>JZKD02S2277072.1:322413-346866 GCA_000966675.3 Picea glauca | reverse complement strand
CAATGACATCAATCAAACCAAACCATTTACATCAATGACATATGATCCAACAATCTCCCAAGTAATCAAACCATTGGCATCAATGAGAAACCATTGGCATCAATGACAACATGATACAACACCCCTTTGTATTTTAATGTTTATTGTTGGCGAATGTACCCAATGAATTTACCCTTAGTTATCACATTCTTCAGACTACCAACCTATCATTCTAGATTGCAATTTATTTCATTATGATAACGTTTCAGTTAATATTTTTATATTTGTTATGTGCATTCTCATCATTTATTGTTATGGACCATATAGTTAGATAGCATTATTGTATATTGGTAGACGAAACTGTTGGAGCGAATCATAATAACATTGTTGATTTTATCAGATCGGCTCTATTGATAGCTTTTTTTGGACTGCAAATTATAGATGTACAACCAACGATTTTTTTTTAAATCATAATGAATAATAGAGATTATACCAACAAAAATTTTAAATCATATTTATGATTGCATTTCAACACCTTGACAACTATATCGCAATTGACAGAAATTGTATTATATGTGTTGCATGAATTAAAAGACAACAATATTATATCGAGACAATGGTCCACCATTTAAGCTATTGCTAATTTCATTCTTATATTATTAATCCTTTTCAAGGACAATGATATAATTGAAAATGTGATTTTTATGTATGGTTGGAGTGACAATGAATTTACACCATCTTAGAGAGAGAATTTAACCATTATTACACCTAGACTTACAACTATTTAATACCTTCCAGCGTGACTGCAAATGTTGCATATATAGTGGCTGCGACTTGTTTTTGGATGAGATTGGTTACAGCGACAGCGAAATTCTATGATAACCACATCCATTCTCCATTGATGTATGACTGCGAATTGTTATGTTAAAACTCAACAAAATTCATTATTTTTGACCTGTGTTTTACAACTACTAAATCCTTGCCTACGTTTTGTTAATGTACCCAGATTGCCTATGATTTCATATCAATTTATGTTGTCTCTATCACTAGCTGCTCTGCAAATTTTTGTGTATATCGAATGCTAGGTTACCCATATTGTTGGAAAGAGAAATAACTGCATGTTGCTATGTATGAAAACAAATTCCCCTGGCGAATTTGTTGGCGAATTTCATTTCATGTCAGTTATTCTTATGCCTGCATTTGGTTATTATATATGTCTACATTCAATTGAATGTTATAGCTACGAGTGCATGTACTTCGGTCACATACATGTGCCCATGTTTCCTTCTATGACTTACACAAAAACCGTCATATGCTTTGCACAACAATTCTGGATGGCGTATAATTATTTAAGACATTAGCATATTGACAATGATTAATATGCATTATTTAATGATTTTATTAATTAGGTATTGAGTTGGTACAGAACGATTTGTTAAACATATGATTTTGAGGGATAGTCATTGAGCATTACCATTATTGGATAGTGATAAATAAATTTTCATTTAAGCTCTGGTTAATTACACATGAAGTTGGTATTTATTTCATGTCAACGGTATCATTATAAAACCGCAATATCTAAATAATAGATGGCAATGTTGTATTAACATATATATTAACTTTTAGACAGATTTGATAATAGACAACAACCTTATTAATAGTCACCCATCGACAACTAGATTGTGGCTAACAACAGTTTCCCTTAATTCATATCCATTAGTCAGTGACGCGATGTTAGATAGGACCTTTTGGGAAGTAATTTTATTTTCCGTGATATTGATTGCAACGATTTTATTTCTGGTGTGGCAGAGTTAATTTAGATAGAAATTTCTTTGATATAAATTTTGTAGACATAAATTTTATGGACAACGTATATTCGATTTCACTTATTGATTGGTCAACAATAACATAGGGTGGACAGACCCCATGATCAATCACTTAATCTCTATCCCTCTAATGTAAATAATGTTGGACCTCGATGCCATGGCTAGGTAGTGTTTCTATTGATAGTATCAATGGAAAATTTTTATTTTTGACAGCCCCTTAATGAGTTTAGGGCAGTGAATTATTTGGTTATTTAGCAAATTTTTGGACAAAGTTGTAAACGTTGGATTAATAGAACTGTATATATTCTTGCACAAGATTAACGATCGAGAGACTAGTAGTCTTATCAACTAAACCCTTTAATAGCTAACAGGGATTGGCGATTATGCACCTCGTTCCTTAGGTGGAGATGGAAGGGGTGATTGGTCTTGTTTGTACACCACAAGTTTCCTTGTAGGAAACAAGAATCCTCTGGTCTTTCGTGCATTTTAATTTGAGTGTTATCATGCGTCATTTCGATCTGTTTCTTGGGGTGTGGGTGTAGTCCTCTTTTCATAACTCATCTCCTAGTGAGTTGGTTTCATCTGGAGTCCTTGGTCCATATAGGGTAGGTAGCGCCAGGGTTATCTCCACACCTATCACCTGGGGACGTCATGAGTCCTGATGAGGGGATCATGGTGTGCCCTATTGGATAGAGGTGAATTATATCTTGTCCGGAGTCTATGCATTTCACGTGAGTGTTTTTTATTGTTGTAAGTTTTCTTTTGGCGCAAGGGTTTAACACCTTCATGCATTGGTTTGCATGCATAGAGGTTCTAGTGACTCATCGTGAGGCGGTTGTGTTGGGATGGGGGATGTTGTCCTTTATCTTGTAGATGTTTCTGTGTTGTGTCGACCAAGAAGTTGTTTCTCTCTGTTGGCTTATACATGTTTCACCCAGCTTCTCTCCTGTGAGTGTGTGGAGTCATAGTTGTATGTTGTCTTTTTTGAGAGTGTGTGGAGTCATAGTTGTATTTGTCTATTCTGCGGGTGTGGTGCTTGTCATCAGATGTGTTGTTTAACTAAATCATTGTTTTTGTCCTGTTTAAAAAAAAAATTGCACTTTTTGCTTCACTGGTAGTCATAAAGAAGGGGTCGTTACAATTGAAACAACTATGTAATCAACAGATGGTGACTAGTCTTCCTCATGTTTCATGAAGAGATGGTGTTTGTGCCGGTTGTGTTCTCGAAAAACATCATCGGGACAGTTTTGACAGACATGCCTCTTGGCATGCCTCGGGCCCTTTTCATCTTGTTGACAGTGATATGTGTGGTCCACTTTATTCTCCTTCTTTTTCTGGGTGCAAGTATTTCTTAACTTTCATTGTTGATTTTTCTAGACATACTTGGGTTAACTTCTTAAAACTTAAGAGAGAAGTTTTTGACAAGTTTTTGGCCTACAAGGCCCTTGTAGAAAAGCAATCTGGACATCAAATTCAAAAGTTAATAACAGATAATGGAGGCGAGTATGTGAACAATAATTTTACAAGTTACTACACTACACAGGGAATCCAAATGCAACATAATGTTCCATATACCCCACAACAAAATGGTGTTGCTGAGAGAAAGAATTGCACATTAAAAGAAATGGCTAATTGTATGATCCAATCTAAGGGATTAAGTCTAAAGTATTGGACAGAAGCAATCAACTGTGAAAATTACATAGTCAATCACACTCCCACAAAGGCTCTTAAAAATATAACACCAAAAGAAGCTTGGACTAAAATTAAACCAGATGTAAGTCACTTCCGTGTATTTGGCAATATAGCATGGACTCACATTCTTGATGAGAAAAGGAAAGCATTGCAGCCTAAAAGTGAGAAGTGTATATTTGTTGGTTATTCTGAAGATTTCAAAGGCTATATACTTCTTCAACCACATTGTAATGAAATTATTATTAGAAGAGATGTTAAATCAAATGAACATTTCTTGGCCTGTGATCCTAATTCACTGACTGTGCCTTCTTCGACCTATGAGCCATCTTCAACGTTTGTTCCTTCTTCTGTTCCTCTTCTGGTTTCTTCTTCAGATGATGACAGTGAGGATGAAAATCCACCTCCGATTTCTCACCTTACTCCAGATGATTCCTTTGAACCTGAACCAACACCAATTCCACTGCTTCCTAGATGGGTCCTTTCAACATGAGAAGTTGTTGGTGGTATTTTCGGTGATCCTTCAGATGAGTGCCAAACACGTTCACAATTCCAGCAAGCCTATTCTCTTTTGGCTCAAGTTTCAGAGACTCATGATCCAAAGACATTTGCAGAAGCTTAAGATCATCCAAATTGAGATACATCAATGAATGAAGAGTATCGTTCTTTAATGGAAAATGATACTTGGGATCTTGTACCTCTTCCAAAAGGAAGAAAAATTGTCAGATGTAAATGCGTCTAAATAACTAAGTATGCATCAGATGGAAGTGTTGAAAGACACAAGGCTCGGTTAGTTGCCAAAGGATTTTTCCAAGTTGAAGGAATTGACTATAATGAAACATTTTCCCTTGTAGCCAAAATGAATTACAACCGCCTTGTTCTTTCCCTTCCTGGCTCACATAAATGGGAGGTCCATCAGATGGATTTTAAATCCACCTTCTTGGATGGAGATTTGCAAGAAGAAATATACATGGAACAACCTCCTGGGTATGTCCATAATGAATCTAGCCTTGTTTTTCTCCTTAAGAAATCTATTTATGGTCTTAAGCAAGATCCCCGAGTTTGGGATGCCAAAATAGGTAGCTTTCTTATTGACACTAGATTCTCTATATGTCATTCTGATCCTAATGTCTATACCAAGAAAGTAGGAAGCCATCTCATAATCCTTGTCCTTTATGTGGATGACCTTATCCTTACTAGTAGTGACTCAAAACTTTTAAACCATGTGAAAACAAGCCTTCAGAAAAAAATTGAAATGACAGACTTAGGCTTTTTGCACTATTTCCTTGGCCTCCAAGTTTTGCAAACCAATGAAGGAATTTTTCTTTCCCAATATAAGTATGCTTGTGACCTTCTTTGTCGCTTTCACATGGATGATTTTAAACCAACCCCTTCTCCCTTCCAGTATGGAGTCAAGCTTATTTCCACATGTACTTATCCTGAAGTTGATGCCACCCTATACCATAAGTTAGTTGGTAGCCTCTTATACTTGACTCATATTTGTCCTGATATTTCCTTTATTATTGGTATTGTTTCCCGATAAATTAAAACACCCCATGAAATCCATTGGAAACCAACTAAAAGGATACTTCACTATGTCTGTGGTACAATTCATTTTGGGAGACATTATAGTTCAAGGGGGACTCCTTTATTGGTTGGTTTCACTAATTTAGATTGGGCCGACGACCTTGATGATCAGAAGTCTACTACAGGTTATGTTTTCATCCTTGGTTTAGGACCTATCACTTGGGCCTCTAAGAAAAAACAGGCTATTGCACTTTTTTTAGCAGAAGCAGAGTACCGAGTAGTGGTAGATGAAATTCAGGAAGCCTTGTGGCTTTGACACATCCATTCATAGTTTGGATTCGAGCAGCGGCATCCGACCAACCTTTGGTGCGACAATCAGAGTGACATCAAGCTAGCCAAAGAACCAGTTCAACATCAGCACAACAAGAACATCGAGATAGACATGCACTTCATCAAAAAGATCATTCATGATCAAGTTATTGAAGTGCTCTTTTTCCCTACAGAAGATCAAGTTGTATACATTTTTAGAAAGTCTCTTACATAAGAAAACTTTTCCAAAATTTGATCTCTGTTAGGAGTTCAGGAAGTTGTCATTAAGGGGGGCTAGGCTCTAATGCCTCCTTCCTTCTCCTATTGTGTCAACATTGTAAATCCTTCAATCCTATCCCAAGTTGTTCTTAAGGGGGGGTGTTAGGATATTTAGACACTTAAGAGTTAGTTAAGATCTACTTGGTCTAATGTGTCATTAGGTAAAAGTGTGTTTCTTAGTGTGTTTCTATAGTATGCATTAGTATGCATTTGTAGTTAGGAAATCCAACGATCACGATATATTCCCGACATAGAGTGATCTGACGGTTCATAGTCTCCTCGATCTTAATGACCATTGATCTATCGCTTGACACCCAATTGGTCCATGATCTCTATTTAAATAGCATGGAGGGTCATTTTTCGATGATCGATTGTGAGAAACTCTCTTGTAAAATATCTATGTAATCTTTTTCTTTTGCATTAATAAACTGCTCCAAGGGGCCATGTTGGTTGGGTTCATGGATTTTTTCCCATAGGGGTTTTACCATGTGAAAACATCGATGTGTAGATATCTGATCTAGTTATGTGACTAGTTACTGAAGGTGTTCATCCCCTATTGGAATACATGTGTTGTCGAACACTGGAGAGAGTTTCTCATAGGTATGACAACATGCTTCTTCAATCCACAGGCCTGAATGATCCACATTTTATGAGCAGAATGAAATGAGTATAGATTATTAACAGGTGCTTAACAAAAAATAACAGAGATACAGTAAAACTAGTTTTCTATTCAATAATGAAATAAGTTGAAACTGTAAAATGCAGCGGAAACAAGCTTGCTGGAATGGTTGCGGCTTATCTCTGAGAAGAGATGTGATGATTGCACTCATTCACAAGAATATGATTACAATGAGGCTCCGAAGGCCTTTTTACCATAAGAAGGAATGCCAAAAACCCTATACATCCAAAAACCTAACCCTAGGAGATGAAGCGTCAAAAGTCATGTGGGCCCCGTTTGGGTAAGTTAGTACATCAACTTCCCGGGGTCGTAACTTTTGCATACGATCTCCGTTTTAGGTGTATGATAGCCCGTTGGAAAGGTATCGTTGAGGAGATACATGGTAGGTGAAATATCGATGGACCTTACATATTTCAAACCTTTTTTTTCCAAAAAACATCATTTAGGGCCTCAAAACAACTACGGAAGTGAAAACTGCTAAAAATAGTAAATTACCAAAATTGCCAGAAAACTGTTTTGAGCTAGTTGGAAAAGGTGGGTGGCCACCGATATCCACCTGGATCAATCCTCCCTCCTTAGGAAGAAATGGTCTCCATTGTATTGAGGTCCCCCATCATATGAGGAAATTTCTGCTGAATTTGGCCATGAGTGAGCCACTTTCCTTGGTACAGGAGTTGCCCTACTTTGACGACTCGATAAAGTTGGATCCTTTGTTGTCAAGTGCCCTTGATCTGTGTGTCCACAATATGATCATTGGATGCCTGTTGTATGCAGTCGGGGTTGAGCTTTGTTAGTGTCAATTGTTCTTCTACTTTTGAGGTGTCCAATAATGGTGGGAAATAAGGGCGAAGGAGATCCACATTGAAAAATGGGTGCAGGCCAAGGAAAGGAGGAATGTTGAGCTCAAAATAATTATCCCCCACGGCCTTAGTGAAGCTATACGACGCATAACCGAGTGGGAAAAGATTCCTATGGGGTCATGTAAAGTGTTCTTTCTGCAAGTGCAACCAAACTTTGTTGCCCACCTGAAACTTATGTGGCACCTGATGTTGATCATGGCACTATTTGTAATTGTCATTGGACTTATGCAGTATATCCTGAACCTGTTGGCGGATTTTCTGAATCTTCTCAATGAACCTGGTGTATTTGTTAGCTTTAGTTGGAGCAGGAGATGAGTTGGTCGAGGTGAATGCAAGGGGAAGTGCAACATCTATGGGACCCAATGGTTGGAATCCCAACCCCACCTGAAAGGGGCTGTGGTCGGTTGAGCTATGTAGGGATCAATTGTAGCTATGTTGGACATAGGGAAGGCTCTCATCCCATGTGCAAGGGTGCTTTGAATTATACATTTGAAGGATATCCACAATCATTTGATTTACGACCTCAGTTTGGCCATCTGTCTAGGGGTGGAAGGTCGTGGATTTGGTGAGCTTGGTGTCCAACAATGACCAGAGGCTCGACCAAAATGTGATAAGAAATTGACTGTCCCAATATGAGACAATGGTTTGTGGGAGTAAAAAAAGTACCTAGACTCAAAGAAGAGATTGGCAGTGGCCTCTGTTGTGATGCTCTTCTTGCATGCAACTAGGATCACCATCTTAGAAAAACGATCAACAACCAAAAAAACACAGTCATTTCCGCACTTGGTGGATGGGAGGCCCAACATGTAGTCCATTGAGATGGATTCCCATGGCCTTTCAGGAGTAGGAAGAGGGGTGTACAGGCCCTATTTCTTAGTGGTCAGTTTGGCAATAGTGTAGGTAGTGCAAGACCTGATATAATTGCTGACCTCTTGTCGAAGTTTCGGCCAGTAGAAATGTTTCTGTAGCATTGCCACTATCTTTTTGACGCCGAAGTGTCCTGCCACCCAACTATAGTAGGCTTCCTAGATCATCTTTGCTCACTCTCTTAATGGAACACATATATGTCCCATATGACACAACAACCCATCTTGAAGATGGAAATTATCGAAAACTATGTTTGCACCCAACATTTGGTAGGTGGTGGCGAAGTCTGGGTTTGTCTCATAGAGTTGTGGCCATCCAGAGGTCTCATGGCAGAAATATTCTATCACCATGGTGAGTGTCGCGAATGGCAGTCTGTTGAGGCAATCAATAGCGTGATTGGTACTTCATGTTTTATACTTGATGTTGAGGTGGAATTGGTGCAGGTATGTGGACCACTTTTGATGGTGGTCATTCTGCAATTTTCCTTGTGTCTACATGAACTGCAGTGGATTATGATCAGTGTGGATGACTGTCTCCTTCCCAATAATGTAATGTCTCCACTGTCGGGAGGCTTTCACAATGGAGTACATTTATTTGTCGTAAGTAGGGTACTTACAGACAACACTAGATAGTGTCTCACTATGATAGGCCACGGGGTGGTCATGCTGAGTGAGAAAGGTGCCCACATCATAATCTAAAGCATCTATCTTGATCTCAAAGGGTTGTTGCAGTTCTGGTAGTGAGAGTACCGAGGATGAGCACAAGCGCTACTTCAAATCATCGAATTCTTGTTGTTTGGACCGAACCCATGCAATTTTCACCTTACCACCACCCCTGGTTATTTGGTTGAGGGCCCATGCAATATGGGAGAATCCCAACATGAACCTGCGATAGAAATTGGCAAGGCCTAAGAAGCTTTGAAGCTCAGTGAGTGTGGTTGGGGCTGGCCAGTCACAGATTACTTGGATCTTGGATGGATCCACATGTACTTCATGTTGATCAATGATGTAGCCCAGGTAATGGACCTTGTGCGTGTCGAAGGATCATTTTTCCAAGTTGGCGTATATCTTGTGCTATCGTAGGGTGTGCAGAACCTATTGAATATGCTACAAGTGTTCGGCCCAAGTCTTGTTGTAAATGAGAATGTCATCCAGAGACACCACTACAAAATTATTGGTGAATGGTCACAGGATATCATCCATCATCCTCATGAAAGTGGTCAGAGCATTTTTCAAACCAAAGGGCATGACCAACCATTCAAAAAGACCTTCTTTTGACTTGAAGGCGGTCTTCCATACATCTATCTGTTCTATCGGGACCTGGTGGTAGCCAGACTTCAGATCAATATTACTTAATTATTTGTCCCCCATGAGTTGATCAAGGAGGTCGTTGATTCGAGAAATCAGGTACCAGTTTCTGACTGTGATTTTATTCAGAGCCCGACAATCAATGCAGAGTCACCAGGTTCCATCTTTCTTCTGTACCAGCATGATTGGGCTCCCTTAAGGTGATGAGATGGGACAGATGTTCCCCTTGTGGAGAATTTATTGGATTTTTCACTTGAACTCCTCATTCTCTAACAGAGAGTGCCAATAGACTGGCCCATTGGGAAGCGGTGTGTCAGGGGTCATATTGATGGGGTGTTGGACCTAGCAGTGTAGAGGTACCCCGATAGGTGAGGATACAATATCTGAGTATTCTTCCACGACCTTATCTACTTGCTTCTTCTATGTAGAGAGGTCGTCCGCAGAGACCCTGGATTTGGTTGTGATCTTTCTCTTATTCTGAGAGAGAATCATTAAGAAGACAAACTTCCCCATATGAGAGATGACCTTCCTGCATTGCTTAGCAGAGATCAAGGAAATAACACTAGGTGGGACTACCTTGGGTATCCTGTACAATTTCCTATTCAAAGTAATAATAACACTATGATCCCTAGACTCATATACAACATGATGTTTCCATAAATAATATTGGCCCAAAAGAACATCACAAAATTTGAGAGGAGAAACATCACACAATACCTCATCTTTAAAGGGCTTGATGTCATATGATAGTAGCCACTGTTAGCTAATGCATAGATCGCTTCCTTGGCGAAGCCATCCAATGGTGTAGGGTTGTGGGTGTGGAATTGTTAGTAGGGATAGATGATTGATGACCTCTGCTGAGATGAGGATGTTCTGGTTACCGCTATCAATGATGAAGTGCAGTGGGGTGCCTTTTACCCACATCTGTGAATGGAAGAGGTGATCTTCTTCTTCTGGCTCATCTAGTTCACTAGGCTTGATCTTGGTGGTAGCAACAGTGGTGATGTATTTTGCGTCAATGATATGTCTTCCCCTTTCTAATTCTGCCTTAGAGTCAAAATCTACATCTGATTAAGAGGCTTTCACTTCGGCCACCAGCGACTTTTTTGAGCGACAATCAACAGTGTTATACCAAGGGCTCTTATGGAAGTCGCACCACTTCCCGGTATCTTTCTTTGTCTTTCTGGTGTCCTTATTTACTTTTGTCTTGGACTGGTTGTCCTGATATTTTCCATCTTTGCTCTGTCTTTTGTTTTGTGGGTTGGGGATGCCCTTTCCTAGCTTTTGTTGTGAGGGGTTCCCAAGCCCAAATTGTCGTGTCTTTAGTTTGAGCTTCTTCTCGATTTTGACGGCATAACGGTAGTCTGCGCCCAAGGATGAGATGTCCAAAAATTCCATTTCGGCCTGGATGTATCTATGCAGAGCACTGCGATACTTGAGCACTATATGTCAATCTGAATCTTTGATACCCATCTTAGTGCGCGAGGTATGGAAGATATTTGTGAAATCTTGCACTACTTAGTCTCTTTCTTTCCACAGTGTGGTCCATTTAGTATACAAGTCATCATAACTTCTGACAGGGTAGTATTGTTCCTTAATAATATCCTTGAAGGATTCTCAGGTGGTTGTGACTGTAAATAATGAGGGTTCCTCTATTTATTTTTTCTCACAGAAAGTTTCCCACCAATATTTGACAAGGGGAACGACTTTAAGGAGCACAAAAGTAATCTTTTCTCTATTCAAAAAGTTATGGACAAAAAAATACCCTTATAGAAGATTCAACCACTTGTCTACAACATCTACATCTATCTGACATTCAAATATATAAATATCTAAGTTTATTTGTACCTTGAAGCGGGCGGCGCCTCCGCTTGAAGAATATGCGTCGCCTATTGGTAGTCACCGAAGGATTTGCATGAAACTATCCATCATCTCGTTCCTTTGTTGCATAAGGGATTCCTCAATCAACAGTTTGAAAGGATCACTTGTCTCATCATATTTCTTTTCTCCTGCCATGAGAGGTCGCTTGGGTGTGCAAGATCTTTTTTCCTCAAGCGAAACAAGCTCAAGACCCAACTCTTAGTAGTCCGACCTCATTGGGGACATGCATTAAGACGACAAGAAGCAGACTGCTCTGATACCACTGATCCTCATTTTATGAGAAGAATGAAATGAATACAGATTATTAATAAGTTCTTAACATAGAATAACAAACATACAGTAAAACTGGTTTTCTATTTAATAATTAAATAAGCTGAAACTGTAAAATGCAGTGGAAACAAGTTTGTTGGAATGGTGGCGGCTTATCTGTGAGAAGAGATGTGATGGTTGCGCTCATTCACAAGAAGATGATTACAATGAGGCTCTAAAGGAATTTTAACCATAAGCAGGAATTCCAAGAACCTTAGACATCCAAAAACCTAACCCTAGGATATGAAGCGCCAAAAGTCATGTGGGCCCCATTTGGGTAAGTTAGTACATCAACTTCCCGGGGTCGTAACGTTTGCATACGATATCCGTTTTAGGTGTATGATATCTCGTTGGAAAGGTATCACTGAGGAGATTCATTTTAGGTGAAATATCGAAGGAACTTATATATTTCAAACCTGTTTTCCCAAAAAAACATCGTTTAGGGCCTCAAAACTACTCCAGAAGTGAAAACTGTTAAAAATAGTAAATTACCAAAATTGCCAGAAAATTGTTTTGAGCAAGTTGGAAAAGGTGGGTGGCCACCGATATCCACCTAGATCACTGAAAACCCACCTCTTCAAACCCACAGGCCTGAAAACCTGCTTCTTATGCCTAGCTCTTAAGTCAAACAGGTAAGCGAGATGGTAGCTATAGAACTCGGGTATGGCACAAATGATGGAAGCAGCAAACAACCTTAAGTCAGGGTACGGGCTCAAACAGGTACAGGTGTGTGCAAGTTACGAAGTTCAACCATGGAGGAGGTTCCACAGTGGGGAGAATGAATGATTGCATAAATCTGTGAGTGTGTTGAAAGTGTGTCAAGAATGGCTGAGCGAAACCCCCAACGAACTGATTTCCCCACATAAAATTGCTTCTCCGAAATCAAATAGATGTCTTCATGAAGATGCATGAGGTCCACTTATCATTAGTTCACTTCCCACAGGAACTTAGGATAACTTCAGTTTTTTTCCAAACCTTAGCTTTTAGGAAGATATATTATAATATTCCCTTTGGGGTTAAGCCCTCAAGATTATCCCTTTTTCCTAGCCTCTTATCCATTTCCCTTTCCCTACCTAGTGGAGCTTATTCCCCCATAAATCTTTCTTCATGGTCGGTCTACACACAACGATGTTTTATATTAATGATATGAGTATTTACATATACAAAAATAGGCTCACTGGCCTTAGCATCTAGGATCTCCAGCCTAATATTCACATAAGCCTCCTATCTTATAATCACTTGGCTCACTAGCCTACAAAACATGTTTACAATTCAGTAGGGGCTTGACCTTGGGGTATTGCAGATATTTTATTTGATAAGATTAAATTGATTAATTGATCTACCATTATTTTGTGATAGTTTTGTTTCACTCTAGATCATTGCCATGTTATGCTTGATGGGAGGATTATTTTATCATTTTCTTTAGAGTTATTTACTTTAATTTTTTTTATAAGTTTCTAGTCACTTGACCAACATTTGATCTCCTTCATTCTGATTTGATAACTAATGTGTGTATACAAGAGGGATTCGATGTTTCACAAGAGGGGCCAATAGGAGTGGCCACATAGGTAGGTCAATTTAGAGGTATTGTATTCATTAGCTAGTAATTATTTAATCACACCCTGATTCTTGTATGTACCCATACATGGGGATGGATTGGAGAGGATGTGAAAACATCTTATTTAGTCAAGTCAAGCCACTAGATACAAGACATAATATTATTGTTATATTTCAGTTAATCAAGTAGCATATTTGTTTTCTTATTTAATGCACATGAAATTGATTATAATATTTTGTTTAAATTGTCTAATTATTGTTGTCTACTATTTTGAAAATGTAGGCACATATGTCGAGTAGGTGTCTCCCTAAAATTTTAGGTATATGACTAAGGAAGATGAGCCTCCTTGCGTGTAGAATATGGCATTCCATGTACACCAAATTGTATATTTAGTGAGAAATTGGCAGATCATATACATGCATTGATGGTTTACCATAGAGTGGTTCTTTTACGAGATCAAGAGATCATTTAAGATACTAACCTTGTAGTGATATGGCATCATTGATGCATCATGTTGTTGTTTCCTTCAACTTGCTTGAGATATTGATGCTTTCTCAACCTTATTCTTTGTATTCATATGCTATGGATGTTACTCCTCCACCTCCTTCTTGTTAGAATATTATGGATGTGCTCATTTTACCATAGACAATATCACTATTGTTACCCAACCATAGGTAGAAGCCATGCTCCGAGCACCTTAACCTTGATACAGAATCACTCTGGAATCAAAACCTAGGCTAGATAGCCAAACAAAGGGTAGTGCACCTTTATCCAAGGATAGAACACCAAACAAGTGCTAATCAGATAGTCCAAACCATAACCAAGAGATAGTCCAAGAGAAAATGTAATCTTCTAGCTGTAGTAGCTGCAACGGTAGCTTCTCCTCCAAACTTGTGCACAAACTGGCTAACTATAGTGCACACAAGTGAGCTCTGCAGTTTTGAGAATGCCTGCTAGAATGAAGACTCGCCTCCTGTATTTATACTAATTCTAGCTAACTGCCTGGGCCGACTTCTCATTCTGGGTGGCAATTTACTTAGTATATAATATTTCTTCTGGCCGACTTCTTCTCTTGGAAGCTAATAACCTAATACAAATTATCCTCTTGAGACGACTTGTATTCTAGGGTTATTAGCCAACTCATTAGGGTTTTTTCTTTCTTCCCAGAATATTCTATTCTCATTAGGTTTACACATTGAGGTAAATACCTTCCGCAGCTACCATAATATCAACACTCCCTCCTAGATAGGGAGGTATTACAGGTAATGGTCTTGAGCACAAACATACCATTCACCCAGTAGCATCAACATAGTTGTATATACTATCTCATGACTAGATCATGAGCACCATCATCACCATCAGTTTCATCAGCTACATCATTTCTCAAAACCATACTCCACCTGAGTAATTAGACATGATGTTGGATAAGTCACTCACTCCACAAAGTGACACAAGAGCCATTCTTCTAATACTAACATATTTCCTAGAAGAATAAATGTCCTGAACCATTTTCCTTCTGGGAAATCTCTATCCATTGATCATCCATCTAGCTAATAATCATTTCCAACATTGTTGATAGTATTCAAGGCAATGAGAATAATATCATTCAATAGAACACAACTGTGTTTATCAATACTAGTACACAAATACAATCGAGTGGTACACTACCACACCAAGTAGCACACAAGTACTTGATCAGTGACGTATAATAAAAAACAGTGGAACATGTCCACCACAGTAGTATACATCTACTATCTACAGACATACAGTCTTCATAACAATCATTCGATATCAACCTACACAGAAATGATGTTATGATTTAAACTAAATCATCTGGGCCACTCTTCCACTCACATATGTGAGATATGGAAGAGAATCTGCCCTCAGAAGGTCAAACATCAAAGATGAGCTATATGGACTATTATTCTCAAGAAAGGAAGAATAATTGTCCTGATTTATGATCCTAGACCATTCCCCACCCTGGGCCATTCCTCCGACACTAAACAAAGTGTAACCTGGAGAGAATTAGTTTTCCCTAAGGAATGACTGTCCTGATTGTTGAACCTGGACCATTCACCTATCTGGGCCATTCCTCTGTCACTAAACAAAGTGAAACCTGGAGAAAATGAATCTGCCTTAGGGAATGATTGTCGGGACCATTTCCTAAGGAAATGACTGTCCTGCACCAACCTCCAAAACAAACCATTCTTTGAAACTGCTCACAACTATGAGCTTCGAAATAATTACTTTCCAGCGAGGCAAACCAGTCTTCTTGATTAACCATCAAGAAGAGAGACTGTCCTAGACCATTCCCCATGTTAAACACAATGGGAAATCATTGTCTATGGTACATCAGAAATCCATCGAACCATTTTCATTACAAAAATGACCGTTCGATCTTGACCATTTTCCGAACTAGAAAATGCATGTCCGTCAGAAATCTCAAATCACTTTCCGAATTGGAAAGGATTTGTTCATCCTGGACCATTTTTCGAACTAAAAAATGATTTTCCATAAATAAATAACACATTAGTGCTCCCTCCCAAACTGGGAGTCATCTCTTCCTTTTTCAATACGGAAGTCGTCTCCACGAGCTCCATCTTGAGTACACAAACTCTTTCATCTTGGACATGGGCTTTACCAAAATGTTTGCTTATCTTCTCATCCGTGGATATATATATTGGAGAACCACTTCTTTTTTCTAGACTTCATCATGGAGAATGTAATGCTTGATATCAAAGTAATTTGGTCTTTCTAGAACACTAGTTTTCTCTGAAGCATTCATATATCTTTGATCAATATAGTGTGTCATTATTGGATTCATCTTTTGTTCCCCATTAGCTCATAACATCGTGGCAAGGCTCAAACTGAAACATATCCATGTGGCACTTCTTCTGTCATCATGAGATCTTTGTCATGGATTGGCAATCCATCATCCTGATCTTCTGAGTAATCATTTTGATACAATATCTCTGTTATAGAAAGTCTTCACCATGCTTCTATTGTGCATTGGAGGATCTCCACCAAGTTGTCTTCTTCCATATCCATACAAGGGTCACCTTTTGGTATACCTCAAAGCATTGAGGTTTCTCTACATACGCTCTTTTTTCAATTATTCTGGAGAACAATCTTTGCATTCATCCAATGCCAATTCCAACCTATGGATATTGTGAATGATATAATGGCTCATGTAGAGATATATCTGGTTTACTGGAAAACGTAATCATCATATTCTTCTCCCTCCATCTGAGATAACCTCTATTTTTGGATATCGCAATGCTTACATTCATAAGTATTTCATACATCGTTCTTCATCACAAATTTCAGTACCTCTGCTTGATTACTTTTAGTGAGTTCATATCAGGCTGGTAATCTTATGATTCTCGATACAATGACTAGTTGTTCTGGATTTTCTTTCTTTCTTGGAATCTTCATGTTCTTCCTCATGTTTCTCTTTAGATCTTGGGTCAATGGAGTTTTATATAGATTCCATGCCCTGAAGATTCCATATTCTTCATTTCATATATGTGGATGGATAACGAGGGATTCTTTAAGGCTTCTTTTCGAAGAAGACTTCTTCTAAGGTCAAACTGAGCACGTACTACTTTTCATGGCTGCTACCATGGATATATACTTTATCACCTTTAATGGATCATATGATTAGCTCCCTCCTAATCCTTGCTTCATGTATGAATGCATGTTATTCTTTTGGTAATATATAATCAGCTCCATCCATCTAGGAGATTCCATGCTTCTGTCTACATCCTTATTTCCTTATACAAAGTGTTACAAATTGTTTTCCAATTTCCTCTTGATTGTTGACTTATTTATGTCTTTACTTCTTCTAGGTTTCTTTCTGATTTCGGCTTATCTTGCAGCTTGTGTTATAGCATAGTTTCTCTTTGAACATGTTATCTTCTAAAAAATAGATATGCAATATATGTAGCGAAAACATGGTATGTACAAGAACTATGAAGAGTATTGTTACCTTGTCTTAGAAGAAGAAGTATGTTTTGTCCTATTTGGATTCCTTTGAGGGTTCCCTTTATTCGACAATTGATGCTTCATGTGTTTCCTTCATTTTATTTAACTTGGGAAAATGATTATTGTAGTGACCATACTTTTAACAATTGAAGCATTGTATCCTTGACATATCTTTCTCTTGATTTGTTTTCTTCCTTGATCCAAACTTCTTTATGTTCTTGAAATCCTTGAACCTTGTTGTGAAGGCTTGATCATTGTACTTCTTTTGGGGTTTCTCTTTTGCACTGATCCTTGATTCTTCTTGAGAACAACAAATCCAAAGTTCTTCAAATGTAGGATACTCCTTCCTTGTGTTCATGCTTGCGGAAAATGCATCCCACGTCTTGGGAAGACCATTGAATACTATGTTTACCAATTCCTTCTCCGAAATGATCTCTTCAATAGCTTGTAGTTGATCTCTTAACTGAGATATTTTCACAAAGTATGATGTTATGTTGTCATCATCATTCATCTTCATGTTACAGAGCTCATTCTTCAAACTCATTACTTGTCCAATGTTTCTGACTGAGAAGAGGTTTGTTAGGGCATCGTACATATTCTTCGATGAGTCAGGATGGGAGATGTAGGGTATCAAGTGGTTTTTTATAGAGTCCACTATGATACTCATGGCATTGATATCACCGTCTTTGAACTTCTCCATAACTGCAACGTTCTGCGGTTCCTTCTCTTTTCCTTCTTCAAATTCTGTTTCCACAATCTTTCCTTTCACGATATCCAACACTTTATTCTTGGCAAGGATGAGGTCAATCCTTATATTCCACATTCTAAAGTTAGAAGCTCCATCTAACTTGTTTTCTAACTTCATAGAGCAATTCATGGCTTCTTTGACTTGGTCAACCCTAGATTTGACCAAAAACTCAAACTTGACGTCTTGGCTTGCTGAGAGTACCAGGATATGTGTTTTATAGAGTCCACTATGATACTCATGGCATTGATATCACCGTCTTTGAACTTCTCCATAACTGCAACGTTCTGCGGTTCCTTCTCTTTTCCTTCTTCAAATTTTGTTTCCACAATCTTTCCTTTCACGATATCCAACACTTTATTCTTGGCAAGGATGAGGTCAATCCTTATATTCCACTCTCTAAAGTTGGAAGCTCCATCTAACTTGTTTTCTAACTTCATAGAGCAATTCATGGCTTCTTTGACTTGGTCAACCCTAGATTTGACCAAAAACTCAAACTTGACGTCTTGGCTTGCTGAGAGTACCAGGATATGTGTTAGGCTAGGGCTCACTGGTCTATCTAGAAATTAGGTCAATCACTTCACTTAAGGTGCCTCAACTATAGGGTTAGGGTTTCTGCAATTACAGGTGCTAGTAACCCTAGCGGTAGTGCTTCGGTGACTGCTCCTGCTAGAAACTCTAGCGAAAGTTCTTCAACAAGATTAATATCCTTATGGCTATGCTCCCTTCCAGTGGTTAGAATAAATGAAGGAGGTGTGGGCCCATAACCTGTTAGAATATAATGGATGCGCTCATTTTACCATAGAAAATATCACTATTGTCACCCAACCATAGCCCGAAGCCACCCTCCGAGCACCTTAACCTTGACAGAGAATCACTCCAGAAGCAAACCTTAGGCTAGATAGACAAACAAAGAGTAGTGCACCTTTCTCCAAGGATAGCGCACCAAAAAAGAGCTTATCAGATAGTCCAAACCATAACCAAGAGATAGTCCAAGCCAAAACATAATCTGTTAGCTACAACAATTGCAATGACAACTTCTCCTCCAAACTTGCACACAAACTGGTTCACTGTCGTGCACACAAGTGAGCTTTGCAGTTCTGAGAATGCCTGCTAGAATGAAGATTGGCCTCCTATATTATACTAATTCTGGCTAACTGCCTGGGCCAACTTCTCATTATGGGTGTCTATTTACTTAGTATATAATATTTCTTCCAGCCGACTTCTTCTCTTGGAAGATAATAACCTAATACAAATTATCCTCTTGAGTCGACTTGTCTTCTAGGGTTATTAGCCAACTCATTAGGGTTTCTTCTTGCTTTCTAAAATATTCTATTCTCGTTAGGTTTACAAGTGGAGGTAAATACCTCCCACAACTACCATAATATCAAAACTTCTTCTGCTTAACCTCCACAGTTTCCTCTAGCAATAGGCTAACCACAATCTCCACCATTAATATATAAACCACCATATCCTCCTCTAGCACTCGACCATCCACGATCTCCACTAGAAAATTGACCACCACCTCCTCCTCCAAGAGTACCACTATCTCCTCCTCCAAAAGAAAAACCATTGTCTCCTTCAACAACAAACCAACCACGATATCCTCTAGTGCTAAATTGGCCTCCATATCGCCCTCCCATGCTACTTTCTACATTATTATATGGCATAGGTATTGATGCCTCTTTATCTAGTAGTGGAGGTATTGATTGCTTTAGATATAGTAGTGGAGGTACCAATGTCTCTAGCTCTAGTGGAAAACCTAGCTTAGTAGTTCTTGACATGTGCATATTTAATTTCTATGATATATATTTTACATGTATATTTAACATTGTATTTAATTGAAACCTATATTTTACATATATATTGATATTGATATTATCATCCATATATATTATGTGTTTTAATATCATATTTATGTTGTTGTTTTATTTATAAAATGGGTTGTGTTGATGTCAATGCTTTATATTGCTTTTTTTTAACTAAAAAAAGGAATTTATATTCCTATATATGGACAGTAAAAGTACATTCACACCGAAGAGGGCCTGCCCTAGTGGAAAACATATCCCTATTTAGTGAATATATAAAATAAGGCATGCAAGGGAGTCCTTACTTGGGGCTGCCATAACGGAAACAAGCCCCCTCATTGTTACAAATGACAGACTATATGAAATTACAAAGTTTGAAACATTCCAAACAAACCCATTGAGCTTAGGAAAAAATAGGGGCATAATCATAATTATCCAAAAGGACTTCATCATAAGGAGGACAAAACAAGTGTGTAGAGAAAAACCAAAGAACGTAGATCAAAACCCGACAAATGGGTTTTTGGGATCCTATAGGTATTCCAGACGTTCCTTTCCCTTGTCAACCTTACCATATGCAGAGCATGGCATGTCCTTTTCCTCGATATGAATTGGGTGGGAACACAATCCTGGAGGGATTGGGTGTTGGGCCTCTTGCCTGATTCATAATTTGATTCCGAACTATGAGCGACAGAAGAGGTCGATTTTTTCGTCTAGTATTGCAATCGCCTTGATGGTTATGTCATTATCTCTTTTGGCTTTTTCCATGGCCCAGGGGAACATAGATTTCATTATCCAATACATTTCCTCCAGCTGAAAACACCTAGTTTCCCTGGTGCGTGTATATTTTGGGTCGTCCACCTGGTACTGCACTTCAGTTTCTATATTTGCATTTGAGGTTGAGTGGCGTTAATGCCTCACTGCTTCCTCAATGCACACAACATGTTTCCTTTCCTTCTCTATAATCAGGTCCTTGAAGTGCATCTCGACCGTCCATGTTTCTCGAGCCTCCCTTGAGCGTGTTGACGGGCCTTTTGAGTAGAATGGTTTCAATTGATTATCATTCTTCCCTGAACCCTTTCTGTCCATGGCTCTGATTATCCTAATTTCCACTTCCTCATAGTTTGTATCCTCATTTTTCCTGTGGTCAGTCTGGACCTGAGCCCATATTTCTATGGTAAGTTGAAATATGAACCATGAAGAAATCTTGACGTTCTTCTTCCACCTCTTTCTCTTCCAATTCTAAGACACAATCTTATTTCTATTCTTGGGGTGTCGATTCCAAACTAGTTTATTTACCAAACTAGCAGGCTCGTAGAGGGAATCCATCCCAAGGTCACAATGTCCTTTCCTCCTTGCAATGGATCGATTCATTATGCCTATCACATGGTTCACCCAAGATGAAGTTGTGCTTATTTTCCTTTCACCTTGCTTCCTATAACTACCATGTTTATGAATCTCATTCTCCATATGAACCTTAGACAAGCTTCCATTATTGTGTTGTACCTTCCTAAGATGACGATTCTCTACCTTACTCTACAATAAAAGGCCTCATTCCATCCAGCATTTTGCTAACGTACTGATATGTGTGTTGCATGAGAAGCCTCGACCCATCCAGGCATCCTTTATAGTACTCATCAAATTACTACACAAAGTTGGTTTGGTCGATATGAAAGTTGAACCCTTCTAAGGAATGATCCCTCCCATCCTGTCGAGTGCCCACAACTTCAGAATCAACAGTTCTTTACCCTATCTTATCATGGGACATAGTGGCTTGCTCTGATTCACCAGTTGGGTCCTTGTGTCTCAGCCTCTCGACTATTGTCCCAATACATTTTCTTGGCTCCCCACATGTTATGTTCTCCTTATCCCAACTCACCATGTGTCATATCTTGGCTTTATGTCAAGTATTGTAGTCTGTGGGGTCCCCCAATGACCACCTCGACGTTTAAGTCCTCTACTAGACTCCTACATTGGCCAAGTAGTCTCCCATTGAGTTGGTGCTCTTTCTTACCTGTGATGGGATTAACACCTGGAAATGCTTAATTGTGTTAGCAACCTATGTCCAACCATCAGACAGTCTCTAATTTGTGGATTTTTTTATGTATTATATCCCTCTCTCAAGAATTTCAGAATCGTTATGATAAGAAGAGAGCCGCCTTCCACCAATAGACTCGTTATTCCCTATTGTTTGGCCATGTCCAAGCCTTTGATGAGACCTTTCCACTATGCACCACTTCTGGAATTATACCCTAGATTGTTGGAGAGCATGGCCAAAATTCTCCCTTTCAAATCTCTCCGAAGACCCCCTTCTCCCGATTTCCCAGGGTTATTATTAGATGCGCCATAAAAAATTAACTTTACGGTTCCTTCTTCCAGCGGCTGTCAAGCTTGGTTTGTATTTTTTTTTTTGTGAGGAGGAGTTTTGTTTTCTTTTTGAAAGGCCAGTTCTAAGTTCCAACGTCTAAAAATTTCTTCTTCCTCCACAAGAAGAATTTGGTCTTACACTGATCAGGTACTAGAAGCTATAGATTCTTGCACATTCTCTTTAATTCAATTCCATACAAATAGGATTGAGAGAGGATTTAGTTTAAAAATTCTTTCGTTCCTTTTGTTTCCATAGGTTTTACATCATTATCCTTGGAAATATCTCCCAAAATTTGTTTAGGATGGGGTTTTTGAATGGTTCTATTAACCACTTGATGATTAGGATTGGTGGGTAATCTCTGTCGACCCTGGATCTCTGGAACATCATTGCCCCATTGTCCTTCTCATTGACTTCAATTGTCTCAGCTAGAGTCCTCAGAAAGGACCTGACCATAAAATCATGAATTCAAATTAACCATTAAAAGGGGTCACCTAGGGAGCCCAAAACCCAGAGTTGTCCATGGAATCCAAAGCTAGAGAAGAACAGTTGTGCAACTGACCTCCTGTAGGAAGAAAAAGGATATTCCATAGAATTTGACCAACCATTGAACCATATTCATTAGCAGATTATTCTGCTCCTCAAGAGACTCCATCCTTTGTTTGAATTGTTTCAAGTCCTGATACTTAGGAAGCATTCCTAAAGCTACCATAGTCTTTGTGTGCCAGTAGAAATACAAAGTTCTATAAATTTTAGAATTTGTGATTCTAACATATCCTAGGTCAAGAGTAATGCCTCCAGTCTATTTTTTCACTTCCTGATCTTCCTTATAAGCTCTCAACATATGAAATTATTTCTCCAATGTAGACATGGTTTCACAATCCTCTTGCGATATGAATTGGTGGTAGAAATATGTTTCTTCAAAAACATCCTTTGTTGTGCACGTCTGGCGAGTTGGGGAGCACTAAGAGATGTTGCCATGAGGATCCATAGGAGCTCGAGGTGAGGAAATAGAATTGAACCTAAAACAAGAAGGGTCATAGAGCACATGTTTGTAAACAACATCAACCAAAGATCAAGAACACAGAGACTATGAATATTGTAAGCCGAAGGCCACTCCTACTTCATCCTTATCCTACCAAGATCCATAATACTTACAATTTCCACAAGTACCAAGAAATCAATACCCTGTGTCGCCATAAGAACCCTCATTACTCCATGTCGTGCAAGATTCATCCCTCGCATACCCGCCATTACCTTTTTTTTGACCAAGTGAGTTGTTGCATTGGAGCCATTATTCTAGGTGCCTGGGGGACGTCGGTGTGAAGAGACAACCCCAATTTCCACCTCTATCCCATTGATTGCATGGTGGACAATTGGCACCCCATCTGGGGAGATTCTATCTACATTTAGTATGAGGGAGATGTGTAATTCATTAAATTCTTAACATGGAGTTTAAATGTGACATTATATATATATATATAAAGTAATTCAAATGAAAACATTTCTTATTTCACCAATAAATGATTTCTAAATCTTGTAAGAGGGAGACATGTAATTCCTTAAGTTCTTAACATGGAGAGAGAGAGAGAGAGAAAGAGATTTCTTATTCTTAAAACTTAGGATGTGCAAAGAGAGATCAAGTTCCTTGAGGTGAAAACTTTTTAAATTGAAAATTCTTGAATTGTTTGGACTTCGAGGGATTTGAGCCCCTTAGATTGGAGTTAAGATGGATCCACACTAGTGTTTAAAACATTTCCATGGTGTAGTTCTGTGTCTAAGGGAAATGTGTAATTTATTTATGCTCAACATAGAGTTGACATGTTACACACACACACCTAGATTAGATCTATAGTTCTTATTCTAAGGAAAATGTGCAATTCCTTTTATGCTCAACATAAAGTTGACACGTGTCGCACACACATAGAGAGAGATAAATAGAATAGATCTGTGTCATGCTTAGAAAGTTCAAATCCTTTCAGGAAAAAAAATTACACTAAATATATTACTAATATATACACTATTGTTCATAAATATGGATTTTATGTGCTTCATGAAAATGAATTATGTGCATACATTATTCTTGGTGAAGGTAAAGAATAATTGATGACTTCATGAAAATGAGAAACTATTGGTGACTTCATGAAAATGAACAACCATTTGTCAACAATGTGGTCTCTGTTGGACATAGAGTGTTTCTAATATGGATCTACATATATCCATACATTTTGCACGAAAATGTCTCCAAGTGATCCATCTCTCATTTCTCCATTATGAAGAGTAAAGATAACTCAACCCAATCATAATTGTGTGATTGTGTGTAGAGTATATTTTTATAGCCACTTTGAGGGAGACTTTGAGGGAGATGGCATTTAAAAAATTATTAATAACAAAAAAATTATTTCAATGTGAACTTTAAGTAAATATTTTTATATCAATTTTATATATAATATTAATGTAATTCAAAGTAAAACATTTATAGTT
>JZKD02S2277072.1:295637-321655 GCA_000966675.3 Picea glauca | reverse complement strand
TTCCTTCATGATTCATCCAGAAATGCAAATATATACATTAAATACTTGCCTGGTCAAAGCTGCATCCCAGTCTGCCTCTGATTTGTAATTGAAGGCATCATCAAAACCAAATTCTTCTTTCAGCATGTTTACCTGCTCACAATCGCATATTGGTCAAAATCTGTAAGAGAAACGGGATATACTAATAGCTTAATGGTTTAGGTCAGGTTTATTGAGAGGACCTAAAATTGAACACGAGAGAATAAAATAGGGAGAAAGAAGTACCTTCTGGTCGCTACCCGCGCTGCCAACAACGCGGCAACCTTTGATTTTGGCGAGCTGCCCAACAACAATACCCACCGATCCTGCTGCTGCCGAGACGAATACTTCATCCCCTGGATTAGGGTTTCCGATGATTGTGAAGCCAACCCATGCAGTCAAGGCTGGCATCCCTATCCCAATCGAATCGCCCACATCATGAGAATTCAAATACACATTACGTTAGTTAGCACGATGACAAAAACGGTTGAAGAAAATGGATGCCAAGAACTTGTTTTGCTCAATAAGCCACTCGCGGTTCAAAGCCCAAGCCTTGAACACAATTTTCCTTTACATAATAGATATTTGATATGTCCACTCAGGGTTGTTAAAGCATATGATCTCTCATGTTGATTAGTATGCATAGATAGTTACTCTTGATTAATTGATTTCTCATTTTTTATTCATGAAAAGTTCTTAGTGAGTTGTTAATAATTTGTTACTTTTTGTCCATATCAAATTTCTAAGGAAATTTTAATTGTAGAAAATTTATTTAATAATGTGAAGGGTTACTCATGTTTTTCTTGTATTTTTTTTTTAAATTCCAGTGATCAAATTTTACTATATTAAAAGCATAAAGTTAAGGTATGGATGAAAGTTAAGTGAGATAAAAAAAGAAAAAGGTGAATGAGGATTAAAAACAAGGGACAAAGGTAAAAAGTGGAGAAATAAGGAAATAACATTCACTCATTTTCTGTGACTGATTTTTAATGGCTTCAATTTCAAGAATGTTGGGGCTTCTCAAATCCTGATCAAGCAACTTTGTAGGCCATGACTAATGGTCCAATAAGTTAGCTTGCATAATTGAGGAAAAAAAAGATAATAGGAGCATCTAGTTCAAAACAAACCTGCCATATCCGGAATTAGCATATTAGTGTAATGATAAATTTAATATTGTGAAACTTCAAACCCTAAGAAGAGATTTTGAAACCTTGAAGATGAAGGAGACTCAAAAGACTAGTTCATGAGCAAAGTGATGGGAGTTGTGAATCAACTCAAGATTTATGGAGAGAAGATTAAAGATCAAAAAATTGTTGAAATAGTTATTAGAAGTCTACCTAAAAATTTTGAAACCATTGTCATTGTCATAGAAGAGTCCAAATATCTATCTAAAATGATATTTGAAGAATTGGTGGGTTCACCTTGTCCCATGAATCAAGAATCAACATGGAAGAGGAATCCTTGGAACATGTCTTCAAGACTCAGGAATTCATTGGTAGAGGCAGAGGTAGAGGAAACTAAGGTAGAGGTCAAGGAGGAAAAGGAAGTTGTCAAGGAGAAGGAAGAACAACACACAATCAGAACAATCAAATCAGCCTAAATACTCTCAAAATAAGAGTGGGAGAGACATAAGATGGACAGACAAATCTAAATTCCATTGTTACTACTGCGGAAAATATGGTCACTATGAAAGTGAATGCAGAAAGAAATAAGCATATATGAACAAGGGCAAAGCTAATACCTCCAACACTAAAGAAGGGACATCTGAGACAATGTTCCTTTCATTTCAAATAACTAAACAAGATCACAACAAGGATCTTGGGTTGCTAGAAAGTGGTTGCAACAATCACATGACATGTAACAAAAGTTGTTTTCTAGCATTGATAGTTCTATTCAATATGAAATTAATTTGGGAGATGATTATCATGTGAACGGCTTAGGAAAATGTGTTGTGTTAGTATTAACCAAACAAAATGAGAAAAAAGGCATCCTTGATGTCTTCTATGTACCCAATCTTAGATATAATATAATAAGTATAGGAAAGTTAAGTCAAGTTATGATGTTAGATTCAAGGACTCCACATGCACTATCTTAGATAAGCCACCTAGTACAAGACTTGATACAAAGGTTCAAATGACCAAGAATAGAATGTTCTCATTGAATCCGAGAAGTATAAACATGTCAATTATATGCACAAAATGTCTCAAGCATAGATGAGACTTGGTTGTGGCATCTTAGATATGGTCACTTACCTTTTAGGAGTCTTGGTCTCTTTCAAAAACAATAAATGGTTAAGGGACTTCCTATATTGAATGAACAAACCAACTCTTCTGAAAGTTGCATTATTGGAAAACATCAAAGAGATAGTTTTCCATCATCCTCCTACAAAGTCAAAGAGCATCTAGAACTAGTTCACAAAGATCTATGTGGGCCCATAAAAACTCAGTCCATCGGTAGAATGTTTTATTTTCTAATGTTCATTAATGATTTTAGAAAGAAAGTTTGGGTATATATCCTTAAAAACAAATCCAATACATTCACAAAGTTCAAAGAATTTAAAGTTGTATCAGAAAAACAGAGTGGCACATATGTTAAAGTACTCAAGTCAGATGGGGAAAGAGAGTATGACTCAAAGGAGTTTGTAATTTTTTGTAGACAACATAGAATTAAAAGAGATTTCACCACCAGATATAGTCAGTAGTAGAATGGAGTGGATGAAAGAAAGAATCAGACCATCATGAACATGACAAGGAGCATGATCAAAGATAAGAATCTTTCCAATGATTTTGGGGATGACAGTGTGGCTTGTTTATTATACATACTGAAAATAATTCCAAAAAAAGTGTGAAAGATAAGGTGCCTCAAGAAGCATGGATTGACACAAAGTTAAGTGTCTCTCACTTCATAATTTTTTGGTGTATAGCATATAAACATGTCCCAAAAGAGATAAGGAGTAAACTTAACACCAGGAGTGTAAAATGTGTTTTCATTGGGTACAATAAACATTCCAAAGCCTATAGACTCTATAATCGAGTCACCAAGAAATTTGTGGTGAGAAGAGATGTAAAATGCTTGGAGGAAAAATCTTGGACTGACAAAGAAAATGAAACAGTGGACAACCAAAATCCATTACTCCAAATATATGAAAATATGGAAATCTTAGGACAACAAGTACCTCCACCAAGACTTCCAAGGTTGCAGGTGCAAAGACAGGAAAAACAAACTAAAAATAGTTCTTCTTCGAGCTATGATTTAGTAGGTTCTATGAGAAGTCAAAAACCAATGACCTTGAGGGAAATCCATGAGTAGTTCAATGACATGGAACAACAAGCTCACTTTTCCTTATTGTCCTATCAACCCAATTATTTTGAAGATGAAATGAAAGAAGAATATTGGATACAAGCCATGAATGAAGAGATTGATGTTATTGAAAGGAATGAGACATGGTATCTTTTTAATCTCCCAACAGATAAAGACAACATTGGTGTTAAGTGGGTTTACAAGACAAAACTAAATGAGAAAGGCAAGGTAGAGAAATAAAAGGAAACTCTAGTTGCCAAAGGGTTTTCTCAACAACCCAATATTGACTATGGTGAGACCTTTGCTCCAGTAGCAAGGTTGGATACTATTAGAGTTATAATATCAATTGCAGCCCAAAACAAATGATCAATTTACTAGATGGATGTGAAGTCATCATTTTTGAATTACAATTTAGAAGAAGAGGTTTATGTAGATTAGCCACCAGGATTTGAAGTGAAAGGCAAAGACTACAAAGTGTACAAGTTGAAGAAAGATTTGTATGGCTTGAAGCAAGATACAAGAGCTTGGTATAGTCTAATTGACTCTTATTTGTTCAACGATGGGTTCAACAGAACCAGTAATGAGCCCTCTCTATACTAAATCATATCAGCAAGGTAAAATTATTATAGTTTGTTTTTATGTTGATGATATGATATATATTGTTAATGTGATGCTAGATGAATCCAAAGTTTCCATGAAAAGATAGTTTGAGATGAGAGACCTTGGGCTCATGAAGTATTTTTTGGGAATTGAAGTTAAGAAATCCTCTTAAGGAATTTTCATATATAAAAAAAAATATGCTACAAATATCTTAAAGAGGTTCAAAATGGACAAATGCAAACCAACAAAAACACCTACACCTATTGCAACATGAACAAAATTGAGCAACTAGGATAATGGATCAACAATCGATTCAACACTGTATAAGAGGTTTGTAGGAAACCTCATGTACCTTACTACAATGAGACCTCATGTTATGTATGCAATTAGTTTCATTTCCATATTTATGGAGTCTCCCAAGGACTCTCATTGGAAAGTTCCAAAAAACAATTAAGGTATATTGCAGGTACAATAGATGATGGATTGTGGTACACAACTCCTGAAGAAAACATACTTACAAGATACACAAATAGTGACTTTACTGGTAGCATTGATGATAGGAAAAGCACCTAAGGATATGCTTTTCATTTAGGCACAAATTTGATATCATGGACTTCTAAGAATTAGTCTGTTGTCTCAATATCTTCTACATAAGAATAATATGTAGAAGCTACTACAACATCATGCCAATGCAATATGGATTAGAATACTCTTGAAAGATTTTGCACATGTAAAGGAGCCAACTTCTATTTTCTATGACAGCAATTACACAATTGCATTGTCCAAACACCATGTGTTTCACCAAAAAATAAAACACATTGATATCACTTTATTTGTGAGCTTTTCAACAATGGTGACATTTCTCTTCAATTTTGTGGATCTGCTAGGAGACATATTCACCAAACCATTGGGAATAGTTTTTCTGAAGAAAGTAACCCTTGAGATTAAAGGGGAGTGTTAAATCATAGAATCTCTCATGTTGACCATGTTTGCATATATTAGTTAGTTGGTTGATTAATTGATTTGGTCATTTTTATATTTATGGAAAGTTGTTAATTTTTTACTGTATCAAACCTCTAAAATTGCTAAATCTCTATTGTAAAATATCTACTTAATAATGAGAAGGGTCAACCATACCCCAAGATGTTTTTCCCTGCTTTTCCTGATATCTTGATCAAATTAACAAAACTAACATTGCACCATCTAACAACAAAAAACAATGTTTGTAGCTTGTCCAGAAATGTAATTTTTTTTCAAATCCAAAAACGTACCTAGAAGTCCCAAATAATCGGACGGTTTAGCAACACTGGTGTCAACTTTTATGAGAATCCCTCCTGGAACAATAGCATACTCAGAGAGTCGATAGAACCCGGAGACAAAATCCCCAACTTCAAACTCTGAATTAGCAGATGTCACTACCTTTCCTACTGAAACAGATTTGATCGTCTGCACACAACAACAACACAATTTTTTTAGGAATTATTAAAAAACAAATGTTGTCGCTTGCATACAGCAAAAACACAACTCCGCAAAAGCAGATTCAAAAATTAAATTGAGATCATAGCTAAACCAACCTCATTCAAGTGAAACTTTTGAAGATAGAGGCCATCATTAGATTGCTTCATACACTGTCTCTGATATGGATCTACAGATATCCATACATTTTGCACAACAACATCTCCCGGTGATCCATCTCTACCCACATTTCCAATATCTAGTTGGGTTTCTCTGATTTTCAAATGAGCATCGGTGACGGGACCTTCATCAGCATAGGAAACTAAAACTATCTCTTTGATGCGAATTGTTTGCTCCATACTGCAGGCCTCAAATATATGACAAACACTAGCTGCGAGACCTCAAAATAACAAGAAAATAGTAACTTGGTCGATGGACAATGATAGACAAAGTAGTGAATATTATTTAGAATGATTGGAAGTAGTTATTCTTTAAAATTCTAAATCTAGTAAACTAGAATATTTTTTAGACTGTAATCATTAAAAGATAATTCAACTAGAACACACAAAAAAAAATGTTTTTTACTATTTATTTTAAGAAAAATGTGTAATTCATTTCTTTCTCAATAATAACAATAATCTATTTTTAAGGTCACGTCCAAGTCACACCAAATTGGTGTATGAGATCCCTTTATTTGTGGGACAAGAGACAATTTGGGTAAAGTCTAAAAAAGTATACATTAATGTAAAGAAATTTACACTTAAAATTTAAAAATATATTAATAAATATTTCAATGTTCACTTTAAATAAAATCTTTATATATATATATATATATATATATATATCAAGTAATTAATAATAACTACTTCCAATCATTCTAAATAATAAAAAAATATTCCAATGTCAACCATAAATAAAATATTTCAATGTCCACCATAAATAAAGTATTATTATATCAACTTTATATATATTATAACATTTTTTAATAGAACCATAGATGTTTTCTACAACTTGTATAAAATGGATGGGTAATTAGAAAGTGTTTTCTAGGCTGAATCATAATGCATTCACTTTTCTGTTTTAAAATCTCTTATAAAATTCCTAAATTTTCCTTTTCTTTTTCTATATATATACTTTTAATCTATGTATATTTATCAAATTTATTCATAAATAATAATAATAATATTAAATTAATATTTCTCATAAACAATAAAATCATTTATATTATTGATAGTATTATTTAAAAACAAACACCTTAACAAAAAAAATATGGTACTATGAATTTAAAAAGTATGTTAAAATATGATATAACATCTTCTACATTATTATTATTTATTAAAAGTTTTTTTTAAAAAGTTATTTTGAGAGGTATGAATTTCACTCTACATTTAAACATGAAAACATATTTAAACTTTACCATTTTTATAAATAATTAAACCATATTACTTTAGAATTGATCATTTTCATTTTTTTAATTTTGATTCTCAATTATCATTCAATTTAATAGATTAATACTTTTAATGCTATGACATTTAGTCACAAATAATAGTGAATGTTAACTACATATAAATTAACAATCCATCTTTCTCTCTATATATAGTGGTGGAATCTGGGTTGTGAAAATGAAAAACAACATAATAAAAAATAGTTTTTATTAATATTTTTACTATCCTACATAGTAAATATTAGCCATATTAGCAAAAGAAGATTTTAAAATTATAGAAACTATTCTAAGATGATCAAACATAATGTATTTATTTTTTTATTATCACACACACTTCAACACACATATCCTATAAATAGAGAAGGTGAAAAAGGAATGAACACACATACCACATAAAATATGGTTAATGTATGTTAATTATGTTATATTATCAATCACCCTTTTATAACTAATACACCAATGTGTTTTTAGAAAAGTTATGATAATAACCTTAATAAAAACATCATTTATATGATGTTATAAAAAATGTTATTAATTAATTTCTTCATTCATCTTAAAAATAATAAATCTCCTTTAAAAATAAAACATAAAAATATATTTATCAACATAATAATTGATTAACAACAAAGCCTATATAAATAAAGGATACAGTGCTTAATCAGCGTTTTATTATCAACATAAAACAAATTCTACATAAATGATGAAGTGCTTAATCATTAATAGCATTTTCTTCATTACAAATATATTTCTAAGCAATATAACTCAATATTAGCATTTTATTTAGTTACAAATATATTTTTAAGCAACATAAACATGAACTATCTTCCATGTGGAATGACAGTGGCACTGGGAGCAAAAAGAATCCATCACTATGTTTCAAGTGCTTTTTCCAGCTTAGCTGTTAATTCATAGTTTTATTTACCCTCCATCTATCTAATTGCAAGATTATCTACATAATCCACGTACCAGTTTTATGTACCTTTGATCTATATAAATGCAAGTGTCTCTGCACAACCCACGTACCAGTTGCAAGTTTATTTGCACGACCCACGTACCAGTTTCATCTACTCTCCATCTATACAAATGCAAGTTTGTGAACACAACCCACTTCCTACTCTTATTTATACAAATGCAAGTTTAACTGCACAGCCCAACTCTAACCTGTTTATCTACTCCATCTCTCCACCTCTAACCTGTTTATCTACTCCATCTCTACAGATGCTCCCCGCTGGACCGCTTCCTCTGTTTATGGGATTACGCGGATTTAGTGTTTATGGGATTACGCTAATGTTCATTGCATATTTATATTGGCGGCGTGATTAGACAGCAGCATAGTTGCCAATTTGCTGTTTATTAAATTTAGCTTAATTTAACGAACGAAGAGGCTGGAAATTTTGTTTTTAAAACTTAACGAAGGAAGCAGCTGGAAATGTTCAATCATGGCAGACAAAGCAAGCAACTGGAAATGCGCTCCAGCTCCTCGCGTTTCATTTTAACTCTTCAACCAAAATATTCTCATACGTTTCTTGCCGAACACGTTATCAAGATTAAAACTTAAGCATGATTTTATTTATTTATAATTTTTTAAATCAAATTTTTATTGGAATAAGTAAACGGATCTTATCTTTTGTTTATATTTATTTTTTAATGATGAAAAACTTACTCTACCTCGCCCAACGCGAACTCAAACTTAAAATTGACTTTAGTAAAATACACGGAATCTTTATTGACCAACGCGTAGTCAAGAATGGCGACTTAATTTGTTCACGTTACTAACTTTGACTTGAGTGAAAAAAACCAAATCTTTCTTGCTCAACGCTTAAAGCACGACTTAATTTATTCACGTTCATTTTTTCGTACTCAAGCTTAGAACTGTCTTGAGTAAGAAAAACCAAATCATTCTTGCCCAACGCGTAAAGCACGACTTAATTTATTCACATTCAATTAGTGAGGAATACTTTATTAAGAAAGTCCGATTCTTAAGCTTAAAACTGAAGACCGGCTCTAGTTATTTACCTTAGGTTTTAAGTTATATTTATGTCTATGTACACAGTACGGTTTTAAAATGTAATGATATTTCAGTAATAATAATTTATTTTTAAGGTCAGAGTCAAGTTAGATGTTAAATTGGTGTATGGGATTATTGGTATACATATTCTATTCTCCTTTCCATTTGAACATATGACTTTTTAAAAGGAAACACATGTCAAACAAATTCATTAATGATTAAAAAAGTAATTAACTTAATTAATTTTTTTCCATTTGTAGAAGACCTTAATTAAAAATGTCTTCTACAAATCTATGTCATAAGGTAAGAAGTCATGTGCATTGCTCATTATATGCCACAGAGAATTAGAACCTGATTATTATTTTTTCTTTTTAGAAGTAATTTAAGTCAGTCAATGGCTATTTCTATTTCAATAGGTAAGAAAGAATCAAAACTAAACATAAACAAAAATAAGGTGTGATATTTTGACATTGTATTGCTCTTTTTATTTTGTGGTTCTTTAATGCTATGGACATAAGTTAGGGATCATTTGAGTGACATAAATGAGGATTGCTTATTTGATGCATTTTCATACAGTCATGGGGATTGCTTATTTGATGAATTTCACATCCTATTGCATTTGTTTTTCTTTTTTCTTTTCATCATCATATAATTTTATATGTTTCATAAAGATGAGGATCTTCTCAATTTCCAAGCGTTGTGATTCACAATTTGCAAGACTTCTAGTTTTGGGCTTATGCAAATATATTTCAGAAGGTAAGAAATCATGTGCATTGCATATTATTGTTTTCATCTTCTGATGTTTTTGTTAGAATGAATACTTTTAATTGCTTGATTATTTGTAGTAAATGAGATGAGGATTAGAAAATCTCAAAACCCTTGGATGGAAATGCATTTAATTTATAGGCATAATTTTGATTATATAATTATTTAAATTGGGCAATAAATTGGTTCAAATATTTTTTAAGCAGTAGACAAATTTACCTGTATTTTATGTTTGTAGAGTATTTGCAATAATTGTTGAACATATTGAAGGTGTTCATCTAGTGTCATGCACTTGACCTTAGATAAATTGTAGTATTCTAGATATAAAATAGTATGCATAACATTAGCAAGTATTGGCAGAACAACAATGATATAACCAGAATAATACCAGAATAACACCAAAAAGAGCACCTTTATTAATGATAACAATGTTCACTTTCCCCTTCGAGGGGGAAACCCCCAACAAATTAGATCTCTATTGCAATAATCACCAAGATAAAACTTCTCATATCCTCTATTCATGTTTATACTAAATCTATCTTTCCAAAAGAACAATCTAGAGGAAGATCATTCTAGAAGCAAAAACTTATATTTGGTCTTCCTACATTTGACTTATTCTTCCTTATTTTTAGGCCTTATTGATCTTGACCTTTATTACAAGGAATTATATTATTCTACCTACGTGAGGGGTTAGGGAGGTTAGATCCCTAACATGTCACCCCCCTTGAAGAACAACCTTGTCCTCAAGGCTTGAGATGAGGAAATTGTTGTAGAATGGTGGTTGAATCCCAGGTGGCATCTTCTGGAGTTGTATCTTTCCATTGGACTAACACTTCCTTGATGGTGTGTTGATGGAGACTATGTTCTCACTGGTCCATGACTGCTTGTGGCTGCAACCAGATGGAACCTTCTTCATCCAACTCAGGGAGACTAGTTTGAGTTTGGTACTTAGTTCCAATCACCTTCTTTAAGCAACAGACATGAAAAATAAGATGGAGCTTCAAATGACTGGGTAGAGATAACTGATAGGCCACCAATCCCACGTGCTTGCGCATTGTATAAGGACCATGAAATTTGGGAGAAAGTTTCTGACAGTGCCCATCTTTGAGTGAAGTCTGCTTATAAGATTGTATTTGAAGAAACACTTGGTCCCCTTCAATGAATTGTCATTCATAATGACCTTGATTTGCTTGTTTCTTCATGCGATTCCGAGCCATGACCAAATTGTCTTTGAGGGAATGAAGAACATCCTTTTGTACTATAATATGTTTTTTAACCTCTTGAACCTTTCAAACCCCGGGCATATGTGAGAGAACCGATGGGGGATTTTGGCCATATACTGCTTCAAAAGGAGTCGTGCGAGTAGTTGTATGGTAATATCTGTTGTACCACCATTTAGATAGGGGTAACCACTGAGCCCATCGATTTTTCCTCTCATATGCAAAACACCTCAAATATGTTTCCAATACAAACATCTTTGTGAAGTATGGAAGTGCTAGGAAAGGGTTCAAGAACATATCGTCTTTCAAGGGTTGGAAAATGTGATCTGTAGCTGAAGTCCAAGTGAAAGCATTCTTTTTAAGGAGAGAAGTGAGAGGATCTACAATTTTTCCATAATTCCGAACAAACTTCCTATAATGGCCTGTTAAACCTAGAAAACCACGCATGCAATATCCCTCGGCTGAACCCAAATGCAAGTGTAATCCAAGTATATTTAAGCTAGTGAGTTGTTTAGACATCATTTTTGTAATACACCTTTCATGGCATGGTGCGTGCATATACTACACAGTAAAGTGATGTAGTGTGCACATTTTTGGATACCGCACGTAGTAACTAAAGTGCGTGCAACCTTAAGGACAACGGATACTGCGCGTAGTAACTAAAGTGTGTGCAATATTAAGTTCAACGAACCTTTATGTATATGATATGCATTATAGGCTGGTGAGCTAGTATTATAAGTCAGAATGCTTATGTTTTAGAATTAGGCCAGAGCACCTAGATGTTAAAGGCTAGCGCTCCTATTTTGTATATGTCTCATGATTAATATAAAATACATCGTTGTGCACAGACCGACCATGATAAAAGAGAAGGGAAACTAGATTCCACCAGTTAGGGAAAGGGAGGGTCAAAAGCTAAGGAAAGGGCTAAGCGAGAGAGCTTAAGCCAAAAAGGAATATTAAATTAATATTTCTTAGAACATAAAGTATGGATAATTATTTTATCCTAAGTCCTAAAGAAGGGGACAAGTGTATCAGAATAGCTTCCAACATGACAAGTGTCAAGTTGGAGACATACATGATTATTGTCGAGACTTAGTGCCTTTGGGGGGGATATTACCATTTTTCCTTGGACCAAAGAATGATTATTGGGGAGAAAAATACATTCCGTCAGTTGGGGAAGCTATACTCGTACCTTCCTGTCATTGTACATGAACCTATTTTTGTGGCCATTTTCCTATTGGTGTACCTGTCAGCTTGGAAGCGGGATTGAAGAGGTGGGTTGTCAAGCCCATAAGCAATTCTCTGAGTGACAGAATTGTTAGGGATCAATTTCTTGAAGGTGCTAAACTGCAGCTACAGTGCTCTAAGATTTTCGGTCTGGCCTATTGCTGAAGCCCTGGAAGGGAAGTGGAGAAGCTGAAGGACTGTTGAGCAGAGAAGGGGCACACTTCCTTAGGTGGGACAAGCATGTGGGGAATGAGAGGTTGTAGGCTGTCAGTTGAGTGAACACCCGAGATGGAGTCTTTCCTATTGACCGTGAACCCTTAGCCTGGTTAGGAACCCCTTACTCGAGTGGAGTCTAGTCTTAGCTTGGGGGTGACTCACTATTAAGAGTGATGAATAATGTAGTCTACGGCTGGGAGGTTTGTGGACAGTCTGCACGCAGTTGGTGACATTCTCACCAAGATAAGTATCGGTTCTGTGATGAATTTACATGTTGCATTGTCATTTATGTGTTAATTTATGGGTTTTATGGCATGTGTGAGCATATCTGTATATATGTTTAAGGGTATACCCTTGTGTACGATGCATGTCTGTGATTACTATTAATACAACCTGAAAATCATATATTTACAGAATGCAGCTGTTTATTTATGTTTTATATGTGAAGATTCCGCTAGAGCATTTTATGTATATGTTTATTTCATGCAGTTCAGTATGTATGTATGCCTATGTGTGTATATACGTATTTAAAAAGAAAAATTATGTGACATACCTCAGTTGGATACTGGGTTGTTACCATATGTTGTCAAAACTAAGTTAAGCGTCTGAGTAGTGACGTTCCCTTTCCTATTGGTGGCCGGGGAGGTACGTTACAATGCAAGCTCTTAAGAGTTTTAGGGTGAGGCCAATCCTGCATAGCTTCAATTTTCTTAGGATCCACTCAGAAACCATCCTTGTCGACAATATGACCCTAGTATTCCACTTTTGAGGCACCAACGACACATTTAGATTGTTTGAGGAAACATTGGTGCTTAGGGAGTAGATGCAAAACTTGATTCACATGGGAGAGATGTGATGTCCAAGTTTTACTATATATGAGAATATCATCAAAGAAAATTAAGACAAAATGACAAAGAAAAGGACAGAATACATGATTCATAAGAATTTGGAAAGTGGAGGCAACATTACACAAGACAAATGGCATTACCAAGAATTCATACTGACCCTCATGAGTTCGAAATGCAGTCTTGGGAATTTCTTATTCTTTCATATGAATCTGGTGGTATCCAGAACTTAGATCCAATTTGGTGAAGTACTAAGCACCACTCAATTCATCGAAGAGGTCATCAATGATAGAAATGGGGAATTTGTCTTTGATTGTGAGTTTGTCGAGGGAACGAAAATCAGGAGACATGTGCCAAGTACCTTCTTTCTTGAGTACCATGACCATAGAGGAAGAATAGGGGTTGGTATTGGGACGGATAACACCTGATTCTAGCAATTCATGATCAATTTTCTCAATCTCATTCTTTTTTGGAAAGGGATGACGATAAGGGCAAACATTGGGAGGAATAATGCCCCGTATGAGGGATGGAATGATCATGGACTCCACGAGAAGGGGGAAGTTCTTTGGGAGTGGTAAAAACAACTTGGTGGTGGGAGAGGATAGATTAGAGGTCGAGATGAACATAAGGTGTCTCAAAAACATGAATGGAGTGGAGTTGGGAAATAATTCTAGAATGCCCCTTTTTAAGAATCTTTTCCATGCGATGGGAACTGATGATATTAAGGGAGCCTGTTGTGATGCCTTGGAACTTATATTGTTTCCCCTCTTGTTGGAATTGCTTGGTTAAGTCCTTAAAATCCATGAGAATGGGGTCGAGAGTGCATAACCATTCAACACTGAAAGCAATGTCACAACCACCCATGTCTATAGAAAACATATGGGATTTCATGTGATACTGACCAATTTGGAGCCACACATTTTCACATTGTCCCCCGCATTTCATGGAACCTCCATTTACAATCATGATTTGAAAATTATTGACAACATGGATGCAACAATTGACTTCTTTGGAAATGTAGCGATGAACAAAATTATGGGTGCTACCACTATCCACAAGGATAATGAATTTCCTATTTTTAATGTAACAAATTAATTTTAGAGTCTAGGGAGAAGAGAAGACAGTGAGGTAATTAAGTGAAATCACCGGGTCAACTTCTGGTGGATCAGAAGGTGGGGTCAAATGCGATGGTGGTGGTAGTTCCTCCATGGGTGGAACAACAACCTATTATTCAAAAATATCCTCAGTCACAGCCATAAAAATCTTATGTTCCTTACACTTGTGCCCTGGAAAATATTTTTCATCACAATTATAACAAAGACCCTTGAGTTGATGTTCACCCATTTTAGCCCTGGTTAATTTATGGATATTGAGGGGAGTTTCAAGAGGGGAATAATTGGTGGGTTTAGGGAGAGGAGGAAAGGAGGGTTTGTGGATATGGGAGGATACAATATGTTGTGCTTCCTTGGCTCATTGAGTAGCTTACAACCAAGTATGGGGGCATTCCATGAGAACATGGGCATATATTTCATCTTTGAGGCCACTGATAAAGCATTCCCTAAAGAAAGCATCTAACATGCCCTCTGTTCTAAAATACAAGTGCTCAAATGTGGCAATAAAGTCTTCCACTATCCTAGACTGCTTCAACTTGGTCAAGCGACCTAAATGGTGGGTGTCAAAGTCAAAGTGGTCATAAAGTTATGGCACAAACTATGTCCAAGAAACATACCCTTGGCGGGCCTTTTTTCACCATTTCCACCATTGTCATCATTTTGGATCCAGATGTAGGACACCATAATGAATCTTTGCTAAATCATTAGTAATGTCATGAAAAGATAAATAGTGTTCCCTTTGGGTGACCTAGCCTGTGGTATCTAAGCCATCAAACTTGTTTACCTCAATTATGGGAGAGAGGAGGTCCAGAGAAAAGTGGGTAGTATGAGGACCTTGGTAATGGGAAGAGTCATGGTCATACTGATAAGATGGTTATTCAAAAGAGGAAGGGTTCTAGGAACGACCCATGAAGTGTTCAAGCATGGATTTCAGGTCTTTAAGGTGTTTGATGTGGCAACATTGGTCCTAGAGGGTCTAAATAACATAATTGATTGAGATGAAGTTGGCATTGATATTATTGATGTCTTCCTTGTTCTATAGGTTGTCAACAACCAATGTATTGATTTCTTGGGATAAGGTGTTGGCCATTTGGAAAAATGGGTAGGAAAATGGTATAGGGGGAACAAAAGGGGTCAGGAGGGGTGTTAAGCCCTAAATAGTGGCACAGTACCCCTTAATTGGGGCATATTACTTTAGTAATGTTATTTTATTTATGTCTACTTGGGTCCATTAGTTTTAATTGTACCTTCTAGTCTCTTATATATACCAAGGAGACATTTTCATTTGGAATCATCTTGTATTTGGAAATTTATGTGGTGTATAAGGAGGTTTCCCCCTCCAAGAGGCTTATTATTTGAAATTATCTCTATTTCAAGGTGTTGAGTACTTATTCTGAGGTTTTTCTATGCTATATTGATATCTGGTTCTTAACATATGGTATGAGAGCTCAAGGTCTTGGGGTTTCACTACTACATCTGAGACACCTTGGAATTTTTGCTATAAATTTTTTTCTATGATGTTTAAGACATAACTCCTTGGAGGATATTTATGAGACAGATCAAGCTACATTGGGTTAAAATTTTATCTCATGAGGCCTTAAAATTTCGGAGATACATCCTGTGTAAGATAGGGTTCTGGAATCATCCTAAATTGAGTAATCATGGAATTTTCGCTATAAAAACCTTTATGTAACATTTCAGACCCTAAAATCTAGAGGTTATTCACATAAATTATTAAGGTATCTATGATAAAAATTTCAACTTCTGGGTCATCATACATTTGTAGATACACCCTGTGGAAGATAGGGTATCTGACTAGTCATGTTGACTAGTCTCAAGCAGGTGTTCGGGGTAAAACAATCATAAATTCTTCCTAGAGTATATAAATTGAGTGAGACTGGTTGCATTGGATATTGTACAGTCCTTAGTATTTCTGGTACAATTTTCATAATTTAATATCAATTATTTTGTGTGGGGCACGCTATACAAGTGAGATCTCCTGAAAAGGCCAAAAATCATCAAGTTGTGGGGAAGTTACCGTAAATTACACTTGGCACATACAATTTTGATCAGACCTATGGAATTGCAGAGAAGAAATATCAGAGAACTACAAAAAATAAATTTGCATACCCAGAAGCGTCGAAAATTTGGAGATACAACAGAACAAAGATTGTCTAGTAGAACCACCTCAAAATCAAGGTTTGAAAGTGATAATTGGCCAACATGCCACCAAAAAAGGGAACTTATACACCAAATAAGCCTCTAAACATTCGTACTTGGAATCTTGATGAAGGTGAAGAAATGCACAGGGACATAAATGAATTACAAAAGAAGACAATGACAAAAGATGAACTACAAGGGATGATGGATTCAATTGAAGCTAAATTGAATGCAATAATGGATACTAATATGGATGGTTTAAAAAGGGAGATCATGGAAGGATTGAAAAAATTTGTAATAGAGATGACACCTGAAAGTGAAAATGTATCCTATGAAATTCATGATGAGGACACAAGGACAATGAATCAAGAATGGAGAAACTCCAACTTTGGGTTGAAGACCAAGAACATTGCTAAGATCGATATGAGGAATTTTGATGGCAAGGACCCAATCACATGGATACTTCATATGGACCAATTCTTTGATCTACATAGTGTGCCACATACACAAAAGGTATGAATTGCTTCTTTATATTTATAACCCAATAAATTTGTATGGTATCAATGGATTTGTTCTCACAAATCACTCTTCACTTGGAAAATTTTCACGGAAGAAATGATAGCACACTATGAGGATACAAGGAGTAATACCTTCTTTAGACAATTGATAAATTTCAAGAAAAAGGGTTCAGTTACAGAGCAGAATGAGAAATTCAAAAGATTGAATATAAAGGTAACGTATATTCCAGATGAGCACTCGATTGATGTATTCAAAGGAACTTTAAAGGATAAAATTCAACATGAGGTTTGTTGTTGGCACAGGGTTAGACCCAAGGTTCAACGCTCAAGAGTGCACCAACAAATCCCTAACTACCGGCCCTTTTGACAACACCTGCGAAGCAGATGAAGTCTCACCGAAGGTAAAGGTAGGGGTGGTTGCAATATTTAGGTGTCTACGACCTTAGCTGGGAAACATATATGTGATTCTATCATTATAGCACACTTAGCATCGATTATTCATCTATATTCAACCTTTCTTATACTTCACAGATAGCATAGAGCATTGCAACATTCACTTAGATCTAAGATATTTCAGAACTTAGAAACAGTAAAATAGGTTAGATCTAGTAGATCATCACTAAGCATCTTCATACACATCAGATCTAACATTCATACACATATAAGAAGCACAAAGCCTAAGTAGACCTATCTAAATATATCAAAGCACTTAGCAACGGAAGAGATAAACTCATCAAATCAAAGAACCAAGCATAATACATAGATTTATGTGGTTCACCCCCTCCCTGGGGTTACGTCCACCAACTCTTCTTCTTTATTAGTGTCTTCAATCGGTTACAACACACAGCCACTCAAAACCCTTACTTCACACAGGACAAAAGATTTGCGCAGCTCGCTAGATCCTTGTTCCTTATACTTCAGCACAAATCTTTCGACAACCTCTTACAAAAAATAGCACTAATCTCTGCAAGCCTCTTACAATCATGCATGGAGCATTTACTACCCACTTCCGATCACACAGATATAACTACTAGAACTAAGCCATCAACCATTCTTACATTGCCTAAGTATCTATTTATACATTACAAAAGTGGGCCTAAGTGTGGGTAAACCCACGAGCTGGCATCCCTTTCCCATTACATTAACCCAAAACCCTAAAAGAGGCCCAAAAGTGGACCAAGATCCCATGATCTCTACTTTGCTTGGCGCTCCTTCTTCGACTAGCTGCTGAAGTCCCAAAATAGGTCAAAATGACCAAGGTTACCCCAAAACTTGGTCAAGGGCCAACATGCCCCCAACACTCACCTGTGACTAGTCCCGAGTCACTCTGGTCTACATAATTCTGCTTTGAAAGCCTCGATCTTGGCTCGAGCTTCTTGAACCTGCTACTGCTTTGTGGCCTCTTACTGGGTGAATGATAGGATCACTGTGTCATTTACTAGTCCTTCAGGCGTTGTTCTGCAGTGATGACGACTTGCTCAAGATCTGCTCCCTAGCTTTCGATCTCAGAAAATAACATGCATGCCTTGTCTTGCACCAGTTGGATTTGTTGAGTGGTTTCCATCACTTTTATCTGGATCACATGTATCTGTTGCTGAGTTGTGCATTGTTCATGAGATCTTTTCATTCTATCCACTGTAGACAGGGCCTTCATCTATGCATATAATGTATCTGCATGTTTCTTTGCTTCCTGGAGCTGCGACTCGAGTGCCTGTAACTCTATATTCTCTATAAGGTTCTCATAAGTCTGGGAATTCTGGTTACTAAGCTACTTGCACTCCAAGGAAAGATATTTCAATCGTTCAACTGCACTGTGAGTAGTTGCTTCTCATTGGTCTCTTATCTCCTGAGGGGTCTCAGGCACAATGCGGAGTTCTAGATCGGAAATGCACTACTGAAGCTTCTGTATAACTTCTTCAAGCTATGCCACCTACTTTGGAACTCTCTTTTCAGCCAGTAATTCGATAACAGTCACAGAGAGGAGTGCTCTGTTGACTAGTTCCTTGACTTCAAGCTGCTCTGTGAGCAACTGTTCCTTGCTTTGTTGTAGCTCTGCTTTCTCTTTGTCCCATTGTACTTGAAGACCAAGTTTTTCTCATTTGGCAGCATTGCGTTGCTCGAAAAGTATTCCATGTACCTGTGTCAAAGCCTGGGTGGCTTATGCTATGTCTTCTTGAGATTCTCTAAGATGAGCTTCGACCATATCAACAATCCAGTGAAGTTCAGCTGGCTCATCTCCTGGTTCTACTGTCCCTGCTGTCAGAGGCGCAGTGGGGACTATGCGGCTACAATGGAGTTCCTGCTGCACTCCTTGGAGTTCAATCTCTGTACAGTTATACATATGCTCCTACTTCACCTCATGATTCTCTATTATCTCCTTTGAAGTATCATTTACCACTACAACGATGAAATCAAAGTCATCCAATGTGAGGGTAGTTCGCATCTTGGTTACAGGGGTTCTATGTTTCTTTCGGGAGGAAGATTTCAAAGGTGAGACCTTCCTTTTCCTCGATGAGTCTTCTTCATCCCTAGGCAGTGGTACTTCACCTTTCTTTTTTTCAATTTCTATGCCTTCTATCTCTTCTCCATCACCTCCTTCGTCTGGTGTGATAGAGGCAGTCTTTACAGATGCACTGTCTACTTCGTGAACCTCTTCAGGCTTCTTCTTTTTGCTTGGTCACGGTGTATCCAGTACAGTCTCTGGGCTATTAATATCATACAATTCTGCGGGGTTCGCTGGAATGAGAAGGTCGGATGACCAATCCTTGGTGATCTCTTCGATGTCTTCCTCGATCAAATTGTAATAACACTGCAATTGTTGCTTGTGTTCATCAACTCGCATTGTTATATAAATGAAGTGGCGATCCACGTTGAACTTCATTAAGGGTCTGAATCTATGGAATGTGTTCAGGGTAATGTGAGGCATAGCCTAGATGGCAGTCTTCATCTGGTTGTAGTATATGTGGAAGATGAAATTCCATTGAATCCATTGCTTGTTGATATCGGTCGAGTACCACAGGGTACTGAACCTCACAGCCAAAGGTTCAAATGGCTCGGTCTCTAAGAAAGTGGCACCCTCCGGCATCTCCCATGCTATGAAGGTGATTAGTATGAGAAGCCAACTAAAATGGAACTCATACCCTTGGTCTTGCACTTCCCTGCAATCCATTTCGAGCTGATTCACCAAGTAATTCACCCAATTCATTTGAGGTCCTTCTGCGCACTTCCCTGTGAGATCAATTACGAATCAAATTACTTGGGTGGGCCATTTCTTGCGAACTAGATTGCCTGCGATCAACTGATAGGAAAGGTGCACTTCACCACTCTGAATAGAGGCTACCTTATAGCCTCGCATGCCCTTCTTGACATCGCCACAGGTTTCTTTGATCTTCACTGCTAGCGCTCTATCTGTGGTCTTTCTAGGATAAAACCCCTATGGGTCGGGTCCTGCATGCTGAGTCCTGTGATTTGATTAATCAAGGTCAAATCCACTGTGACACAATGGTTCAACCACAAGTAGCCTCCATGATAGAAAGACAGAAGAAACTTTACACACACATTCACCTCCCAGTGCTTGCCAAAGTGCAAGATCTTCATGACATTCAACAATGTTGACTTCACGAGATTCTGGGTCCAAGACTGTGGGACGATATTCAAATTATTTCCCTTCATCTTCGTTAGATACTTGTGCGGGGTGAGCATACTATTGAATTTCCTATTGCCGAGGTTGAAGTTGCTAAACTTCAATGTTGTGAGCTTGTCCTTATTGGAACGAACTATGTGCACCCCTTTCGGTAGGTACACAGTGATCATAGCATACTCGAATTCTCGGGGAAAACTGTCACGGTTGATTTCACCATGCAGAGGGGGTAGGTATGCGGGCAAAATGATCGAAATTAGTTTAGCATTCATAAGATCATCCTTATGCTTTGTTCTCTTCTCATCGACTTGTGAGGATGGTCCAACTCAAGTAGTGAATGGAGAAGATGTTACTCCTCTTGTCGATGATGCTTGGGCTCCGGTAGACATTCCTCTTTCTGACATGACTCTCTCAGTCACTAAATCAAGTAGGACCATTGCGACAGATTCTTCAACTGCAGTGATCTCGTCAGACATACGCTCTTGGGAAAACTAATCGGGGTCACGATGATATCAGATACTGCACTAGGATGAACAATTAGAATGCAATGACCACTATATACAATCACTAGTTCTGTGGGCTTCGAATTCTCAGTTGGAAAAAGTGTTCTTCGGGCATGGTGCAATGAGCTAAATAAGAAATTCGGCAATGGTATGCTTGCAATGGGTATGAAGCTTCCATTAATGTTGATTTGTCCGTTATGGCGAGGTCCAACGGTCTAGTGGCAATCCTTTAATTATTTTATGTCCGTTCGGGGCAGAAGTCGAATGGGTATATCGATCCAACGACTATATTGCTTCACCATGACAAAGTGACATAGGTTGTTGATTTGATATCCCGACGAAGCTCAAATTCTGTAAGTTTTCTTTTTGCGATGTTCAATCTGGAATCTCCTACAACTTTTCAATCTTTTCCCTCTTCTTACTTAACTTTCTAGCCTTATTCCCAGTAATCTTCAACTCAGTCTGTCTTTTTCCATTCCGATTCCTATCTTCTTTTAGCATAGTCACTGCGCGTTTTTGAGATTCTCTCCGGGATAATAATTCTTCTTTCTCTAGGATAGGTGCTTCAGTATTCTGTGAGCCTTCTGGCATTCTTTCAGCTTCAACATTAGGGTCTCTAGTATCAAGGAGCTTCGATATGCTCTTTTGTTCTTCAATCAACTGTGCAATCTTCTTGGTCATAAAATCTTTTAATTCTCGTTTCTTTTGTTACAAAACTTCTATTTCTTCCTTCCGTCTAACTTTATCTCTGTCAATCCAAGGTTTTCCAAGTAACATAGTAAACAGGGCGTTGTCCTCAATAAATTTAATAATATGAAAATCTTCTTTAGTCGAAGTTCCATTAGCATTCTTAGATATCTGAGTGAGCCTTCCACATAGGTTTACTAATTTTCCTCTGAAGAGTCCTATTCCTCCTAGTGAAGGGATCATGGAAATCTTCTCTATAGCTTCCCATGTTCTCTTGGTCATGATATTCATCTATGTTTCCTCATCTAGAACACAATCAATGTCGAAGTCCCCTATGCTTACTTTGATGCATTCTTTTTATTTAAAGGTCTTTGATAATCTAACATGTCGCTGTTCATTCAGGTTTTCTTTCATCTGAATTAATACTTTCTCTTATTCTTTCTAAGGTTCTTCTATCTCTGGAGCTACCTTAGGATTCAAATTCATTTCTTTGAGCCTAACAATCATTCTAGCGCAATCCAATACTTCATGATCTAGATCTTTGCAACAAAGACAACTAGGTCCTCCACCAAGGCATTCCTTAGCTAGATGTCCCAGTTTTCTGCAACTATAACAGAGGGTTAATCCTCTCTTTCTTGTAACTGATCCCCATCCTCTTTTATACTTCACACCAGGATCATAGGGGCCAATCTGCAACAAATTGTTTCTAGGATCCTGAATCCATTTGTTAGTCCAAACATTCTTTCTATGCATAGGTATAACATATCTATCACTATTCTTATCAGATCTATTCATATCAAACCTTCTTTCATCTAACAATGCCCTATTTTTCAAGCTAGGATAGAATCTATCAAGAATACCTAGATCCGCGTTCTAGAAACAAAAATTTCCACTTATATTACTTCTACAGAGAACAAAGCTTTTAGATCTAGAAATTTCTTACCTTTATCAAAGCACGGAGATTACAAATCTTACCTCTTTTCTGCAGATCTGGCCTCTTTCTTTCAGAAATTCCCACTTTTAACTTTCTTAGAGTACAACGTGTTCAGATATTGCTTCTTTTCTTTAGTATCAACCTCTTTTCTTACAGATATGATCTCTTTCTTTCATATATGACCTCTTTCTTTCTTGACACAAAGCTTCACAGGTCAAGTACAACACTACGCTCTAGGGAAACAGATCTATGCACATAGGTTTCTTTGCACAAAGCTTCTTCTTTTCTAGTTCCTAGCAATCACAGTTTCAGGTCTCGAAAACAGAACCATTTATTGTCATAGGGGAAGACCCAGGGTTCAACACTCAAGAGCGCACCAACAAATCCCTAACTACTAACCCTTTCGACAACACCTTTGAAGCAGATGAAGTCTCACCCGAGGTAGAGGCAAGGGTGGTTGCAAGAATCAGGTGTCTGCAAACTTATCTAGGACACAGATCTATGATTCTATCCTTATAGCGCACTTAGTATCGATTATTCATCTATATTCAACCCTTATTATACTTTGAAGATAGCAAAGAGAATCGCAACATTCACTTAGATCTAATATATTTCAACACTTAGCAATAGTAAAATAGGTTAGATCTAGTAGATCAACACTAAGCATCTTCATACACATCAGATCTAACATTCATACACATCTAAGAAGTACAAATCCTAAGTATATCTATCTAAATATATCAAATCACTTAGCAACGGAAGAGATAAACTCATCAAATCAAAGCACCAAGAATAATACATAGATTTACATGGTTCACCCCCTCCCTGGGGCTACATCCACCAACTCTTCTTCTTTATTAATGTCTTCAATCGGTTATAACACAAAGCCACTCAAAACCCTTACTTTGCATAGGACAGAAGATCTGTGCAGCTTTCTAGATCCTTCTTCCTTGTACTTCAACACAAAGCCTTCTACAACTTCTTACAACAACTAGCACTTAGCTCTACAAGCCTCTTACAATCATGCATAGAGCATTTACTACCCACTTCCAATCACACAGATCTAACTACTAGCACTAAGCCATCGACCATTCTTACATTGCCTAAGTATCTATTTATACATTACAAAGGTGGTCCTAATCATGGGTAAACCCATGGGATGACATCCCTTTACCATTACATTCTTATAGTTCACTTAGCATCGATTATTCATCTATATTCAACCCTTATTATACTTCACAGATAGCAAAGAGCATCGCAAAATTCACTTAGATATAAGATATTTGAACACTTAGCAATAGTAAAATAGGTTAGATCTAGTAGATCAACACTAAGCATCTTCATACACATCAGATCTAACATTCATACACATCTAGGAAGCACAAAGCCTAAGTATATCTATCTAAATATATCAAAGCACTTCGCAAAGGAAGAGATAAACTCATCAAATCAAAGAACCAAGAATAATACATAGATTTACATGGTTCACCCCCTCCCTAGGGCTACATCCACCAACTCTTCTTCTTTATTAATGTCTTCAATCGGTTACAACACAAAGCCACTCAAAACCCTTACTTTGCATAGGACAAAAGATCTGCGTAGCTTTCTAGATCCTTCTTCCTTGTACTTCAACACAAAGCCTTCTACAACCTCTTACAACAACTAGCACTTAGCTCTACAAGCCTCTTACAATCATGCACATAGCATTTACTACCCACTTCCAATCACACAGATCTAACTACTAGCACTAAGCCATCGACCATTCTTACATTGCCTAAGTATCTATTTATACATTACAAAGGTGGTCCTAAGCATGGGTAAACCCATGGGACGACATCCCTTTACCATTACATTAAGCCAAAACCCTAAAAGAGGCCCAAAAGTGGATCGAGATCCCATGATATCTGCTTCTCTTGGTGCTCCTTCTTTGACTAGCTGTCGAAGTCCCAAAATAGGTCAAAATGACCAAGGTTACCCCAAAACTTGGTCAAGAGCTAACATTTTCCTTTGGGAACCCAAATCATTGTAGAATGCATTTAGAGGGGTAGGAAATGTTGAAATTAAAAATATAGCTATGGCTACTAGAAGGACCAATCCTAACATCTATCGAGAGAATAATGCTCCTTCTTCTAAAACACTTCAACCTACAAGGATGACACCTAAACAATTGGAGGAAAGAAAAGAAAAAGGTTTATGCTTTAATTGTGACAACAAGTACAGTAAGGGACATAAGCATGGTGAGAAGAAATTATTCTACATAGATTGTGAAGACGAAGAAGAACAAGAACCATCTCAATATGAAAACATAGATGTGATTTGTTCTGAATAGTTGTCTCCCACGATATCGTGTAATGCATTTCCTGGAATTAGCACTCCTCAAACCCTCAAGATCGAAGGATATATCAAAAATAAAAAAGGTAATATTCCTAATTGATTCTGGTAGTACTCATAATTTCATTTACTATAAATTAGCCAAATCTCTCAATTGCTTTGTATATCCAACACCAGAGTTTCAAGTAATGATTGCAGATGGAGGAACTATCAATTTCTCAGGAAAATCAAATAAGATCAATCTTACTATGGGGGAATATGTAATGAATATTTCAATGATTTTTATACCCATGGATGGTGTTGATGTCGTACTAGGAATCTAATGGTTACAATCATTAGGAACAATGGCTTTTAATTTTCAAAAACTTTTCATGAACTTTTTATTGGAAGGAAAAGAAATTGAGTTTAGAGGTTCAAACAACTAAGCTATCTATTCCCTTAGATCTCCAAGGGATCATTGATAATCATTTCAAAGTATTTGAAGATATTCCCAAAGGTCTTCCACCCACTCAAAATCATTGTCATGATATTCGCCTAATTCCTGGGAGTGTTCCTCCTAACATCAGGCTGTACAGATACCCTTATGCCCAAAAGTGTTAAATTGAGCGTATGGTTGAAGAAATGTTAGAGGATGGCATTATTATACCTATCCAAAGTTCTTACCCTGCACCGGTGATAATGGTATTCAATAAAGATGGCTCATGGCATATGTGTCCAAATTATAGAGAGCTCAACAAGATCACTATTAAAGATAAGTTTCCCATTCCTGTCATTGATGAATTGTTAGATGAACTACATGGAGTAATCTATTTCACAAAGTTGGATCTCCGTTTAGGGTATCATCATATAAGAATGAAGGAAGAATATATCCCAAAAATAACATTCTGAACTCATGAAATCCATTATGAATTTTTGGTCACGTCTTTTGGCCTTACAAATGCACCTTCCACATTCCAAGGGTTGATGAATTCCATTTTCAAGCCCTTCCTTCAAAAATTTGTGTTAGTATTTTTTGATGATATACTAATCTATAGC
>JZKD02S2277072.1:272456-282562 GCA_000966675.3 Picea glauca | reverse complement strand
AAAAAACAATAATGAGTCATATTTACATCAAACACTATTGGGTCCATTACCCAAAACTTTGTGCTACGGGTCTTCAAGGGTTGACATCAATGACAACCAACCTTAATCAACAACCCCTATCTCTCTTTTATCCAACCTGTTCACCTTGTCTCTCCAAGTGACTTTTACTTTATTTTATGATTAATTAATTAAATCACGTTAATTAATTAATTAAACATTTTACCTCTAAAAAGTGATTTATCCCTCCTTATGTCTTATCTGGACACTGAAAGTCACTTCTCATCATCATATCCTGTAGTTCTATTCTTCCTGATTTTGATGAGCTATTACATTAAGAGGTTCCTCCAAGTATTATGCCCAATATGAATTTCTTAGTGAATTTAATTAACATATAGCCCATAATAACTCAAGATTATGGAAATCGTTGGAATGCAATGGAACCAAATCCAAGCTGGGCAGAATGGATCATGATGATGAAATAAGATGAGAGATGCAAGTCGGGCACAATAAAACCCCTCAATAGATATTGTATTTGCTATCACCCTCATCTGGCTACTTTGGTCAACATAACACTATGTAATATAATGATGTCCAAAAGTGGGAACATTATAGTCCTCCCTGCTAGAATATTCTTGTCCTCAAGCAATAACTGAATCAATCCACATATAATATTGGGGTTCCATGTCCCCCTGTGGAACAAAAAGTAGGCTCCATCCAAAACTGAATTACCAAACACTCTAATTCATGAATCCCATATCAAGATGTGAACTGCAATACCCTCTAAGGTATAGTCCTATAACATATCAACACCATGAGTCTCCTACAAATGACACATGGCCTCAAATCAGAATGAGTCTATCCTCCAAGTCCGTACCAAGACCCACACGGTCTCCACCAACTGAACATGTTTCTTCCATAGTGAGGTACTACAAGACCTCGATGAATCACCCTCAAGTGATGTTCTCCCATTAATATTGAATCTCATTGGAAAGTCAAAGTGAATTTCACCTATAAGGATCCACTCTCCTCCATTAGTCAATGAAATACCCAGCCCTTTAATCCCAGGCTCCCATGATAGCATTTGACAGGGACCATCATGTTGAATCTACAATACTCTAATCATGACTATCCACTCAAAGTATACATATTAGATCCCCCACTCCTAGATCCTCATATTGAAATACATGTGATAACTAGGCCTGCTATCAAGAAGTTGAACCTATAAAGGTAGCTCTGTGGAATCAACATCTTCCCAACCATCTCCATACTCGATCATGAGTATCAATAGGAAGAAAATGTCTCGCTGCATAGAACAATCCCCTGCAATCCCTCTCGAAACTGTCCAAGAGTGAAGTATTTTGTTCTTAGGCACAACCCGGGCCATCATAAGATGAAAAAACCCTCTAAACGAATGGACTCTTGGATCCAATGGAAAATTTGGAAGTTCATCACTTCCAATCCCCCCATATTTATTGATGAGTCATACTGATAACTGTTGAAATCCCTCCATCCTCATCGCAATGAGAATTTGAATCTGTATCAACCTCTAAGATATCCTCTATCCCATGGCCTAAGATACTCACCATCACACCCAATACCTTGACTGTATGTCTCTTATGATCCAACCCTCTTATGATCCACCCCTATGCTACTATGTGCAATAAAGATTCTCCTGTCAGGTGGTCTCGGTCTACCAACTCTCCATGTCCCCTAGTATTGTCTAAATCCCCCTGTGTTGTTGTCATTGATGAAGGTATCTAAAAAGGATAACAGACATAATTACAACCGACTATAGGACTAGAAAGTATAATATGATTTAGTCAATCCTAAGGACTTGACCCAAAGCTCATCCTCTGGCACCCATGGTGAATAATCACTTGTACTCATCACTAAACTCCAACCATCAAGTATAATAATAGGTAACTCCGCAAATTGTTGGTCAACCACTCTCCATCCATCATCACTCATGCAATTGTTGATACTATGAAGGTGATCTCCCGGATCTATATACTGCTGCAAGGAAGAAGAATATTCATGCTCCATTAAGTACGTCTCCTCCCTGCAATCCATTGTGTCCATCTAAATATAATTGTACGCCTCTGCATGTCTCTATGAACTATCACTCACCATTGTATGCCCCTTCATACTCATGTAATATCCTGTATACTCCTGCAACATCATGGATCTTGGGTGTACTACTGGTTCAACCTCTACATGAAGGCCAACCAATCCTGGAACACAAATGGAAGTGTAAGCATAATTGCCCTTGGATTTGGAGTCCCCATGCATATGTGAGTTCTCAACTATCTCAAAAATACTCGTGGAAGGTATCTCCTATGACACATGAACATCCTCCTGCATCTCCGGATCATATCTCTCCATACTCATCAGTGATCCCAGGTACTCCCCATGCTCCACCATCAACTAGTGCTCCTCTGCGAGACCACCAACATCCTCTAGTAATGTGGTTGAAGGATATATCTAACTCTCTACTGAGGTATATGTGGTGGATCTCTTTCTAATATCCTCAAGGAGGTCCTGTGATCTAGAATCTTATTCTTAAAGGGTTGTCTATGTACCTTCCAAGAATCCCCGTGTTCTCACCAAATCATGAGTGAGTCGGTCCACCTCCAACTCTTGCTCCCTTAGTTCCTTGTGATATATCTCTCCAACCTCCAATAGGTAATCTCTATCCCTAAAAAATTGCTCGTAGTCCGCCCTCATCATAGTCATTCTCTCTCTGAGAGTATGAAATTCATCAATGGCAAGTCCCCCATCTGAAATATCATGTGCCATTGATACCCTGCAACAACATTCTATTACCAATGTGTATGTTTCATCAATGCATCTAGTGGCTTCCATGATCATGTCCTCACTGAATCTTAACTATCACATCAAGTTGCATGCCTCCTTATCACAATCCCACTGAGGTGCTACCTCATTCCCCTCATTTCTAGTGTCAACCATGGAATCCTCAACAACACACTCCTCAAATGATAAGTCACTGAGCTTCCCACTATCCACTGTGCTACTGAGTCCTCCCATAAGTCATTGCAATCCATCACCCACTGCTACCCCCATGTGAATCGTATTGTATCCAGTATGGGAAGTTGTATCCTCCTGTGCACTAACTCTACTAATTTCATTTGCACATGGATCCCATAAAGATGTGTCCAAGCATGGGATATGGTCATCTCAATCACTAAAGAGTGCATCCTCATCACTGTAGACCAGTCCTGGAAGTGAGTATCCTATCAAATTGTCAGTCTCTGCACCCTGATATAAAAACTAAATCTCCAACAAAGGTGGCTCACTCTCCTCATACTGATAGGTATATGTCTCTCCAAATAGCTCCAAGTCATGATTCTCCTTCTGGATCTGTAGATAAATATATCTCTCATGTACAATCCCCACACAAGGATCCTCTACCATATAATAAATTCCACGGATATCCTCAAGTGTCATGGCTATCATAGATGTCTTAGAATATGAAAAATGTGTCACAATCATCATATAAAACTCATCATCCTCCATACATGACTTTATATAATCCATGTCTACACCCTAGGATAGGTCATCCAGCCTCATAATCTCATCATGTCTAAGTGATAACACATGTGAATCCTCACAAGGGTCACCACTATGCTGAAGTGTTGAATCCTCAACACTCCCTGATAGGGAAGATGAAGAACATGTGCTATCATCATGTCCATCCAAATGTCCCTTAGATTCATAAGAGTCACTAGAAACATTGGACTGCTCTAAATAGGAATCTATCATTGCATCCTCATGCATCTCTTCATCCTCACTGTCATAGTGCACCTCAACAATGTGCACCTTCCCTTTAACCCTACATATGTGGTCTGGATCCCAAGGCTCTTTACAAGTATAGGATTAATGGGTGTGGGATAAATCTTTTCTTCCTTCCATAGAGCTACTTTGGCTTTGCTTTCCTCTGCTATGTTGACCCAATGTGTAACCTCACATTTGCGCCACCTATGATTTTTTATGGATACAAACTGTTGGAATGTTACTTGAGCCCTAAATCTCTCACTAAGGGCATAATATTCTCTTTCACAATATACAATATCTCTAGAAAAGTAGAAAATCTACATCTCTCCTTATGGAATACCCCTCAGGCTAGGAGGAATATTCTCTCTAATACCATTATAATATTCCCAACCAAATCTGAAATAAAAATCAGATTTAACTGGTTGAGAACTTTCGTTAAACACTTTGCGTGTTTGCTTAAAGTTATTTGGAAAATAAACTCTCTTGTTGTACCAACTCTAAATAAATATTATTGATGTGTTTAGAATGTCAATGGGATGAGTTCCAACCTCCTTAGACCCCTCAAAGTGTCTGTTGTTATGTATATGACAGTTTTCTCATTGAGGCATTATGTCAAACAGATTCCATGCATGGTTGTAGCTTGCATTTCCATCCATCGTTTTGAGTTTAATCTTGTATAAAACAACATGAACTCATATGGAACATAGACTAAAATAAGAATAAGAATAAATGCAAGAAATACATAGTAAAAGCACAAATACCTCCACACAATCCTTGCTTGTTTATTTATTATTAATGCCTATCCAATGGTACTAATTTCCTAATCTGATATAAGTAATACAACAACCATTTTATTGGCCTATAATGGCTCCAAAAGGAAAGGAAATAGTGTCAATGATGTTCCTTTTCAATCCCCGGATGATGGCTTCCCAAAAGAGATGATATATCATGAAAAATCCACAAATTCTATACCCAGAAATGTGCCTTGTTTCTTACGTCCTATTGAAATATGCACAATAAATATGATGTAAAATATTCATGAAATGGATACAACTTGTAGATCTAAATATGGATAACTCATATGTGAATATCCCCTGGCTATAGATGACAAATATTCTTACAAATCACTAGATCTCAAACCCCCAATGTTCCCTCCTTCACGAAATTTGCCCTGCCATCAAAATAAATAAATATGGAGGTTGTAAGCCCCCTACAAGTTCCAAAAGGTTCACCCTGATGATGGCGAAGAGTTCCCAATAATAACTCAAAATTACGGAAATCGTCGAAATGCAATGGGACGAAATCCAATCTATGTGGAATGGATCATGATGATGAAATAAGATGAGCGATTTAAGTCGGGCCCAATAAAACCCCTCAATATTTCTTGCACTCACTATCACCCCCATCTAGCTACTCTAGTTATCATAATACTCTGTAATATAATGATTTCCAAAAGAGGCGACATTACATATACACAAAGAACTCAAGAATGTGAAGTTTCCTGAGTTTTGGGGTGCCACAGATGGCTTACTTGTTGAGGCATGGTTGGAGAAAATGGCGATGTGATTTTCACTTCGTGATTAAACCTCCAACATAAAGGTTCACATGATGGTATTCTAACTGAAAGGGAGTGATCTACTATGGTGGAAGACATTCCTACCTCAACTAAACATGGTTGTTGAAGACATGTCATGGGATTTGTTCGATGACTAGTTCCGAGAGAGGTATTTGTCCAATGAATTCATTGAGAACCATCTTAATGAGTTCAATGCCTTACGATACAGTGGTCGCACGGTGTCAAATTATGAGGCTAGGTTCATGGAGATACTTAGGTATGCTCCCTATATGAACACAAATAATTTAAAGGTCAAAAAGTTTGTGTTTTTCCTTAACTTCAACATTTATGCAAAGGTGAGGATACTAATGCCTCAAATGTTGCACGGTGAAATTCAGAATGCCTTCATAGCTGAGGAAGAATTGAGCAGTGGGGTCAGGGAAGAACTCCTTCTATATCGACTGGATAGACGACACCAAGAGCACAATAGCATCAGACACCATCCAGATGGACATATAGGCATCAAAATATGCCCAGAGGACCTATGTTCTCGACACCACAATGACAAACTCCTCAGAAGAGGATGCCTTATAGAGGACAATAGCAGCAGTAGTAGCATCTTCTGTAGTAGAAACAACATTTTAGGCATGTTCAGTAGAACAGACCAGGGTCACAGGCTGTTAGGCCAACAACTTCTACTTCAGGGACTAGGAGCACTGTACCAAAGACTGGAAGATGGAAATGTGGAGAGCCCACATTACCAACGATATTGTCTGATTGAGAAATTAAAAGCAGTCAGATCATCATGACCCACTATAGTTGGAGATTTGGGAAAGGCCCAGAGGATACATGAATCGGTGAACAACCGTCAAGCCGAGCACCAGTCCACTATGCTTGAGACATCAAGTAGAATCACTAACCAAACTTTTAGTATCTTGATAGATCTAGGTGCTACATAGATCTCTATATCTAGTGCAACATTAAAGAGAACTAAGGTAAAGGCAGTCAAGCAGGAGGAGTTCGGATACATAGAAATGGAATCGGGTGCCAAACAAAAAGTAGGAGAAAGGTTATGGACTGTAGCATTAACTTTGGAAATTTTGTAATGAAGGGATGAAATTTATATGCCATCCTAGAACTTAATGAGAAGGGGGAGATGAAAGGATTGGAAAACCTTCCTATAGTATCAGAATTTACAAACATGTTTCCAGAAGAGTTACCAAGTTTACCACCTGAGAGAGAGTTGGAGTTTACCATAGTTATGAAACTTGGAACATAACCAATTGCAAGAACTCCATATCGGATGTCGACACCAGAATTGCAATAGTTGAAAATGCAATTAAAGGAGTTGTTGGAATTGGGACTGATATGTCCAAGTGTGTCGTTGTGGGGTGATAAAGTTATTTTCATGATAAATAAAGATGGATCATGGATACTTTGTATTGACTATCGTAAATTGAACAAAGTGAAGATCATGAACCAATATCCATTGCCAAGAGTAGATGATTTGTTTGAACAAATGAATGGAACAACGGTGTTTTCCAACATTGACTTGAGATCAAGATATCACCACTTACAAATCAAAGAGGAGTATATCCCTAAGACCTCATTTAAGATTATATTTAGACACTATGAGTTTACAGTTTTACTGTTTGTATTGACAAACACCCCGGGGGTATTCATGAGTTTGATGAAAGGGGTGTTCCAAAAATACCTAGACAATTTTGTTCAAGTATTTAATGATGACATACGGATTTATTCTTAGAATAAAGAAGAGCATGATGAAGACTTAAGATTGGTCCTACATTTTCTACGAGAAAAAAAATTGTACGAGAAGCTATCAAAATGTTCTTTTTACCAATTGAAGATTCATTACCTGGGGCATATCATATCTGGTGAAGGTATCATTGTGGATCCAACGAAAGTAGAGGCCATTATGGAATGGCTAGCACTGACAAACATACAATAAGTACTTATATTTATGGTCTTAGAAGGATATTACCGACGATTCATTGAAGGTTTTTCAAAGATAGCAAATCAAATCATGGAATTGCATAAGAAAAACAAGAAGTTTGTATGGACTGAGAAATGCCCAGAAGCATATAAAAATATCAAAGAGTTGTTGATGATAGCACTGATACTAAAGGTCCCCGACATGGAAAAGGAATTCTTGGTATGCATGGACACATCCAAGGAAGGTTTAGGCAGAGTTTTGATGCAAAACGGTCGAGTGATCGCTTACATTTCAAGGAAATTGAGAAAAAATGAGAACTACACAACACATGGCTTGGCATTATTAGCAATTGTATATGCCTTGAGAGTATAGAGAAATTATATGATTGGATGAAAATTTGAATTAAAGACATATCACTGTGGATTTTAGCATATGTTTACACAAATTGACTTGAACGCACGACAAAGGCGTTGGTCAGAACTACTTAGCGAATACGACTTTGAGATTACTTACATTAAAGGAATGATGAATAGAGGGGCATATGTGTTGAGTCAGAGACCATGAATATTCTCAATAATAACTTTTAAGAAGAATTTGCAGGAAAATATTCTAGCTCTATAGTTCGATGATGATTGGTACAAGGAAGTTAAGGCTAGTACCAGACAAGATACCATGATGGTACTGAAATTTGAAGGTTACTCATTGGACAATAAAAGATTGTTGATTTGTAATGGTAGAATTTACATACCACCTAATGAAAAATTAAGAATTTTGATCTTGAGTGAAGTGCATCAAATAGTGTACATGGCTCATCTAGGAGTCACAAAGATGAAGGAAAACCTTAAGACTTTATTCTTCTAGAAGGGAATGAAAGAAGACATAGTTAGCTATGTGGAAAGATGTATCTAATGTCATCATGTGAAGGATGAACATAGATATCCAACAGGATTTTTATAGCCACATGTTGTTCCTGAATCAAAATGGGAAGTCATTTCGATGGATTTTATCGTTGGACTTCCACTGACAGCAAGGAGACACGATTCGTTTTTTGTGGTAGTTGACACTTTGAGTAAGAGTGCACACTTTATCCTAGTACATATGATGTATCAGGTGAAATAAATAGATAGAGTATTTTTTAGCGACATTGTGAGGTTACATGGTGTACCAACAAGGATCATATCTGATTGAGGATCGGTGTTTATAGGACAATTTTGGACCAGTTTCCAAGAAGATTTGGGAATGCAACTTAATTTTAGTACACTATATCACTATGAGACAGGAAAAAAAACTGACAAAATGAACCATATTTTGGAGGATATGTTGCATATGTTTGTAATGTGTTGATTATTTGGGTTGGTTTTCATTGATGTCAACCCTTGAAGAAAGTTTGGTAGCAAATTTCGGTAGCACAAATGTTTGGGTAATGCGGCCAAGTTTTTTTTTATGTATAATGGTATAAGTTTTAATATATTTGAAGGTAATACTATTCTATATGGATAGGACATGTCATGCCATTTCTGGTGGTATGTGGAACATCACATAAATCCTCACGGTTAGAGAGTTATGGCCATGTGAAGTTGGAGAACCCTCATGAGTCATCTAAAAGCTCCAAAAGTTCAAATTAGTCAAAGTGGTTGCAAAGAATAAATTATTTAAATAATAAAGTAAAGTTATGAGTGTACTATAAGTCAAAGTGGATACAAAATAAATTTGTAAAATAATAAAGTTAATGGAGAAATTAGTAAGCAGACAAGTGGTTAGAAGTGGGTTAGCCCTAAAATAAGGAAAGTGGGTTAAGATGGTTAGAAGGTAATTTAAATAATAAAGTGAAGTGATGATTTTACCATAAGTCAAAGTGGATACAAAATAAATTATTTAAATAATAAAGTTAATGGATAAATTACTAAGTGTACAAGTGGTTAGAAGTGGGTTAGCCCTAAAATAAGGAAAGTGGGTTAAGATGGTTAAAAGGTAACCCCTTGAGGAAGCTACATGAAAGTATAAATAAGAGGCAAGGATCTCTCATTTTAATTACAGTTAAGCATATTGAATATATACAAGATACTAAGGTAACCAAAGGATATCTAACCCTAATTTCAGAGGGAAGGTGAAGTAAAGAAGGCCAAAATTCAAGGGAGAATAAATTCTTTTGATGATGCTTTCTAAGGTATGTTATTTACAGGTCATCTCACCATTTTTTCAATAACGTTTTTAGTAGAATTATTCAAACTGTGAAATTGGGAGGCCATTGAGGAAACATATCCAAGTATCTATGCTAAATATTTCATCTTGTGGGTCATTTTATTTTTGGAGTTATACTCTGTGGAAAATAGGGTTTGTGGCTAGTCGTCAAACTAGTCTAAAACAAGTGTTTCGGGTAAAAACATCATAACTTATTCATAACACATTCAAATTTAGTAAGACCAAAATGTATTGGTTAGAGTACTGTATTTAGTATTCTTTGTACCAATTTCATATCCATACAACAAATATTCTGTGTGGGGCACTTTCTACAAGTTCGCTCTTTTGAATAAGACAAAATTTAACAAGGTATGCCATTTTTTCTATAACTCCTTTTCTGACAGGTTCCAAGTAGTGAAACCTGGAGGAATTGCATAAAAGACACTGAAGAACATTGTGTACTATTTTCATATATTTATTCATTACAGGTACATATTTATGATTATTGTAAGTTATGGTTGTTGACTAATACAAAACTATTCATGTGAGACTAAAGTAAAGTTTGATGAAAATGCTAGTCTCTTGTTGTTAAAGTTAAGGAAGGTTTGCAGGTATGTGATCATA
>JZKD02S2277072.1:245892-272406 GCA_000966675.3 Picea glauca | reverse complement strand
TGAGTTGGCACATACATGAGGTGTATAGTTGATGATGTTGGTACATCTTGATGAGTAGTTGATACATGATTGGTACATACTTGGTACATGGTTGGAGGCACTTGTTAGTAGTATTATTGACAAACGTTTTATGGATGATGTAGCAAACTTGTCTTGGTATATTATTAGAAGCACATATTGATCTTGGCGATGATTATGAGTTGTTGTGTTATGCTTGGTTGATGCACATATTTGATATTTGTCTTGGTGAGTAGATATGATTTTGTTGATAATATTGATGAGACAGGTTGTTTGGACAAGTTGTTGTGACAATTTATTTGTATAGGTTTAGTGCATGATTGATGCACTTGTTCATGGTACAGGTTGAGGTACAGGTTAGTGCATGGTTGATGCACTTGTTTATGGTACATGTTGATTACAGGTTGTTTGGTATAGGTTGGTGCATGTTTGATGCAGTTATTTATGGTACAGGTTGACTACAGTTTGAGGTAGAGGTTGATGCATGGTTGATGCATGGTTAAGGTTATTGGTATAGGTTGTTTGGTACAGGTTGATTGGTATAGGTTTACAATAGTACAACATATTGTGAAAGTGGTTCCATCATTCTACTTATAAGTCAGGGTGTTGGACGGGGCAAGTACAGGTGGTTGCATCCACCTTTTGGTTGTAGCCAGAGAACATAGGGGGTTGTAGCCTCCTTCTGGTTGTCTCCATAGAATAAGGGATTTGGAGCTTCCCTCAGGCTGTAGCTTGAGAAACTAGGGAGTTGGAGCCTCTCTCTAATTGCAGCTAGAAAAAAAGGAAGTTGGTGCTTCCAATGAATGTAATTCTTAAAGACATATAAGAAAAAACATTACATGGTTTTCTCCCACTTTGGGTTTCCACGTAAAATTACTGGTGTATTGTGTATGTGTATGATTGCTCATTTGTTCATTGTTTATTTACTCTGCAACTATTAGATGATAATTCTACATTGATTTAACACTTGCATTTTATGGTTAAAAAGGATTAAATTTCTCTATTACTAATTCAACCCCCCCACCCCCTCTTAGTAATCCAACAATTGGTATCAGAGTAGGTTCCTTCAGGAAACAATTTAACCACCGGAATCAAATTATGGATGATTTTGAGAATGAAGTACCATTGTTTAATGGTCATAATGGTTTAAAGTATGAGTTATGGAGTGGAAGGATGAAAGTATTTTTATAGGCATATGGGTATTATATTTGGCTATTAGTCGTTACAGGATATGATAGTTCAAAAAGGGAAAAGACTACAGCCAAGAAGGAATTGAAGAAGAAAAAAATAGCAATGGATTTCATTTGGGAAGGATTACCTAATCCGGTAAGAAAAAAGGTTGATAAATTTTCATTAGCCAAAGAAATTTGGGATAAGTTACATGACATATATTCTTCACCCATCGCAGATTCAAAAAATTCCAAAGAAGATGAAAATACAGATCAAGAAGAATCATGTTCACCATGTCAAACAGATTCAGAAGATGAAGAGTACATAATCACCAGAGGTATGTTGTTTTTCTTTAATTGTGAAAAACAAGGACATCTTGAAATAGGATGCCATGAAGGAAATGAGACAGAAAAACTAATTGAAAAGGAAGAAAATTATGAAGAAGAATTGATTAGTGCTTTAGATGAACTAAGAGAAGAAAACAAGTCACTCAAGAAAGAATTGATGAAACAAAAGGAAAGTGTTCACATTTTTGAACAATCCCAATAGGTCATCGAGAACTGAAGAACTCAGCTAGAAGAAGCCAGAAAGATCGAAGAAAATCTTGAATATCAAAATAAGTATTTGGAAGTCAACATAGAAGCACAAAAGGAAGAAACAAAAATGAGAGAAGATATTGACTAATCATATTAAGGAAAGAACTAATGATCTAAACCATCTGGATGCAGAGTTTGGTCAAGAAGAGAATGGACTTGAAGACGAAGTTTCCGCATTGAGAAGTAAAATCGTCAAGCTCAACAAGAGCATTGAAGAGATAACAACATCCACATCAACTATAGAGAATGAAGATAAGCATTCTAGGTTGCTAGAAAAGAAGAATGAAGAAAATAGAAAGAGTTATGCAGAAGTACTCAAAGGAAGGAATCATGGTCAACCAAAATCTAAGAAAACTATTGAAGATACATCTTCAAGAAGACCATCCATGTTCAATCCGCAAAGAAGATTCAATCATGATCATGATCAGTCAAGGAAGAAATTCAGAAGGACTACACCACAAAAAAGATCATTCACTCCCATGTATGCAAAATTCTTTTATGGTATTTGTTTTTATTTTACTAATTTTGGACATAAGGTTGCAGATTGCAGGGATTATAAAAGAATTTTTAAAGAAAGAAGTGCATATGTGGCCCCACGTAACATTGAATGTTACAAATGTCATAACTATGGACACATAGATAGTGATTGTAGAAGCGTGATCAATACTTCCATGAAAGAGAACATTGATATCATATATAATAAAGTATGGATAAGAAAAAATGAAGAATAGGTGAACAAAGACCAGGTCCCAGAGATCGCAAAATTGGCAATAAAACGAGATGAAGAAAATTCTACAAATAAAGATGTCAGATACAAAATGGTTTGGAAAATAAATGAAAGAAAAGAAGGACAGGTAAATAAGGAACATGTTCAAGAGATTGTACTTTCAAGCATTGTAGTGAAAGATGAATCCAAAGAAAGAAAGAAAGAAGTCAGATATCAGAGAGATGATGAATCTACCAATGAAGATGACGATGAATACACATCAGAGAAGGAATTGTTATGAGCCATCCGACTTAGAGATGTTGGGTATGTGTTATATTCTTTGCATGTGTGTGTGTGGGCGCATCATATTCGACAACTGCGTCTATCGGGATCTTTCCTAGGGGGGTCCCAGGGGGGGCAGGTATTCCCCCCTGGTTACGCGCAGCATTCAGGGAAGTGCCCCGAAATTTGTTTTTGGGCGGGTTTTGCTGTTTTGAGCGGATTTTGATATTTTTAGTGGTTTTCTAAATTAATCTTGGATTAATTGATTAGGGTTTTGGTATCTACGAAATACCTAAAAAAATTGTATATATTGTATGGTGAATGGTGAAATTCGATATAATGAATATAACAAAGGTTTTCCTGGTTGAGGGTTTCCGTTATAAAATCTCTGTGTACTCTGTGTATGATCCATTGATTAAATTCTGTTTTTCTTAAGAATCTATATGCATTTCCTTACTTCACAGGTTTAAAACTTACATGTGGTATCAGAGCTCATTTTTGGCTTCAGAGGGATGCCTTTGTTGTTGAGGGTTTGGCTCAGTCTTGATACATCAAGTTTATCTTGGGTCTGTGATAAACTTGGGTTTAGTGGGAGCTTTTGCAGTGGTTATTTGAGTGTAGAAAGAGGAATGGAGAGTTCTTATAGAATTTATATAGAGAAGTTCAATGGTAAAAACTTTGAGCTATGGAAGCTCAAGATGGAGGACCTTCTTGTAGACAAAGAACAGTGGATTGTTGTGGATCCTGGTACACAACCTACTGGTACATCGTTTACTAGCACACAGGCTACTGGTGCACAACCTACTAGTACACAAACTACTAGTACACCACCTGTTGGTATGTCGAAGGAATATTTTGAGAAGTTGGACAGAAGAGAAAGGAGTACTATTTGACACTACCTGGCAGATTCGGTGTTGTTGAATGTCTTGGGAGAATATACAATGAAGGAACTATGGGATAAGTTGGGGAATTTGTATCAATCAAAGTCCCTGGTAAACAAGTTGTTTCTTCGAGAGAAGTTGTATCATCTTAGGATGGAAGATGGAGATTATGTGATAGAATATCTAAATGCCTTTAATACTCTGGTAAGTCAACTTGTCTCTGTTAATATTATGATTGCAAAAGAAGATAAGTGTATTACTTTGTTATGTTCTTTGCCAAACTCTTGGGATAATCTAGTTGTAGAAACTGGTAGTACCACTCAATCTACATTGAAGTATGAGGATGTAGTTTCATCCTTGTTATGTGAAGAGATGAGGTGGAAAAGCATGGATAGTCATAGCAGAGATGCTTTATTTGTAAGAGGTCATACCCAAGATATGAATCCTAGTAAGCCTTCGGGGGGGAGACCTAAATATACAGGTAGATCTAAGTCTCCAGGAAAATCTTTGAGGAAATGTTGGAAGTGTGGTAAAACGTGGCATTATAAGAAAAATTACAAGTCTAAGAAGGTTGAAAAACCAAAGGGATCTGATAGTACCTCTTCCACAGAGGCGAAAACCTCCATTGAAGAAGGAGGTGATGTTTACCTGACATCTACACATACACATGCAAATCATGATGTATGGTTGATCGAATCAGGTGCATCATATCGTATGAGTCCTCACAGGGAGTGGTTCTCTGAATATGAAAAATATGATGGTGGTGATGTATTCCTAGGAGATGACTCGACAACCAAAATCATGAGACGTGGAAGGGTTAAGTTGTTGCTAAAAGATAGAAGGCTTATAACTCTCCTCGGGGTTCTGCACATTCCAAAACTTACCAGGAGCCTAATATCTATAACCAAGTTGGATGATGCATGAGTGGTTACTATATTTGGAAAGAAAGCTTGCAAGATGGTACGAGGAGCAATGGTGTTGATGAGGAGAGTTCGGTGCAGATTTTTGTACAAGATGTTGGGAAGAAATTATACTAATGGGTGTAAGATTTCTGTTGTCCCTGAGCAGATAAAAGAAGGAGATAAGACAAATATTGTCCCAGAAAAGAAGACCATGTTGTGGCATCAAAGACTGGGGCATATTGGACAAAAGGGAATTTGAACACTATACGATAAAGGTATGGTTGAAGGTATGTCTAATTGCACTCTGGATTTTGATTTCTGTTAACATTTCATATATGGTAAACAAAATCAAGTAAGATTCCCATCTGGTGCTACAAGAGAAAAGGGGATCTTAGAGTCGATACACAATGATGTGTTTGGACATGTTCTTGTTCCATCCCTAGGTAAATCTGTGTATTATGTTTCATTCATATATTATTTTTCAAGGAACACATGGATTTATTTTCTTAGAAATAAATATGAGGTATTTGATAAATTTAAAGATTTTAAGGCTCTGGTAGAAAATCAGACAGAGAAGAAAATAAAGGTATTGAGAACAGATAATAGTGGAGAATTCTGCAAAAATGAATTTGAAGAATTCTGTAAGAAGTGTGGTATAGAAAAGAAAAAGACTACTCCATACACCCCTCAACAGAATGGATTTGCAGTAAGGATGAACAAGACACTGATGGAAAAAGCAAGGAGCATGCTCAGCGGTGCCAGGTTAGGACAAGAATTCTGGGCAGAGGTAGTGGGTACAAGACACCATGTTACATGGTCAATTGATCACCTTCATCAGTGTTGGATGATAAAACTCCACACGAGGTATGGTCTGGAAATAAACCCTCTCTTCAACATCTTAGTGTTTGTTTGTGATGATTATGTACATGTTCCAAAGGAAAATAGGAGTAAGATGAATAAAAAGGATGAAAAGTGTATCTTTATTGGTTATAAAGATGGTGTGAAAGGTTATAATCTTTGGAACCTAGAAACCAAGAAGACTGTTTACAGTCGAGATGTTGTTTTCAGAGAGGTAAAGGATGTGTCCAAATAAGAATTCCTACCAATGCAAGATGAACCTGAGAAAATAGATGTTGAGTTGGATGATGCAAAATATGAATCATCTGAAGAAGAGGAAGCAAAATAAGAAGAAGAAGAACCTCATACCCTAGTATTGAGGAGATCAATGAGAGATAAAAGGAAACTAGAAAGGTATAGTCCACCTGATTTCCGTTCCAATTTTTCTTTATCGATTACTGATGATGATCCCAGAACTATCGGGGAAGCAGTGAATTCAGAGGATAGTAAACTCTGGAAGAAGGCCATGGTTAAAGAAATGGATTCCTTGGATAAGAATGAGGCATGGGATATAGTTGAGTTGCCAACTGGAAGAAAATATGTTGGTAGAAAATGCTTGTTTAAGAAGAAGTTTAATGCACAAGGTAAAGTGGAGAAATACAAAGCTCGGTTATTCCCAAGAAGAGGGAATTGACTTTGGTGAGATTTGTTCTCCTGTTGCTAAGTTAACTTCTATTAGATTTATTTTATCTATTGTTGTTTCTTTTGATCTTGAAGTTGAACAGATGGATGTGAAGACAGCATTCCTACATGGGGATCTGGAAGAAGAAATCTACATGAAGCATCCAGAAGTATTTGTAGTGAAGGGAAAGAAAGAGTTGGTCTGTAAGCTAAAGAAGTCACTATATGGTCTGAAACAATCACCTAGGATGTGGTACCAAAAATTTGATGCATATATCCTTAGATTGGGATTTGTAAGAAGCAAGGTTGATCACTCTGTATATTCCAAGTAGGTTGGTAATCACTTAATTTATGTAGTGTTGTATGTTGATGACATGTTGTTGGTAGGAAAAAACATGGATGTTATGAAGGAGGTGAAATCGCAACTATCCTCAAAATTTGACATGAAGGATCTCGGTGCTGCTAACTTCATTTTGGGAATGGAGATTAAAAGAGATCGTGCAAACAAGAAACTCTGGTTGAATCAAATAAAATATGTTGAGATGATATTGCAGAGGTTTAATATGCATGAAAGTAAACCGATCAAGGTTCCTATTCCTATAGGTGTAAAGTTATTTGCAGATCAGTGTCCCAAGACATAGGAAGAAGAAGAGGGCATGTCCCATGTTTCATATGCCAATGTAGTTGGCAGTTTAATGTATGCAATGGTTTGTACTAGACTAAACATTGCACATGCAGTGGGAGTTTTGAGTAGGTATATGTCAAAACCAGGGAAGGAGTATTGGACAACAGTAAAGAGGGTCTTCAAGTATCTTCGTGGCACTACTAGTTATGGATTGTGCTACCAAGGAAGACAAGGATTAGATAGAGTGGTGGATATACATGGCTTTGTTGATGCAGACTAGGCTGGAGATCTAGATCATAGAATATCTACAAGTAGGTATGTGTTTAACCTATTTGGAGGAGCAATCAGTTGGATGAGAAAAAGACAGGCTGTAGTGGCACTCTCAACTACAGAAGTTGAATACATGGCAGCCACTCATGCAAGAAAGGAAGCAATATGGTTACAAAGATTGTGTTCAGGTATTAGGTTGGTACAACAAGAAGTGAGATTAGATTGTGATAGTTAGAGTGCAATCTTCCTAGCAAAGAATGATGCATTCTACCCTCCCAACCCGTAGGTCATAAGTCCACATACACAGGATCTTTCCTCCTCCACTGGCCCGAAGAGCTCTCAACAATGGCTCTCCTATTTCCCTTTCAAGAAATACGCACCCAAAACAAAACCTCAAGTAATCTCTCTTCGTTCTTCAAGATATCGGACTTCATGATTCTGTGAATCCTGTGGTGAAGCGTCTTGTCTCTCAGACCCCCGAAACTTGAAGTTATGTCGCTTGGCCTTTTCTCTCTCTATATCGTCTTTCTCCTTATCACAATTTCAGGAGTTGCGATGTCAAGCAACTCATCCCCTCGATTCCCGAAACCCAAACTACCGAAACTCCAATGCACTTGCAAGGTTGAGTTTTCAACAGCTCTTCATTCCATCGGGATTTCAAACTTCACGATTTTGCGAATCCTGATGCAAAGATTTTGGTACTTCACCCCACGAAACCCAAAAATGGTCAACAAAATTTGACTTCCATGTCGATAGTGCGCCACCTGTCCACCCTACTGATTATGTGGCTCACACAATCCTCTCACCCTCGGGACTTCGCGCTTCATGATTTTGCGAGACCTGATGCCAAGATTTTGGGACTTCCACTCACGAAACCCCGAAATAGAATACCACGGTTAAATCCAATGACTCTTGTTAGCTTGAATCTATGAATCTACTTCTCCTCAGATTGAACCCCTCGAAAGAACTCGCCGTAGCTCCCCTGCTCCTCCGTGAGATCTGACGGCTCACGGGGCTTCGCGAATTCTCCACAGAGAATTTCGACCGTCCGTCTCTTTCGTTCACAAGGACTTTTGCAACTTCTTACCAAGTGGTTTTCTCACGGTACTCAACTGCCTGTGACGCAAACTTGCAACGCCTTCTAACTATTCCAATGCACAAGCTTCCTGTGCTTCCTTTGACGGTTATGGAGATTTTATCCCTTCTGGGCTTTCTCCAACTCTGAGTCTTGAAGAAGACTCCTGCACACACTCTTTGGGGCAATCCTTCAAACACTTCCAATTGTTGAACTTCCTTGACTTTTCGCACACCTACAACAATAGTCTCTCAACAAATCATTCAGGTTACCAAACCTGAAACTCTACTCGGCCTGCGCACACCTTGCATGGCTCCTATGCCTAGCTACACTTCTGAGGGAATGAGAACAAAAGATATATTATCTGATCTTTCAAAGACAAACCTCTAAACCCTTTGTCAACACACTCCTTGTGAACAATTTAACTACACTCCTTGCAGGAACTGTTGCTCAGATAGAGAAACAATTGAAACTCATTTCCCTTACTCTCTCTCTCTCTCTCAGATTTCAGACATTCAACAAGAAATCATTCATACATAGCATAAAAGCAATTTCATGACAGAAAGAGTAAAGCATTCATGAGCATAACATTCAAAAATGCATACACAGAGAATATTTTAACACCATGAGTCTGAATCAAAGCCTTTTTGTATTAATCCATAACTTCTATACATGGAATTCTTCTACACAACTCTCTGCTTCTTCTCTTCTATGCTCTATGCTCTTAATTGGCATAATCTCATTCTTCTTCTATGTTACAATACACAATGAGGGTGTTTATATCCTGTTTCCCTCTTTCATTCTAAACTGTCTAATCTACACATTAAATTCTATCTACTTGCATTAACTATTATAAATGTCTTCTACCTACTATGGACGAGAGCGGATCGCTCAAGGTTCGTTCACATTTTACAAGTGTTCCTCCACTTGAAGACTTCATTAATGTTTCAAGACATTTTCAAAATTGGCGCTAGGCGCTTTTCCAGCTGTCTTTTGTCTCCACACTGGCTCGCTTGAGATGCTCCTTCATCATACTCCCTTGCTTGAAAATTTTCATGGGATCCTATCCATGAGCTCGTGTATGGTGTGTCCATGCCTCTGGATCTCTTCTTCATTATCCCAGCTGGCATATTCAATTGGATGGTCCTTCCACTTGACCAAATATTCAAAGTATTGCTTTCGCCCGGTCTTCTTGCTGACCCTTTTGTCTAGTATGCGCTCCATCTACGAATTTTCTGCAACTGGCATCTGTTTTGTCCACTGGACCTCTGGATTTTCATTTCCCGTTCCTGCTTCCTCAGCTTTATATGGGTACAAATATAATATATTGAATATTGGATAAATTCCGATCCCATCGGGTAATTCAATCTTGTAAGCATTCGCCCCAAATTTCTTCAAGACCTTACATGGTCCGATTTTTTTCATCTTCAGTTTATTATATGTTCCTCTCGGAAACCTTTCCTTTCTCAAATGTGCTAGAATCAAATCACCAACTTCAAATTGAAGCTATCTTCTGTGTTGATATTCTCTCCGCTTATATTCCCGGCTTGAACTCTACAATCGTTCCTTCACCTAGCTGTGAAGTTCCTTCACTGCCTTTGCGAAATCTTCTGCACTAGCGGTCCTAGTCACAATCTGTTCGGAATCCCTTAATTCAGAAATTCCTCTCGGCTGCATGCCATAGACAATCTGAAATGGGATTTTCCCCGTGATTCTGTTAACTGAGTCATTATAAGCAAATTCCACTTGTGGTAATATGTTGTCCCACTGGCTGTGGTGTTCTGTCACCAGGATTCTCAGCAAGTCTCCTAGACTTTTGTTTACCACTTCTGTCTGTCCATCCGTCTGAGGATGATAAGCTGAACTAAACGATAAGATAGTTCCAATATTCTTCCATAAGGTCCTCCAAAAGTGTCCTATGAACTTAGTGTCTTGATCCGAAACTATGCTCCTTGGTAAGCCGTGAAGTCAAATGACTTCTTTGAAAAATAGATTCGCAATGTGAGTTGCGTCACTGGTCTTCTGACATGGAATGAAGTTTTCCATCTTGGAAAATCTATCCACCACCACAAAGATTGAGTCAAACCCTCTTTGTGTTCTTGGCAACCCCAATATGAAATCCATGCTAACTACATCCCACAGTTTCTCAGGTATGGGAAATGGTTGATAAAACCCTGCATTCTACCTCTTTCCCTTTGAATGCTGGCAAATTTTGCATCTATCCATGAATCTCTTGACGTCTACTCACATTTCTGGCCAAAAATATGACTCATTCAACTTTGTGAACATCTTGTCATGACCAAAGTTCCCGACCAATCCTCCACTGTGTTTCTCCTTCAGCAAATTCTCCCTTATGGAGAATTTTGGAATACAAAGCTCATTACCTTTAAACAGTAATCCTTCCTGGACCATGTATTCTGCACATTGGCTTCTGTCTCTAAGAATTGGATTCTCAATTGCTTCATATGCCTCTTTAAAATATGGATCATCCCTGCACATGTCCCTGAGATCATCAAAACCCAATGTTTTGACTTTGAACTCCTACAATAGCAAACACTTCCTGCTCAAAGTGTCAACAACTTTGTTAGCAGTATCAGAAATATGTTTAATCACGAAAGTGAAATTTTTCATATATTCAACCCATTTTACATGTCTTTGATTCAACTTCTCCTGTTGAGTCACAAATTGCAGTGCATGATTGTCACTCTATAAGACAAACTCTTTAGGAATTAAGTAATGTCTCCATTTCTTCAATGCCTATATAATAGCATAGAACTCCTTATCATAAGTAGAGTATTTCACTTTCGCTTGATTCATATTCTCGCTGAAGTATGCTATCGGCCTGTCTTCCTGACTCAAGACTGCCCCTATTGCAAATCCACTTGCATCGCATTTCACTTGAAATGTATTTTGGAAATCAGGCAACACTAGAATTGGTTGTTCCGTGATCTTCCTCTTCAACAAATTAAAACTCTTCTCAGCTTATTTTGTCTAGTGAAAATATTTGTGTCTCTTCTTCACTGTGTCCATCATTGGTGCACTAATTCCACTGAAATTCCTAATGAATTTTTGGTAGAAACTAGCCAATCCATGAAAACTTCTCACCTCAAATATACTCTTCGGTGATGACCATTTCTTGATCACTTCCACTTTATCTGGATCCATCCTCAATTTATCTGTAGAAATAACAAAACCCAAATAAATGAGTTATATCTTCATGAATGAGGATTTCTTCATGTTTATCAGAAGATTCTCTTGCTGTAACTTCCTCATCACTGTAGCCAAATGTTTCAGATGCTCTGCCACTGTTTTACTGAAAATCAGCATGTCATCCAGATACACAATGAAAAATTTTCTGATGAACTCCCTTAGGACTTTGTTCATCAACCTCATGAAAGTACTCGACACATTTGTTAACCCAAATGACATAACAAGCCATTCATACAACCCTTCATTTGTTTTGAATGTTGTCTTCCATTCGTCACCTTCTCTCATGCGGATTTGATGATAACCGCTTTTCAAATCAATCTTCGAAAAACACTTTGCTCCACTCAAGCAATCCATCAGATCATCCATCCTTGGAAATGGAAATCTGTATCTGATAGTTATTTTGTTAATCACCCTCGAGTCAGTACACATCCTCTAGCCTCTGTCTTTCTTCGGACTGAGTACTTTCAGAACAACACACGGATTCAACCTTTCCCTGACCAAAACTTTGTCCAACAGATCTTGGACTTGTCTTTTGACCTCTTCATTCTCTTGCGGCGTCAATCTGTACACGACTTTGTTTGGAAAACTAGCTCCTGGTATGAGATCAATGTGATGAGTCACTCTTCTGATCGGTGGCAAAAAATGAGGTAGTTCGTCCACTACTATGTCAGCGAACTCTTCCAACAGTTCATTAACCTCTTCTGGTAAATCATCTACCCTTATGCTAGTCAAAACAATCTTCAGTTTCCTGACCACAATGAATTGCGGTTCCTCCTTCTTCTTGACCTCGGTAAGAAGTTCCTTCCCACTCATGAGAAGTACAATGTTACTTACTTTAGGTTTCACCTCCTTATCCTTGATTGGAAGCAACATGTGAGTTCTCCCATTCTTCTCTAGGGTGTATGTGTTCATTCTCCCATCATGAATCACATTCCTATCAGATTGACATGGTCTACCCAGCAATAGATGACAAACATCCATGGGAATGACATCATAAAGTATCTTATCATTATATCCTCCTATCTTAAATTCAACTAAACACTGTTTAGTGATAGTTACCTGATTTCCTTTGTGTAGCCATGAAACTCTGTATGGGCTTGGATGATCAATCATCTCTAGCTCTAGCTTTTCTACCATCTCTGCTGAAACGAGGTTATCTATGCTACCACTGTCCACAATGACCTTGCATACCCTTTCCTTGGTTTTGCAAGTAGTCCAGAAAAGTCTATTTCTTTGGATTGAACTCTCCACCTCTTTCTCTGGCATCAAAAGAGATTTTTGCATCATCAGCGATCTTCCGCCTTCAACATATTCTGCCTCAATATTTCACCTCTACGCTTCGGCAATGTGAGTCTCACCACATTCTTTCTTTTTGTCTAGACACTCATAAGACTTGTGCCCATTCTTTCCACATGTGAAGCATGTTATCACTCCACCTCTTCCTCTTCCTCTACCTCTGGTACGAGGAAAAATATTATTGTCAGCGTAATCTCCTCTCTGTTCGGTATGTTGCCCTCTCTATTCAGCATATTTCCCTCGCTATGAGCTTCCACCTCTCTCAGTTCGATTCTGAGGTTTCTTCCATTCCTCCTTGGGTTTCTGATTTTTATCCTGGGCAACAAATTTACCTTTGGGTTGACTTTGGCCTCGGCCTCGGCCTCTTTGACCCTACTTTTGGCTCAACTTCTCTTCCACCTTTAGAGCCATCTGATAAGCATCTTCCACTGTTTGGATGGTTATCATGATCATCTCATCCTGAATGTCGTATCTCAGGCCATTCATGTACCTGGAAACTTTTTCATCATCTCTTTCTCGATGATCTGCCCTAATGTTTAGCCTGTAGAATTCTTCAGTATATTCCTTTACTGTCATCAGCTTCTGTCTCAAGTTTTTCATTCTTCAAAACAGAGTAATATGATAATCCCTGGGGATGAATTCTGCCTTCATCTTCGCGATCATCCTATCCCAATTCTTGATCTTTTGCTTGCCTTGACAGTGTCTGTCAGCTTGTAGCTCATCCCACCACAATGTTGCATGTCCCTTTAATCTCATGACAACATGTTTGACCTTCTTTTCCTCTTTGACATCTTGATAATCAAAATATGTGTCCAGAGCTCTAATCTAGTCTAGAATCTCCTCTGCATCCAGATTTCCCTCATAAACTGGAATATCCATTTTCGCTCTTGCACCCATTCTTGCAATAGCCTTAATCAAATGTTCGTTTGCTACATATTCGGCTGCAACTTCTTCCCCTTCAAGTTCAACCTCAATTTCACTTTCAGAATCACTAATATCCCCAACACCAACTGTACGCCTCTGTGCTGTCTCCATGTCTTCAAGTCTGGTGCATAGGTCATGCATCTCTCTCTCCATGGATGGATCAGGAATCTGCCTACCCCTTCTTCTTAGTATTTACCTCTCCTCTAGTGGATCAGGTGTTTGCTTGTCCCTTCTTCTCGACGGCATGGTGAATTCTCCTTTTCCCTACTACAGAAAGCAAAGAAACCTTTATGTGCTCTGATACCAAATGATGCACACTGCCCTCCCAACCCGTAGGTCAGTAGTCCACATACACAGGATCTTTCCTCCTCCACTAGCCTGAAGAGCTCTCAACAATGGCTCTCCTATTTCCCTTTCGGGAAATCTGCACTCATAGAAAAACCTCGAGGAATATCCCTTTGTTCTTCGGGAGATCGGACTTCGCGATTCCGTGAATCCTGTGGTCAAGCGTCTTGTCTCTCATACCCCCGAAACCTGAAGTTATGTCACTTGGCCTTTTCTCTCTCTATATCGCCTTTCTCCTTATCATCATTTTGGGAGTTACGATGTCAAGCAAATTGTCCCCTCGATTCCCGAAACCCGAACTACCGAAACTACGATGTGCTTGCAAGGTTGACTATTCAATAGCTCTTCATTCCATTGGGATTTCAGACTTCGCGATTTCATGAATCCTGATGCAAAGATTTTGGGACTTCACCCCACGAAACCCCGAAATGGTCAACGAAATTTGAATTCTGTGTCGATAGTGCACCACCTTTCCACCCTACTGATTCTATGGCCCACAGAATCCTCTCTCCCTCAGGACTTCGCGCTTCATGATTTCGCAAGTCCTGATGCAAAGATTTTTGGACTTCCACTCACGAAACCCCGAAATAGAAAACCACGGTTAAATCCAACGACTCCTGTTGGCTTGAATCTACGACTCTACTTCTCCTGAGCTTGAAGCCCTCAAAAGCACTCGCCATAACTCCTCTTCTCCTCTGTGAGATCTGACGACTCATGGGACTTCACGAATTCTCCACAGAGAATTTCGACCATTCGTCTCTTTCTTTCACAAGGACTTCTGCAACTTTTTACCAAGTGGTTTTCCCACGGTACTCAACTGTCTGCGACGAAAACTTGTAATTCCTTCTCACTATTCCAATGCACAAGCTTCATGTGCTTCTTTCAACGGCTATGGAGACTCTATCCCTTCTGGGCTTTCTCCAACTCTGAGTCTTGAAGAAGACTCCTGCACGCACTCCTTTTGGCAGACCTTCAAACACTTCCAAGTGTTGAACTTCCTTGACTCTACGCACACCTACAACAACAGTCTCTCAACAAATCATTCAGGTTACCAAACCTGAAACTCTACTTAGCCTGTGCACACCTTGCACGACTCCTGTACCTAGCTACACTTCTGAGGGAATGAGAACAAAAGCTATATTATCTGAGCTTTCAGAGGAAAACCTCTGAACCCTTTGTCAATGCACTCCTTGCGGACAATTTAACTGCACTCCTTGCAGGAATTGTTTCTTAGATAGAGAAACAATTGAAACTCATTTACCTTACTCTCTCTCTCTCTCTCTCTCTCAGATTTCAGACATTCAACAAGAAATCATTCATACATAGCATAAAAGAAATTGCATGACAGAAAGAGTAAAGCATTCATGAGCATAACATTCAAAAATGCATACACAGAGAATATTTGAACACCATGAGTCTGAATCAAAGCCTTTTTGTATTAATCCAGAACTTCTATACATGGAATTCTTCTACACAGCTCTGTGCTTCTTCTCTTCTATGCTATATGTTCTCAATTGGCATAATCTCATTCTTCTTCTATGTTACAATACACAATGAGGGTGTTTATATCTCGTTTCCCTCTTTCATTCTAAACTGTCTAATCTATGCATTAAATTATATCTACTTGCATTAACTATTATAAATGTCTTCTACCTGCTATGGACGAGAGCGGATCGCTCAAGGTCTGTTTACATTTTACAAGTGTGCTTCCACTTGATGACTTCATTAATGTTTCAAGACATTTTCAAAATTTGCGCTGGGCGCTTTTCCAGCTGTCTTTTGTCTCCGCGCTAGCTCGCTTGAGATGCTCCTACATCAAAGAACCTAGCTTATCATTCAAAGACAAATCATATTGATGTTCAGTATCACTTTGTGAGAGACATGGTTGAGGAAAAGAAGGTGTTTCTCGAAAAGGTTGACACTTTGAAGAATGTTGTAGATTCATTGAAAAAGTCTATGAGCACAAAAAAATTCTTCTGGTGTAGAGTAAAAATGGGCATTGTTGCCCTGGATTGTTGACTATATAATCCCCTGGACCCCTGGATGCAAAGAAAACAACAAGTGGGAGAATGGTGGGTATGTGTTATATTATCTGCATGTGTGTGTGTGGGCACGTCAGATTCAACAACTGTGTTTGACGATACCTCTAGTAGTTCTCTTTGTGTCATGCATGTCGGGTGCTTTCCTAGGGGGGTCCTAGGGGGGGAAGGTATGCCCCCCCTGGTTATGCGCAACATTCAGGGTAGCGCCCCAAAATTTGTTTTTAGGCAATTTTTTCTATTTTTAGCGGTTTTCTAAATTAATCCCGGATTAAGGGATTAGGATTTTGGTATCTACATAATACCTAAAAACATTGTATATATTTTATTGTGAATGGTTAAATTCGATATAATGAATATAAGAAAGGTTTTCTCGGTTTAGGGTTTCCAGTATAAAATCTCTATGTACTCTGTGTATGATCCATTGATTAAATTTTGTTTTTCTTAAGAATCTATATGCATTTCTTTACTTCACAGTTTTAAAACTTACAAGAGAATTCCAGATAATATGAATAATAGACATGGGGATTCTATGCGGTAGCTGAGACATACCTAGAGAACTATCCTTCGAGCAGGTTGAAGAATTTGAGTAGACAGATTTAGTGCATTCAATTAGCAGAAGTACAATATTATAGATTAATCAGTTGGAGTAGTACTTCATGATAATCTAGTTACATATGAGTCAAAATTATCGACAGTTGTGTAGCAGAGTCTTGAACAGTATGGATAGATATGGATGTGAAATCAAATTTTCTAAATGGGGAACTTGAAGAAGAAGTCTACATTGAACAACGATTTCCTAGAGCATGGTACTCTAGACTGAATAAATATATACAACATGAAGGGTTTATAAAATAAAGTGCATAAAACAACCTCTACATCAAGGTAACTCAAGATAGTATCTTACTAATTGAAGTTTATATTGATGATATTATTTTTGTAAGTATTGATGATAGGTTAAGCCAGAAATTTGCAAACGATATGAAGAATGATTTTTAAATGTCATTACTTGGAGAACTATATTTCTTTTTGAGTCTTCAGATATGTCAAAGAAACCAAGGAATTTTTATTTTTCAAACTAAGTATATCATAGAAATGCTAAAGTGGTTCAGAATGGAATATTGCAAACTAGTTACCACTCCTATGCAAACCAGTTGCAAGTTGAGAAAAGATGATGATTCAAAGTATACAGACCAGAGGCAATACAAGTGAATGATTGGTATCTTACTATATGTGACAACATCCAGACTATATGTAATGTATACAGTTGGATAGGTGGAACGATTTCAAGCAACACCAAATGAATCACATGTATTAGCAATGAAGAGGATTTTTAGATATCTCAAAGGAACATAAGAGTTTGGATTATGGTATCCAAAAGGAAAGGATCTATAACTTATTTCCTACACAGATGCATATTGGGCAGGTTGCATTGATAACAGACGAAGCACTAGTGGAGCAATGTTCTACTTGGGTGAGTGTTTAGTATCTTGGCTAAGAAAGAAACAATCATCAGTATCATTATCTATAGTCCAAGCAGAGTATATTGCAACAATAGGCTGTTGTACTCAGGTTCTATGGATGAAACAAACTTTGACAAATATACAGGTTGAGTATGATGAACCCATTCCAATAAATTGTGATAATACAAGCACCATCAATAGCTCAAAGAACCCGATGATGCACTCCAAGACGAAGCACATTCCAATAAAGTATCAATTTCTACGGGAACAGGTTGCAGAAAATAATATCATAGTTGAATATGTGGGAAAAAAAGAACAAGTGGAAGCCATATTTACAAAACCGCTTCCAAGAGAATCCTTTGACTATTTGCTCCAGAGACCTAGATTAATTTCTACTCCAAAATGAATTCTATTGAATGCTTATCTTATATTTCTTGGATTTACATGCAGAAGCACCATAAGGAGGACAGTTTAGGTTGGGGGATCATTTTCAGGAAGAGTTCAATTAGGGGGAGTATCCCCAAGGATAGTTTAGTTAGGGGGAGAATCCCCATATGGAAAGATACATTTTCCATTGATGAAAAAGAGGGAGAGGTTTATCATATGCAAAGGTAAATGCTTGAAGAAAGAGCACAAAGTCATGGTTCCAGAGGGAGTGATGGTCACGAAGGGAGCATGAGTGATATGAATTCATTATTGCATCATAGTGTTTTCATCAATGCCAAAGGGGGAGACTATTGATTATTTGAGCTGGTTGTCATTGATGTCAATCCTTGAAGAAAGTCTGGTAGTGAATTCCGATAGCCCAAAGGTTTGGGTAATGGAACCGAGTTTATTTAATGTATAATGGTATGAGTTTTAATATATTTGAAGGTAAGACTATTATGGATGGATAGTACATGTCATTCCATTTCCGATGGTATGTTGAACTGTAACATCCCCAAAATTAATTTATTTTTGAATTTGAAATTTCTTAGGAAAAAATTGTTTCGTTTTGGAAAATTCAAATTTGGAATTTTTTTTCCATTTATGGAAATTACGAATTTGGAATTTGGTTAATTGTATTGAATGGTTATGACTATTGGGCAGAGATCTGATCTAACTCAACTAACTACTTGACTTTGACACTTGTATGAAACAAAATATTGTATATTTATTACAGGAGGACAAATGGAACAACCATGTTAAAATCAACTGACCATGAATCCATGAGTGGGTAACATGTTGGAAATACCTTAGGGTTGATTGTTACAAGTGGAAAATCAGGAATTTGGCCATTGGAAGCCCTTGAAAATCAAGGATTTGGAATGACGCAAAAATTCCCAAGAGGGAAAAAAGACATAGGCATTTTTGGTTTTGATATATAGCATAGGTGAGGAGGCAGGACACTACCTAGTATGCTGGAAAAAAATTATGGATTACTTGATGTTATAAGCACTACTTGTTGAGTGTGAGGAAAAAAGGGGAGAACATTGTTGAAGATGAAAGGCATTTGTTGAGGAGGAGTTATGAGTTAACCCTGATGGATTCATGGTCAGGCTAGGGGGTGAACAAGACAAGTAGCTTGGCTTCCCTGTTCTAAGGTTGGGAGGAAAGTGGTTGTTCCATTTGTTGTTCGGTATTTGTTCAGATATGTTAACCTAACTCTTTCTCTGAATGAATGTATTATGATTTAATAACTGGTATAATATCTCTGTGTAACCTGGATAGTAGTATTGTTATGGATAAAATATGTTTGAATGATGTTGATTACAAGGACTAGTATGAATACCTCTGAAACCAATTTTTGAATGAGTTATCGTTGTTACTCTAAATTGTTGAGTTAGTATTATTCCTTTCTTTTTCTATAATGGCCAATAGGGACACATCTGGTTAATTCAGGAAGATTGTTTCACAGTCTTGTTCCTTTTTGTTTGTAATGGATTAAAAGTGTCGAGTAAGCCATTAATGGCTATCATAGTTTGATTAGATATTTTGTGCACTGAGAACATGACTGAAACTGAACAATGAAGTTCTTACTAAGTAATTTCATATAGGATGGAAGGAGTCGATCCCACTGAAGTAGTCCTGAATTTTATACTTGTGATTATAAAGAAACGAAGTTAAAAAAAATTGATGGATCGCATGAGGGCCAAACCACCCATAGATAATGAAATTGAGAATATAAAAGTTTGTACATGACACTAAATAAAAATACTAATGGAATGCCCAGACGCTAGGTATACGTATATTTATATATATGCATGATAGAGAACTGCTTAGATATGGAAATATATTTTATATATATATAAAATAATGATTGTATCTCGCATCTCTATCACCATAAAAGAAAATCAAATGACTCATACTGCCAGTCCATCATTATAAAGAACATGTGGAAAAATGATTAAATCTTTCATATTCCGAACTGTAATAATAATCATAGTATATATCAGGTCTGAACTATAATAATAACCAAAGTATATATCAAGTCTGAACTGTAATAATAACCAAAGTATATATCAGGTCAAGTACTTTGCAAATCAAAGGTTATTTCTTTTATGATGCGATACATAGAAGCATAATCCTTCATGGAGAGATATGTACATAATCATACTTGATCTGTTTAAGTTATAAAATCAAAACAACAGTAAACATTTTGCACCCAACTATGATAGGTAGTATTATTCACAGGTGTTAAGATAATGGAATTCCCTACCATTTAATTTCTAACAAATCAATTACAGAGATGAATTCACTTGACCTACTATAAAAGTATGGAAATATTAACCGATATTAAACATCGTTTTATTTTTTAGTATCAACGAATACGCCCAAGCCCTATCCTAGAACCCAAGTACCTTTGTTGGATTCACAGTCATCATAATTCTGGGAATCTCGGAGGGAAGAAGACCTTGCAAGTGAAACATGAAATTAAAGTTAATAAGCATATAAATTGTAAATCAAGAATCTCACTGGAAGAACAAACAACAGAAAGAAAAAGAAATAAAATTTACCATAGATCCAATTACGAGTCTTTACTTAACTTAAAGGATGAAGATTTCCCTTCCTTTCACAAGTACTGTCGAAGCCCCATCCAATAACCGAAAAGGGGAAAGTGGGTCGATAAATTCTTTTTAGGTACCCTTTGCATACAAATAGGGCCCCATCATTGGACGTGATAACGAAATTCTTACACTCGATAAAACAAAATCAGTCAAATAATACAGAGGTTTACATAACCAGACCCTGAGAGGTCACAATGCAACATGCAGTGATATTAACACACACAAAAAAAGTATATTGTTCGAATATCATTCGGTGAAAGGAAACATTCTTCTCAAATTATACATAGAACTTTACTTTCTTGAAAATAAACCACCGACAACAACATTATGATGGAAGAAAAATGATTTCCTCAATGTAATCGTAGACCATAATACGTAATACACAGACGACTGTGTTTTCTTCCTTATCAAAGTTTAGTATGAATATAGGTTACTTTTTACATAGATGCACATATTTGTAAACACTAAGAATAGTAGAGGGGATATAAGCAAAAATAGTACCAACACAAAACTCAATGGGAATTGTGACTAGACCCATGGAGTAATGGGTTTTTAAGAAAACCTTGTTTCATTCTTTCAAGTGCGCAATGCGGGGTAGGAAGAATTCAGAGTTACCATTCAAGAGGATACCTCGATTAAAAGGACTGGCTCACCTACTATATTATTCCTACCTTATACAAGAGGAATGACCGAAAACAAAGGGCCTTATTCATTCTGTAATTACCCACACTAATGCAATTATTCTTTAAGCCAATCCTGTTAACTAGTAGTCGAAGAAAAAACAAATTCGAGAAATAACAAGGGATTTTCCCAAAAGGAACTACACTCTCACTAAACCGTTTGAAGCTTGGTAAAAACTCAGTCCAAGTCAGGATAATCCTATTTCAAACCTCAATAATACCGAGAAAAATCAAAGACTCAACTAAGTCTTTCAGTCAACAGTCACCTAATCAACCTTTAGTACACAGATGTTCGTACCTTATATCTGGGAGGACAAGGTAAAAATCCAGCGGTTCCTAATTTGTTTACCACAGTCTTACAGGGACAAAATTGAGTTTGACAACCCCAAGTCCTTGAGTGAAGTATTAAGAAAAGCAAAAATGTGCTATGACCAGTACAAACAGCGGGCAGAGTTTCCCAAAGCTTGGAAGGATAAGAAACAAGACCGAATGAACTAGCGAAAGAAGGGATACCAGCCATCTCCGTATCGAAATGCAACAAAAATCTTTCCTAGAAAATATTTTCACTCCAATAATCCAAGTATGCAAGGCAATGGTAAACCAATAAATCTAGGAACAAATAAGTTTAGGGACAGTCCCTGTGAACCATTGAATTACTGGGAATGTGGAGAACCTCACCTAAGGAGGAATTTTCCACGTTTAAATACAACAAACAAAACTGTTGTTCATAATTTGCAGGAAGCTGCGACGGTGGGTGATGTAGGCAGAAGCCTGCATTAGATAAATGCATCTATGGATGGCCGACAAGCTGACCACCAGTCCTCTATGGTAGAAATCGAAGGTAAAATCAATAATACTCAAATTTTTGTTTTAATTGATCCTGGAGCTACATTAAGTTATATCACTCCTGGTGTGGTAGAGTCAAATAAACTTAGGAAAATGAAACATGCAAAATCATGGCTGGTACAACTAGATACATGAACTAAAAGGAAAGTATTTGACTTTATTTATGATTTTGAGTTCAACTTAGATGGTCAAAACATAAGAACAAATCTAAACATTCTACCACTAGGATATTATGATGTGATTATTGGAATGGATTGGTTGGAAAAGAACAAAGCAGTACTAGATTGTTATGAAAAGACACTGAAGTATAAATACGAATATGAAACTACTAGAACAAACCAAGGTATACCAAAACCAATATTATTTAGATAAGTCACAACAATGCAATTCAAGAAATGCATGAGAAAGGGTTGTCAAGTTTACGCCATCCAAATAACAAACCTATTAGAAAAAGAAGATAATTCCAACTTGGATGACTTTGTTGTTCTATGTGAATTCAGAGATGTGTTTGTGGATGAAATACCTAAATTACCCCCTAGAAGGGAAATGAAATTATCCATAGACCTTCTACTTGGTTCAGACCCTATCTCTAAAGCACCTTACCGAATGAGTTTACCAGAATTTACAGAATTAAAAATACAACTACAGGAATTATTGGACAAAGAGTATATCATACCGATTGTTTCACCATGGGGAGCACTTGTCCTCTTTGTGAAAAACAAAGATGGTACTATAAGACTATGTATCGATTATAGACAATTGAAAAAAATGACTATTAATAACAAGTACCCCTTACCTAGGATAAATGATTTGTTTGATCAAGTAGGTGGGGCCAAGATCTTTTCGAAGTTGGATTTACGATCCGGTTATCATCAAGTTAGGATAAAATATGAGGACATAATAAAAAAAACTTTTTGAACAAGATATGGACATTACGAATTCGTAGTTATGCCTTTTAGACTCACTAACACACTAGCCACGTTTATGTGTCTAATGAACAATAATTTCAGTCAGTACTTGGACAAGTTCGTACTGGCATTTATTGATGATATTCTGGTCTATTCTAAAACAAAATAAGAACACAAAGAACACTTAATAATAGTTCTGCAAACTTTGAGGAAGCACGAACTGTACACTAAATTCGATAAGTGTCATTTTTATCAAAAGAAAATACAATACCTAGGACATGTAATTTTTGCAGAAGGCATTGTAGTCGACCCTAAGAAAATAAGAGCCATCATGGAATAAATGACACCTAAGGATGTAGTGGATATCTAGTCATTCATGGGAATCACCGGATATTATCGCAGATTTATAAAGGGGTTTTCCAAAATAGCCTACCCTATCACATCATTACAAAAGAAAGGAACCAAGTTTAACTGGTCACATAAGTGTTAAGACAGTTTTAATAAGTTGAAGGAATTATTAACAACCGCACCCATTTTAAAAGTACCAGACCCAGATAAAGACTTCACCATCTGTGTTGACGCGAGTAAAGAAGGACTAGGTGGTGTCCTAACTCAAGAAGGACACGCTATTTTCTTTGAATCCCAGAAATTAAAGGAGCATGAGAGAAACTATGTCAATCATGACTTAGAATTAGCAACAGTGATACATGCCTTAAAACTGTGGTGACACTACATAATGGGCATAAAGTTTCTATTATTGACAGATAATAGTAGTGTGAAATACTGGTTTAGCCAGCCAAATCTTAATGCAAGGAAAGCAAGGTGGCTATCCTTCTTGAGCGAATTCGACTTTGAGGCAAGACATATCAACGGTAAGGAAAATAAGGTAGCATATGCTTTAAGAAGAAAATTCCATGGGTTATTTGAGATAAATGTCAACAGGGAAGAAAGTGATTTAGAAACGAGAATAAGGACGGTAGGTATTAATGATGAAAATTACACTAAGATAGTGGCAGAATTACAAAACACTACAACAAACTCAAACAAAGCAAATCTGAGTATCGATAAAAAATGACTATTACAATTTAAAAAAATACTTTACATACCAGATTCGACAAAGTTAAAGATAACAATTTTGGATGAAGTGCATAAGAAATCGTATTCTGGTCATCTAGGATACTAGAAAATGACAACAACACTTAGGAAATTATTTTATTGGCCTAATATGAAGGGAGAAACATTAGAATACTTGGCTAGGTGCCAAGATTGTCATCAGGTAAAGGTCGAACACTGGCATCCAACTAGCCTATTACATCCATTACTAGTACCAGTATGGAAATGGGAGACCATATCACTGGACTTTATTACAGGTTTGCCTAAAACTCAGAAACATAATGATTCTATTATGGTTGTAATCGATAAACTCAGTAAGTCTGCACACTTTATTCTTGTAAAGTATACTTTTAAAGCTATAAGCATTGCTGAAATATTTATGAAAGAAATTTTTAGACTGCATGGTATTCCTAAAATAGTGATTTTGGATAGAGATGTAAAATTCACATCCTCTTTTTGGAAAGAATTGTTTGCAGGGCTAAATTCTAATCTAAATTTCAGTACAAGTTATCATCCACAAACGGATGGATAGACCAAAAGAACGAACCAAATCGTAGAGGATATGCTCCACATATATGTAAGAACAAAACCAAGCAAGTGGGAAGACTACCTACACTTGGTAGAATTTGCATATAACAATGGGTACCAAACTTCGGCTAAATTGAGCCCCTTCGAGGTACTGTATGGCATAAAGTGTACAACAATAATTAGCTGGGACGAACCGGTTGATAGACTCATGGTTGGACCAGAGATGCTCCAAGAAATGGAAAGTATGGTAAGAAAGGTACAATAGAACTTAAAGGAGGCACAGGACAGACAGAAAATTTATGTGGACCAGAAAAGAAGACACTTGGAGTTTCAAGTGGGAGATCATGTTTAATTAAAAGTCAAAGCCTGAAAGAGTTCACTAAAGATAGGGAATTGTGCCAAGTTGGAACCCAGGTTTTGTGGGCCCTTCGATATACTAGCTCGAATTGGACTCGTAGCATACCAACTTGCACCTCTAGCTAATCTAAAAATTCATAATGTATTTCATGTTTCTTTGTTGAAAAAGTATGTTCATGACCCTACTCACATGATTGGTTGGAACTTGGTGCAGGTGGAACCAAAAGGCGAGTTCTAGGTGGAACCCTTGCACATTTTGGACCAGAGATAAATAACACTTTGGAACAGAGTCGTCGCTCAGGTAAAGGTGCAATGGAAACACTTTATCCATGAGGAGGCCACTTGGGACTTGGAGGGAGATTTGCAAAAATCTCATCCAATATTGTTCCAAGAAAGGAAGGAACATTGATGACATTTTTTTATTGAAGGGGGAAAGGATGTGACATCCCCAAAAATAAATTATTTTTGAATTTGAAATTTCTTAGGAAAAAAATGTTTTGTTTTGGCAAATTCGAATTTGGAAAATTTTTGCCATTTATGGAAATTCCGAATTCCGAATTTGGTTAATTGTAATTAATGGTTATGACTATTGGGAAGAGATTTGATCTGACTCTACTAACTACCTCACTTTGACACTTGTATGAAACAAAATATTGTATATTTATTGCAGGAGGGCAAATGGAACAACCATGTTAAAATCAACTGACCATGACTCCATGAGTGGGGAACATGTTGTAAGTACCTCAGGGCTGATCGTTACAAGTGAAAAATCAGGAATTTGGCCATTGGCATCCCCTGAAAACTAGGGATATGTAAATATGTGAAAATTCCCGAGAGGGAAAAAAGGCCTAGGCATTTTTTGTTTTGATATATAGTATATGTGAGGAGGTAGGACGCTGCCTAGTATCCTGGAAAAAATTTACAGATTACTTTATGTTATGAGCACTACTTGTTGAGTGTGAGGAAAAAAGGGGAGAATATTGTTGAAGTTGAAAGGCATTTTTTGAGGAGGAGTTCTGAGTTATCCCTCATGGATTCATGGTTAGGCTAAGGGGTGAACATGACAAGTAGCTTGGCTGCCCTGTTTTAAGTTTGGGAGGAACGTGGTTGTTCCATTTGTTGTTCGGTAGCTGTTCAGATATGTCAAACTAACTCTTTCTCTGAATGAATGTCTTATGATTTAATAACTGGTAGAATATCTTTGTGTAACCTAGATAGTAGTATTGTTATGGATAAAATCTGTTTGAATGATGTTGATTACAAGGACTAGTATAAATACCTCTGAAACTAGTTTTTGAATGAGTTATCGTTGTTACTCTAAATTGTTGAATTAGTATTATTCCTTTCTTTTTCTGTAATGGACGATAGGGACACATATGGTTAATTCTAGAAATTTTGTTCATAGTCTTGTTCCTTTTTGTTTATAATGGAGTAAAAATGTTGAGTAGGCCATTAATGGCTATCATAGTTTGATTAGATATTTTGTGCATCGAGAACATGACTAAAACTGAACAATGAAGTTTTTACTAAGTAATTTCTGTTGGAAATATGGCTACAACAGAGATGACGCAGATGATCAAGGTGCAGATGATCAAGGTTTTCATTGATGGCAATCGATTGTTTATGAAGAACAGATGCTGAAACATGCTGCAACACAAATGCAAACACAGATGCTGAAAAACAGTGCTGAAACAACGTTGGAACACAGAAGCTAA
>JZKD02S2277072.1:191749-204372 GCA_000966675.3 Picea glauca | reverse complement strand
TATATATATATATATATATATATATATATATTGTGTAAACTTCAATGCAAAGGCTCTTATTTCTATATTACTCTCACCACTATTTGTACACATTCACGCAGCTAGTCGGACATCATAGGGGACCCACAGAACCCCCATCGTTCACGATGCTTGCTCAAACTCCCTCCTATCTTAGGGGGAGTGTTTGGTCTTGCCCACTCATCAACACCTCCTTCACACACTCCTGTGAGTGCTACTATTTTAGGATCAGCTTTGCTTGGTTCTACATTACTTGGGTCCACTTCCCAAGGTCATCCGTTCACTCGCTCTCCTTTACACGGAAGCGGGGGACCAACTTCCTCTCAAGGAGGAAGAACCAACCCACCTAGCCCCCCTCAAGGGTCAGGTTCACAACACACTCACACCATGGCCGGAGCTAAGCCTTCCCCCCCACTGTAGATGCCATATTTGGCCTCTCTTAACATACCAGATCTCAGCAAACTCACCAATGATCCTATATTCCATGCTCCCACATGGCCTGCAATGCCCACCAAACTACCTTCGGACATACCAAAGTTTGAAGGAAAGGCAGGTGACGACCCTGCCAACCATGTCATGAACTTTCACCTATGGTTCTCTTCCAATAGCATTATGGATGATTCCATTAGACTGCAATTATTTCAATGCACACTCACTGGCCCATCGACCAAATGGTATGTAGAATAAAAATCAGGGTCCCACATGAATTTTGAGTCCTTGGCCAAAGCATTCTTGACCTTCTTCCAATTACCAATCCACCACGACAATGGTCTAGAACTACTTTATAATTTCAAACAAACCTCAACCACACATATAGTTGACCACATTCATGAGTGGTGTATGCGACGTAGTTTGTGCAAATCAGAAACCACCATGCAACAGTGTCTTGACTGGTTTCTTAGATAACTTGTCTCTCTTCTTGGTAAGGATGTAGCTTCCACCTTCCTCAATCTGAAGAGGAAGCCATCAGTAAGGCTCAACAGTATGACCTCATCTATGGACAATCAGGGTACTTATACACTGTACTTCTTGATCTTCCAAAACCTGTGCCATTTGGCCAAGACAAACCGGGGATGTCTCACTCAGCAGATGGACTGATTGGTACCACCACTCACCACGGTCAACAACCCCAACCACCACCAATGTATGGAACACCTCAATACCCACTGGCATACATGGGGCACTTCTTACTACCCCCCACCCCCTTATCAACAACAATACCCTGTTGCTATACCTTCATCCATCAGTGGACCACTGCCGACATCTCCCATACACCCACCTATTCAAACGAACTCTGGTACCCCCTCTACCTCAGCTTATAGTACTAGCGAAATCACTATGCCTTCCTGTGTACCTTATGAATCATTACCGCCAAAGAATTCGTACTTCCCATTTCCTGGTCCCCCACAACCCATGGCTCCCCCACATCCTCATGCTAGGGTGAATTTTGTTCAACCCTCTCCCGTTCAACAATATCAAAATTTTGAACAACTGAATACTGCAAATCCGACCCACCTATTGAACAATGCCAAAAAGAAAGGAACAAATAGGAACAACAACAACCCAGGTCAAGGAGGGAATCAACCCCAACAGAACCAACCTACTGGGGGAAACCAATACCAAGACCCCCAAGGGGGCATCAATACCAATATACCACACCAAGGGAAGAACAACAATCTTCGAACTAACTTTCCTTGCGCCATATGTAATGAGTATGGACATTACACTCATCATTTCCCCCAAATTCCTGACCTCCAATGGATGAGGGCATCCATGCACTCACAGGGCCCTCTGACACCAACTACCCCTCAGCAGGCCCCACAACAATACATGCAACAAACCCCCCCAACCATACTACAGAACCCCATTCCATACCAAGGTATGATGAACACCCAACAAGTGATCAACCCTGCCCCATCACAAATGGGGCAATATGCAACCCTGGGTGCCACTCAACCCAGGAATTTGGTTGATCGCATTATCCTCCTCACCAGTGAATAAATTCTTCTCCAAACTCACAATCGTCAATATGATATGCCTCCTGAATCTACCCCAACCACCTCAGAAACATAGTCAGTTACCACAAGACAACCATTGATGATTCCACGTCCTAACGCAGAACCCATTCCTTGCATACCACGTATGCCTTTACGGCAGAATGTATATAACCCTCATGCTAAGGCTGCTCATAATTATAGTTTTCTTGATGACTTAGCTCAGTCTCCCGCAACCATATTTGTATTGGAGGTCCTCCAAACCTGCCCATCACAGAGAAAATCCTTTCTTTCTACCTTGGGGGAAATCGACACAGCTGGCACCCAGCTGATCACATTTGATTCAGATAACGTAGAACTACATCTTCCTGCCCAAGTAGCCTTCCAGATACCAGTTAAGATCTGGAACACCACAATTTATCAATGTATAATTGATGAAGGTGCATCCACCTGCATCATGTTTAAAGACATGCAGAAAATTGGCTCCCTTGAGCTAGTACCCTCTACCATCACCCTTCGAGATTATGACGGTCGACCAACATCTTCCACAGGGATTTGTCAAAATGTCCCCATAGAACTTGGGCAAAACCATCCTCATTAACATTTAAGTTATCGATGCCCATCTTGATTACAATATCATGTTCGGACGCAACTACATGTATGCTATGAAGGAGGTCACCTCTTCTGTGTTTCGTACGATGATGTTCCCCCATAATGGGAATATCATCACCATCAACTAACTTACACATTACGAGCCTAACCATTCCGCCAACATCGATAACATCCTCCCCCTTGTTCATGTTACCCCGAATGATTTTTCAGTTGCCAACAATGGCCCTAGATTATTCCAAGACCCACCCATGTTGGGCACTTGTCAGGGAACACCACCATTCCTAAACCCATATTTTTCAGCACAAGTGTGTTTAGTTTCCTATAAAGGAACTGACATGGAGGATACCCTTCCTCCTAGGGAGGCTTCTATCATATCTGACGTCCCACTAGTTGCAGAGCTCCCCCCTCATGAGCCTCCTGCGATCTCATCGACTCCACCAGTTCACGAGTTCACCTCTCCCCAGGGCCATATACTAGTTTGGGAGACAGTTCCCCAAGCCATTACTCAAACCCCCTTCTTTTACCCTCCACCAGACATACGAGCTTTCCAAGTAGCCACAATGCTTACTCTCCCGAATATGGTGTTGGAAATTCCAGTTTGGTATTTACATCGAGCAGAGATGGTTCCTCAACCATCCCTTCCCCCCCAAACGGAAGGAATCCCAATGACGATTCCCATATTTACTCCCACCATACCCTCTACACCCCCACTCACTAACCTCCTTTCCACAGTTGGGGGTAGGAGAAAGAAGAAGGATCCCACAGCTCCACTCCCCCCACACATCCAACCTCCTTGCGCACTATGTGAGAAAGATGGACACCCAACCCACAAATTCCCATCTCTACCTGAGTTACGAAACCTAATTCCACTCAATCCAACACCATCACCGCTCGCCACTATAGCAAGTACTACCGCTACCTCCCCTAACTCAAGTAGCAAAGGGCTACGAACCAAATTCGCTTGTGCCATATGTTCAGATTATGGCCATTATACACACCATTGCCCATCTATCCCATACATACGCCACACATTAGCCGTGGCACGCCACACATCTGTTCCTATGTTTCCTCCGACACTCCATACCAATGCTCCTGTGAATGTGATTCATTATACTTCTTCATCAATCCTCAAGAAAAGGGGAAGTACCTGTCCTCCCCCCAAATTACCGCCCGATCGTCCATAGTGTCAGTAACACTGGGATGGAATTATGGACCCACCGTCCATATCTAAGTCCTTTTTCCCACTTTCATTTTTTGGTAAAGGATCCCATAAGCTTTATCTTCCGAACCACCTTCATCCTCTTATACAAACATTTCCATCTGGTGATCATTTTCCCGTTTTCCCGGTGGAGCATCTGCCCATGACACACTCGGGTACGCATGCGCATATTCACACTTATCAAATACACGCACATATATTCGATTATCTTAAGATATTGTTCACGTCGAGTATTTGGTTTTCATGTGTGCAGGTACTTGGTCATCATACATCGACACAAACCCTTCAGGTATATACTCGGCACTGGCATGTATTCATTCCCTCTAAATCTCACTTACATTTCTAGTCACACCCTCTGACATTTTCCTCTAGGATCCCCATTTCCGTCTCTGCAGTACCCACACCTCCTTTTTCATCTTCGGTACTGTCACCTGGTAGCACTCTTAGCCACATGAGTTTTCCCATTCATATCACCCTTTTGCGCTTTTGACACTCATGTTGTTTTTCAAAAACCCTTTAGGGATGGGAGTCCCAATAGTCTTACATCATGTCGCTAATCAGCCACATACTCCTTCTCCTCATTTTTCTAGCTTTCCCAACGAACTCCTAGATTATCTCTCAACGGTTCTATTTTTGGGTTGCACTTCCGCAGTAGCATGAACCCTCCATTTCATCCACCATCCATTTTCCCATCTACAAATATCCCTTCATTTCACCTACCTCATACAGAAACCCACCCATCGGGCTCCCACCCTCCATCAGTTCTCCAAGCAAATTATGCCCTACTCAGGCCAACCATATCACACTGGGGCACCTGTTTCTGTATTTGTACACTTCTCCCCAACTATTCATTATTTATTGTACAAAAGCCTTTGTTTCCAGTCATTACATTACCTTTTTGTCGTCACCTTTGACAACCTTCTTCCCTTTTTGGCCAAATGCAACCCATGTCACCCTTGGTTGGGGAACTACTTATCATCCACCCTTGCCGACATCGTCCATATCTATAGAGTACCCCACAGGCCACTTACCTCTACCCTCTGAGTTTGTCCACCTTGTCTCACCTCTGGCACAACTTATCCCCTGTCTTGTCATCCCCTTGACACTTGACCTCGTTGAATGGTTGCAACCACTTTTTATCTCACATATACTCCAACCAAAGGAAGTCTTGAGTCTTCCTACATCTTGACTTCATCCATGTACGTCCTCCACTTCCTAACCTCACCCAGTATATTTCACGAAGCCATTTTTTTCTGGGAGTCACGTCCCCCTTTTTTGTCGACATCAACACAGTTTTCCAGAAAGGCGACAGTATCTTGATTCTCATTACCCACCCAATGAGAGATCTCGGATGACACAGGGCGAAACAAAATTGCTCCCTACTGTCGTTGACCCCCATAACATTCAGCGTCAACACTTTCTCATGTTACGGTGGGTCTTACTTTGCGACTATTGCAGTTATTTCTTTCACTTACAGAATACCTCTGAACTTGGTTGGGCTATCAATGCCCATAGAATCGGTGATACTTATTACCACGATCACTGCCTGCTATTCAGAGTATATTCATCTACATAATTGTCTTCTGCCTTTATTCCGACTGCCCCCGAGGGCGTTGCCGTTTTCTACACCAACACTTCATTCCTCTTTTTTGAGTTACATGACACAAGCATGGGGCATGCCTGCCTCGTTTGTATACAATTTTCTTTTCGCACACCTCATGCAAGGTTGGGTTCTACCAATTCCTTTTTCCCTCCAATGGATCGCTCTAGATGATCCCACTATTTCTCTCTCTTACAACAACATTCTCAGTATAAGAAACATTGATGGATTTCGGCTATACATATGCTCCTAACCTCATCCATCAGGGGGCATCTGTTATCACTGAAATTTCGTCTGCACATGGTTACAAGAATTCAACATCGTCAAATAGTGATGAAGTCATCCATGGACCTGAATTAACACCAAAGCATTCATAAAGGGTCAAAAACTATACAAAGTAGTGAAAAATTAAAGGGCACCATGAAGGCACTAGGCGCGCATGCACATGCATGGAACAGGAACGCAGAAATAACGCACATGCGTACGATGCGTGACTGTTATCACAAAAAACCATGCACCTCAGAAACGATGCGTTTATGAGAGTGGTCGGCCTCCCACCCACTTTTGGTTCATCTCCCAAGCTGATTTGACACCCAAATCTGGAATGGATTCAACTGGATGGCTGGTCAAAGACCTAGAAATGCCCTAATTAGCCTCTTTACACACTACAAACCAATTGAACAATAGCTCAAAAGGAATGCTATAAAAAGACCATGGATACACTTCATTTTTCAAGGAATTCAAAGCAAAGTTATGCTGCCATTATTCTCTTGAGGACTCTATCCTTGCCAAGAGTATATTTGCACCATTGCATTGGGCAATCCATCTCACCCCTTGAGTGGATTTCCAAAGAGTTCTTTCATCATTTTCCATTTTTATTTGTTGTAAGAAGAGCTTGCTAGTCGGGGTCCAAGAGTCCTCCCTTGGAGGAAGAAGGGACTCATAGTCCCCTTGATTCTCAGTGTATTCTTTCACTAATATATCAGCCTCATTGCTGGTGACATGGGTCTTATTGTTCTTTTTGTTTCTATGTCCCTATGCTCATGACTTTAGTTGTTATTTCATTTCTTAGTTTAATTCTTAATTGTTGTTTTTTTATTTCTTTCCCTAACTCTTTTCCTTGCAGTTGTCTTGCTCAGCAGACCCAACTGAGCTTGTAAGCACCTCTATTTTGCTCACTAAGGTGACGGAAGAGGTGCGACAGACATCTCAAAATCTTTTTGCATAGAGTTAGCAAATCAATAAACAGATGAATCATTATTACAGCCAAAAATAATGTCATCTACATAAATCAAAACAACTAGTAAATCATCACTTTCAGTTTTTATGTAGAGATTGCTATCAACAATACCTTTCTTGAATCCTTTGTCTTGTAAAAATTTGTCCAGTCTATAATACCAAGCTCGTGGTTCTTGTTTCAGTCCATATAAATCCTTATTCATCTTGCAGACATAATCAAGTTTATCTGTCAATGACAATCCTTCAGGTTGCTCCATATATACTTCTTCCTCTAGATCTCCATTAAGAAATGTTGACTTAACATCCATCTGATAAACTTTAAAGTGCTTATGACATGAATATGTAAGAAACATTCTGATGGCTTCCAATCTTGCCATTGGTTCAAAATTTTCATTACAATCCTAACCTTCAACTTGTGCATACCCTTTATAGACCAATCTGGCTTTATTTCTAACAACTTGTCCTTTTTCATTCATTTTATTTTTGAACACCCATTTGGAACCTATTACATTCTTGTCTTTAGGTCTAGGAACAAGCTCCCAAGTATTGTTCTTCTCAATCTGTTCAAGCTCTTCATTCATAGCTCTAATCCAATTATCATGTTGGTTGGCTTTATCAAAATTATTAGGTTCAACCATAGATAAAAAAACAACATGGGATTGTTATGAGTCTTTAATCAATTTCCTTCTTGTCTGAACTCCTTTATTTATATCTCCAATTATCTGATTTTCAGAATGATTCTTTCTAACAATTCTGAGAGGTGATTTTGCTTCTTTCTGCTGATTTGTGTCAGTTGGAGTATTTGTATCTTCATCTGATTCAGATTCTTCTCTTTTTGATCCTTGGACCTGTTCATCTTCATTTTCAATTATATCTTTTGTGCTTGGTTCAACATTTCTTACATTTCCTATTGGGATTTCTTCATCAACTTTTTTGTCAATACAATTCACTGTCCTGAATTCACAGATTTTATTCTACAATCTTTAGAAGTAAAAACAACTTCACATCCTCAGTCACAGACTTGAATGACACTAAGAAGATTATGTTTTATACCTTCTACAAACAACACATCTTAGATTTCCCTTTTCCATTACCCAAACTTACCTTTCCTTTACCTTTTATTTTTCCTGGTGCATCATTTCCAAAAGTTACATTCCCTAATTTGATTTCACTTAGAGTTAGAAACTTACTTTTGTCTCCAATCATATGTTTGGAACATCCATTGTCATTATACCAGGGATTCTTTTGTCTTTGGGATGATAACACTAGTCTACACTTGTCATATTCTTTCTTCTTCCAAATCTTGAAATTTTCAGCAGTAGGATTCGAATCTGGCTTAAAATTTCTTAAACGACAATCTACAGCTTTGTGTCCATAGTTATGACAGATGTAACATTCTGGTTCACTGAATAACAGATCATAACGATTGTTATGCTCATAACTGTTGTTAGGTTTCACATGCATCCTTCCTCCATCCATCACATGATTTATAGTATGTGATCGTTTGTTTCTTGGCTGTCTCAATATTTGTTGTGGTAGATAATTATTCCTTGAGTATATTGATTTCAAATATCTAGATCTTAAAGAACAGTTTACATCTTTGTGACCAAAGTTAGAACAAAAAAAACAATAACCATAGAAAAAACCTTTGTACCTGAAAAAAGGTTGTAGTCGATTTCTTCCATGTTGATGATTTCTTTGATCAGAAAATGTGTTTGTGTTATTTCTTTGATCTACGGATTTGCTTCTGGTACTTTTTCTTTCATTCCTTCTCGGTCACTAATTTTCTTTCTTTTTTTCTGCAGAGTGGTTGTTGTCAATGATTGTAGATTTGACAAACTTGATGGGTTCTGTATTACTTGGATGATCACTACTTGATCCTTCTTCATATCCCAAGCCAACTTTCAACTATAGGTTCCTTTTCTTATTTAGAGTGGAAGTTAATTCTTCTGAGGCTTTAATACTTGGCAGATTTTGGTGATACAATCCCTTAAACTTATCCATTTCTTTTATGGTTTTTACTATCTCTTTTTCGAAGGCTTCACACCTCGCTTTCTTCTCTGACAACTATTGTTTCAGTATGTCTTCTATTTTCTTTGCCTCTTCTAACTCCACTTTTAGTAGAGAAAAGTTTTCATCATGTTTTTCACCATTCATTTTAAACTGCTTCAACAACTATTTTTATTTTCTCTTCTTACATTTGAGTCTGTCAATTTCTTCCAAAGCACTGATTAATTCACCTTCTATATTCACCACAACTTCTTCATCATCCATTTCACCTCCTGTGTGTTCATCATCAAAATCTACCATAGCCATAAGCATAAAATCATTCACTTTGTTTTCACATGATGAATCACTATCTATGTCTTCTGAGGAATTGTCATTGTTTTCACACAAACATTTCTTTTTACTATATTTCTTGAATTTGTACTTCTTTTCATCATCAGAGTTCTGGTCCTTTTTCTGGTGGGGACACTTAGATGGAAAATGACCTATCTTCCCACAGTTAAAACATTTGAAGGGAAGCTTGCCTTGATATTTTCCTGATCCTTTCTTTAACCTTCTCACAAATTTTGCCTCAATATCATCTAAATCTGAATCAATATTCTTGTCTGCTTTAAAATATGATTCTCTAGTAATGGATTTATCTTTGCTAATTCTCATTTCATATGCAGTTAGAGTTCCTAGGATTTGATCAATGGACAAAGTTTTAAGATCATTTAGTTCTTCTATTACAGAGACTTTTGGATTAAATTTATCAAGCAGAGATCTTAAAATCTTTTGAACTAAAAATGATTCTTCAATCTTCTCACCAAGACCCTTCATGGCATTCACAAGTTCTTCAACTCTTAAAAAATACTTGTTAACCGTTTCATCTTCATTCATCTTTAGTTGTTCAAACTTCAACCTATATGTTTGGAGTTTGGCATCTTTTACTTTCTCATTTCCTTCATAACTGTTAATAATTTTATCCTACATAGCTTTAGCAGTTTCAAGATGCATCACCTTTACAAACTCATCCTCAGCAAGTCCATTCAAGATAACATTCATTCCCTTAGCATTAAAGATAAATTCTAACTTATCATCCTTGGAAGCCAGCACAACAGGCTTTGTATATCTAGTCTCTACTACATCCCAAACATCATCACCTAAGGCCATTAGGTATGTTCTCATTCAAACCTTCCAAAAGGAAAAAATTGTTCCATCAAACAGAGGAGGCTTACTGGTTGAAGTCCCTTCATGACTTTTCATGTTTAATTTTATAGATATACCTTTAAATAAAAGGAACCCACTTTGATACCAATTGTTGAAATTACTAAGACAACTGAGAGGGGCGGTGAATTAGTTGTTACTGTGATTAAACAATTTTAAGTCTATTAAACCATTTTTAATATTTCATCAAGTGACCATCAATATTATACATCATATGAACAACATAAATAATGAGCATCAATCACACATAAGATATACATAGAGACAAATTTTCACGAGGAAACCCATAAAGGGAGAAAACCTCTTCTTCTTCGAAATGATAGGCAGTCTTTTAAGTTTTGTACATCATCTATGTTTGAGAACAAACTCAAAGTGAGGCTACTACCTCTGTTTTACAAGCTCCAACTTGTTGAGAGCACCAACTCTCTGGTTTCTCTAGCACCGACTAAAAGGAAGCACCAACTCCCAGAGTGTTCCAACACCGACTGAATGGAAGCACCTACTTCCACTTATACAAGCACCAACTTGCATACAGAAAAAATTGTGTTTTCCTAAGCACGACCATGCCACCATGTTTTCTAGCCACAACTAGATGGAAGCTACAACTCCCAATATTCAAGCACCAACTCGAATATCAGAGGACCACAATCCTCCCTAGCACCACCCTTCCTCCCTGATTATGCATAATTGATTAACAAACAAACAATACAGGTATTTCAATTCATACCTCTTCTTCACTGTTCTGCAATTCTTCTCTGGTTCAAAAACTATTCTGCAATTCTACTCTTCTACATGCTATTCTACTATTCTACTCTTGCTTCTGTCTATTCGGTGATTGTTACTCATCTCTGAGTTTTATCTCATGCTCTGCATTCTTTCATTTTACCCTTATTATAGTTCATCTCATTGTTTCAGTTAGAACATCCAACCTTAAACAGTCGCTGCATCTCTCCTTTTATACTCACCAGTCTCATCAGTTACACCTCAAATCTCCTTGGGCTAATACAAAAACGTCTCAACAACTGAATCGCCAACCGATCAAGAACCATGATTCGATTTTGCTAATTGAATCGTAACTGATCAACTAATCTATGAAGTGCACCAGTAGCCCTCCAATCATATTCTTGATTAACCTGCACCATTGGATTACCAATGATTCATATCGCACCTACTCCATATGCCCACTGACTGTGACCACAAGTCTAATCAGAATGACTTTTGCATTTCGAATTTCGGAAATCCTGTGTCGAAGGGTCTTGACACTCCAATTTGTGATTGTCGAAAAGGTGCTTAAATCTGTTAGCTCCTCCCTCTCACATGACCACTGGCGATGACCTGGCGCTTATCCAAAAAATGCTTCTTAGTTCGCAAATTCAGGAATCTTGTGGTGAAGAGTCTCGACTCTTCATGTTGCGATCACCAAAATGGAGCTTAGCTTCGCTAGCTCCTTCCCCTTACGTGACCACCGATGGTGACCACAGGTTGTGCCAAAAGGTGCTTCGGGATTTTGTGTTTCAACATTCTTTTCGTGAGTTTCCTTGAAACCTCAAACTCTTAGTATTAGAAACTCCAAAATGGAGTCAGATCAACGGTCCACAATCTTGATGATTTGATGGTCATGATATTTTCGTTATCTCGCATATCGTGATTCCTGTGACGAAGGGTCTCGACACTCCAAGTTACGATCCCCGAAATGGATCTTAGAAATTACCTCCTTCCCTTAAGACTTCGATGATGTGACCTTGTCTATGACCACGGGCCAGACCTTATCACGATTTCGCATATTGCGAGTTACAAGGTTAGAGCATTTCCTTCCTTTGACTTTCTAGTCAGCGGAAAGTTAATCCATCACCACATGTCCCTCTTCGATCAACGATCAAGATCTTATCGTGATTTCTCAACTTCACGGGCCTTCCATTGGATTACTGAGAGGGGGGGGGTGAATCAGTAATAACGTAATTATAATCTTTTTTCTTCAAATGTTATATCCATGTAGAATTATTATCCAATAATGAGCAGTAATAAATAAACAATCACAGACATGCACAGTACACCAGTGCTTTACGTGGAAACCCAAATCGGGAGAAAACCACAGAATGATTTTTATTATATGTCTTGAATAATTACATTCATTGGAAGCACCAACTTCCTTTGTTTTCAACTGCAACTGGAAGGAGGCTCCAACCTCCTAGTTTCTCAGGCTACAACCTGAGGGAAACTCCAACTCCCCAAATCTCTGGCTACAACCAAAAGAAGGCTACAACCCCCAATGTTCTCTGGCTACAACTGGAAGGTGGCTACAACTACCTGTCCTTGCCCCGTCTTGCCACCCTGAAGTAGAAGTAGAATGATGGAACTACTGTTGCACTATAACTATGAGATATACCACTGTAAACCTGTACCAATAAATATGAACCATGCATCAACCTATACCTCAACCTGTAATCAACCTGTACCATAAACAAGTGCATCAACCATGCACCAACCTGTAATCAAGTTGTACCATAAACAAGTGCATCAACCATGAACCAACCTGTAATCAACCTGTACCTTAAACAAGCGAATAAACCATGCACAAACCTCTACCATAACCAAGTGTGTACCAATAATGTTTCAACTACTCATCAACTATGACTCATTAATATGTACCAACATCATCAACTATACACCTCATGTATGTGTGCCAACTCATCAACTACTTGTCTCAACCATGTACTCAACATGTACC
>JZKD02S2277072.1:178947-189805 GCA_000966675.3 Picea glauca | reverse complement strand
GTAATGACATTTCAAATTCACTCTGCATGTCTTTTGCAAATTTCTAGCTTAACCTGTCATCATCACTACCAAAAATAATATCATCAACATAAACTTCAATTAATAAAATATTACCCTAACTTACCTTTATGTAGAGGTTGTTGTTTGCACTTCCTTTTCTGAACCCTGCCTGCTGCAGATACTTATCCAGTCTGGAGTACCATTCTCTAGGATCCTGTTTTAGACCATACAAGGCCTTCTTTAATTTACACACATAATCTGTTTTCTCTGACAACTGAAATCCTTCTGGTTGTTCAATGTAGACTTCTTCTTCAATTTCCCCATTCAAAAAAGATAATTTTACATCCATCTGATATACTTTAACATTTTTGGAGCATTGTAACACACCCACTACCTACAATCAAACTTTTTCGTTGATTTCTCAACAATGAGAATCCCTGAAGCTCGCAGCAGCGAAAGGCCAATCCCAATCTACAGGTCTTTATTTCCCTGTCACAGCCTCTTCTTCACATGCCTGTTACATTTCCTCAATGATAGCTTCAGGTTTCAGAGTTTCGTGATCCATGATGGCAAAATTTCCTGTCCTCTCGAACTCCCAATCTACGATGGGAAATTTTACTAATACGCGCCCTTTACGCGTTAGCCCTCCTGGCCATGCTTTGGGCCATGTGACCTCTAATTCATAAGACCGTAGCCTTGTACTTCTTTCGGGGTATTGAACTGCAAAATCCTGGTGTGCTCCAATTCCTATTAGCTCTTCGGGCTAGACCTCTGGCCCACGTGACAACTATTCCAGAAGACCGTAGCCTTGTCTCCTATCGGGGTTTTGAACATCGCAATGTCGAAATGCAAAAACATTTTGTCCTTAGAATCCCCGATATCTCGATGGTACATTAGTTTCCGCTAGTCCCCTGGGCCATACCTTTTGGGTCCATACGACCTCCCTCTATATGACACCGTCCTACCACCTATCAGGGCTCTGGGGTTCCTAATGCTGAAAAACATTTGCCCACAGGATTTCCGATCCCTCGAATCCCGATTCTCTAATAGGCTGACAGCTGGCCCCATGATGTCACTCTTCTCCTTGTTAGGGTTTCAGACTTCGTGATTCCGAAATGTCCAAACCTCTCGTCACAAGGATTCCCGATATCTCGATGACCAATATGTCGATAGGCGCCTTCCTCTCGGGACTTTCCCGATGGCTCTGATTGCTGTCGCGTGTCCTCCTTTGATGGACGGTCCTGGATAACTCTCGAGATTTCACGAATTCTGATGTCCTGGACGCCTCATCCCTAGGACTCGTGAAATGCCAGTCTTTGACCCCCTTTAGATCTATGACACGCGTCCCAAGTGAATGGATGGCTCAGATTTCTCCTCGCATTTTCGAGACTTCTGATGTCCCAACTTTCACGACCTCAGGAACTCCAATTTCTTGAATGTCGATATCCTGATGTCTAGTGCTCGGATCTCCGGAATGGACGATCGTGTGATACGCGTCCTCTCTCATATGGACGGTCCAGATTTGTGTCGGGGTTTTCAAGTTGGACGTACCTGATCTCTTGTCCACGGGAATGTCGATATCTCGACTCCCGATGCCTCGATCTCCACCACACGTCTCCACTAACGGACGGTCCAGATCGTCTCCGAGTAATTTCCCATGGAAATTCCCGATCTCATGTCATCAAGACTTTCAATTTCCCGATACATGAAACCCTGATGAGCCAAGCTTCTTTTCAGGATTTTTCCTTCTGTTCACGAGCTTAACCCTCGCGCAACTTCTGTCAGATCCGACGACTGATGGGTATCTTCTCAAGATATGATGGCTCAGATCTGTCCCACCTCATGCATTCTTCCACTAATATGTGGATGTGGAAAGATCAACGGTCCAAAAGTTCTCATGGACCTTGGCGGGGGGGATCTGCGATCCTGATTTCGTCGCTATTCACGAAAATAGAGAGAAAAAGGGCAAGGTATGTAAAACCCTTATTACTTTTGTCAATATGACGGTCGTGAAGGGCCATGGGTCTTCCGACAGGATCTCATCTGTCGATTCGTTACTTATCCGTACACTGCTACTTCAGAATTTTGAGAGGGTCATTCCTCTTCGTACAGAATTATTAAGACTCCCACATTCAAGTCCTTTTTCTAGGTTGGTAAACCTTTCCAAGGAGGGAATCTCTGTGAAGAGATCTATACCGGGGAATTCCCAGAGACAGATAAGGGTAAACATCTTCCCGAGAATGGGCTGGAAGCCTAACTTAGTTCAACCTAGGCATAATTAGATTCATTTATCAACGTAAGTCATGCATAGTTTTCCTCTATTATAAGAATATATCTATTAATTCTTATCAAAACACTGCATAGACATTCTTACATTGAAATCATTCACAATTTCATACTTCTATGAGCATGTATATCAGTATATGAATTTCAAGATGCAATATGTAAAACACTTATCATAAATAACACTAGAAGTGGGTGAAACTGCTGAGAGGGGTGCTTGTTTCCACCCAACCGTAGGCGTAGCGACTCCCAACGGATTTACCACTAGCCACCCTCGAGATGAGACCACGATGCTCTGAGACTACGTATCTCTATCTTCCAGTGACTAGGAGCGAAGGTTGCAATCCTTCCTCTCTGCTATCACTCACTCTGCATAATGCCCAAGTTCCCCTTGCGTCTCCCCCCTCGAATCGCTTCTTCCCCATGCCTTATCCTCTTGCAAGGTTACATGTGGCGTGATTACCCTTGCGATTTTTAGGCCTGACAACTCTATGGATAGGCGGTTCACCTCCCCATCCCTCATTAATCCATCAACCTACCATCCTGCAAGGCATTAAATTCAAGGCCAGTGAGCCGCTTTTGGTTCTCCGGGCCAGTGGAGTCCAAATATGGTATTCATTCTCGGTGGAAGTTAATGCCACCTTTTCAGGTGCCTTCCACCACCATCGTGGTCTCTTTTCTGCACATCCCCTCTCAGCAGTCCTACAATAAATTAAAATTGTTATTCACATTCATTGACCTTCTCCTCAAGGTCCCTTTACATCACATATTCATATTTATGAGTTTTCCATAGTTCTTGGCCAGTCCAGTTATATTTACAAGATGGGGGAAACAGGGTGTTACAATTCCCTTCCCCTTAAAAGGAACATCGTCCTCGATGTTCTTATCTACTAACATGTATTGCATGTACAGAAGTAAACAAAATCGGATATGCCTGTCTCATGGCATCCTCCCTTTCCCATGTAGCCTCATCTGGGCCAAAATGTTTCCACTGCACCTTGACATGTGCAATGGTTCTGTTCCGGAGCGGGGTTTCCTTTCTGTCCAGTATACATTGGGGTTCTGATAGAAATTCTCCCTCCGGTTCCACCTGGATCATAGACTAGTCAATTATATGATTAGCATCATGTACATATTTCTTCAAAAATGAAACATGGAAAACATTATGTGCTTTTACTGTGGGAGGAAGTGTTAGCCGATAGGCTACAAGTCCCACTCTATCTATAACCTCAAAGGGTCCACAAAACTGGGGTGCCAATTTGGCACAAGCTCCCATTTTCAGGGAACTCCTTCTGGGCTTAATTCTGAGATATACATGGTCTCCTGTTTGGAACTCTCTTGGAGTTCTCTTTTGATCAGCATAAATTTTATGTCGGTTCTGAGCGACCTTCAGATTTTGTTTTATCTGAGTCACTTGCTATTCCATTTCCTTCAACATATCGGGTTCAATAGAAATCTTGTTTACAGGGTTACTCCAGTTGACTGGAGTATTACACGACCTACCATAGAGGACCTCGAAGGGACTCATCTTTAAGGATGCCTGGTAGCCGTTGTTGTAGGCGAATTCTACCAATGGCAGGTAGTCTTCCCATTTCATGGGTTGATGAATTACATGCATCCTTAACATATCTTCTAATATTTGATTTACTCTTTCTGTATGTCCGTCAGTTTGAGGGTGATAGGAGGTGCTAAACAGTAATTTAGTCTCTAGACCTGTCATCAGGGATTTCCAAAAATTGGAAGTAAATTTGGTGTCTCTGTCAGATATTATCTCCCTCAGCATGCCATGGAATCGGAACACCTCTTTCATGAATACCTGGGCGATATCTATCGCCTTGCAGGTTGATTTGACAGGGATGAAATGAGAAGACTTGCTCAGTTTATCCACCACTACCATAATGGTGTCATTCTGTTTGGTTGAAGTTGGCAATCCAGTGATAAAATCCATGGAGATGATTTCCCATTTCCATTCTAGGATGGGTAGAGGGTGTAGTAGTCCTGCTGGGTGTCAATGTTCTACTTTAACCTGTTGGCACTCTATGCATTGGGCCAAATATTTGGCTATATCCTTTTTCAATCCAAGCCAATAAAATTGTTTCCAGGTGGCAATAATCATTTTCTGGTATCCTGGGTGACCAGTGTAGGGTCTTTTATGTAGTTCATCCATGATGAGCCTCTTCAAGTCGTCACACTTGGGAATGTACAGTCTATCTCTGTAAGTGAGCAGGCCTCCTTCGGTCATCTGATAGCCTTCATATTTTTCTCCAGCGGGTTCTTGTTGTAGGTACAGGGTCACATTTCGAATGAAGGGATCTGTTTCTTGTGCCTTTTTTACTTTGTTCTTGACATCTGTCTCGCAGGTACTCACCGCTGCCAGGTAAATTGTTCTCATGCTTATGCTAAGGGAATCAACCACCCTATTCTCTTTCCCTTTAATGTGTTTGATTTCAAAATCAAATTCGCTAAGGAGGGCCATCCATCTGGCTTGTCTAGCATTAAGCTTGGGTTGATCAAACAAATACCGTAATCCACAATGATCTGTCATAAGCACAAATTTTCTTCCCAAGAGGTAATGCCTCCACATTTTTAAGGTGTGCACTATGGCAGCCAGTTCTAGATCATGAGTCACATAATTGACCTCGAGTTCATTCGATTTTTAGGATTCATAACAGATCACCTTTCCTTCCTGCATAAGGACTCCTCCGAGCCCTTCCTTACAGACATCCGTGCACACAAGGAAGTCAGCTTCTAGGTCAGTGATTTTCAACAAAGGTGCATGGGTTAGTAGATGTTTCAAGGTTTGAAATCTTTCTTCACATTGTTGTTTCCACAAGAATTTTGTCCCCATCTTCTAGAGGGCAGTGATTGGACAACCAATCTTGGAGAAATCTTTTATAAATCTCCTATAGTATCCCACCAATCCCATAAAGGATCTGATGTCTGAGACATCCTTTGGGGTAGGCCATTCCATGATAGACCTGATCTTGTTAGGATCTACCATTACCCCTTCCTTGGACAGAACATGTCTCGAGTAGTGTATTTTCTTCTTAAAGAAGTCACATTTGTTGAATTTAGCATAGAGTTGATGTTCTCTTAGCACTTGCAGCACAAGTCTAAGGTGTTCTTCATGTTCTTCTCTATTCTTAGAGTAGATTAAAATGGTATCAATAAAAACTAGTACAAATTTATCTAGAAATTTACTGAGTACATTGTTCATTAAGAACATGAAAGTAGCAGGGGCATTGGTTAACCCGAATGGCACTACCACAAACTCATAGTGACCATACCGTGTCCGGAAAGAGGTTTTGTGGATGTCTTCACCCTTAATTTGGACTTGATGGTATCCCGACCTCAAGTCAATCTTTGAGAAAATAGACGCGCTTCCCAACTGGTCGAATAGATCATCGATCTTGGGAAAGGGGTATTTGTTATTTATGGTTACTTTATTAAGTTGTTTGTAATCTATGCACAGTCTAAGGGTGCCATCCTTCCTTTTCACAAACAAGACCGGTGCTCCCCATGGGGACATGCAGGGTCGAATATAACCCTTGTCCATCATTTCTTTTAACTACAATTTGAGTTCAACTAACTAAGGTGTGCTCATCCGGTAGGGTATTCGAGACACCGACACCGCTCCTGGTTCGAGTTCTATCAAGAAGTCAATGTCTCTTCTCGGAGGTAGACCCGGTACCTCCTCTAGAAACACATCTCTGTATTCCCTCGGGATAGGGTGATCGTTAGGGCTTGGTTTAGAACCTTCGATTGTTTTTAATACCTGTATTGCATATAGGGGACATCCTCTTCGGCAATACTTTCTCATTTGTAGGGCTAATATTTGTCTCACTGAGACCGATTTTCGAATCCCTTGGAGGGTTATCCTTTTCCCTTCTTTTCTCACACATTCTAAGGTTTTATGGTAACAGTCCAATTTGGCTTTATGGGCAGCCAGCCAGTCCATACCAATCAATAGGTCGTATGATCCCAGGGGTAATACATTAAGGGTTTCTTGGGTGGGGAATTCACCCAACATTAATTCGCAGGTTGGTATGACCTATACTACCTTTCTTTTGGTGCCAGTGGCTAACTGTACCAACCATGGTTTAGTTTGCTTCTGTGGATGTAGTTTACACTTATCAACAACTCTATGGGATATATAACTCAAATTTGAACCAGGGTCAATAAAAAAAAACACTAGATGGTTGAAAATAATACCTTCTATTTCCACCACTGAAGCTTGGTGTTCAGCTTGGTTATTATCCAAGGCTACATAAATCTGTGGCACACTCCTTGCCACATCATTGACTGTGCTAGATTCCTACATGTTATAAAATTTTCCGACTGTTCTGTTGTCGGTGTGGACATTCTCTCAGGAGATGCTCTTCTCCGCAACCCCAACATTTCATAGGTTCTTTCTTTGGGTTATTAGTTTTCACTGGCATAGGTCTAGAAGTTTTGTTTCTGTCCACCGAGGGAAAGTTCTGTTGGAGTACACTCCAGGCTGGATAGTTCGTTCTGGGGTTCTTCTTGTAGTTTTTAAATCCTGAGGATTTTCTCCCCTTTTTCTGAAACCTCGAACCACTCTTTTGTTTCTAGTCTCCACGAGACTCTGCCCGATGTCCATATTGTTCATGACAATATGTTTCCTTTCTTATAGTGTCTTTTAAGGTCTTTGGCTCATCAAATTCAAGTCGGTTCCGGTATTCCTTGGGTAACCCACTGATGAAGCATTGCGCCTTCGCCTTCTCTGCTTTGATGTAGGGTACATATCTCAATAAGTCGAGGAATTTGTTGACATATTCCTCCATAGTAAGTTGTCCCAGTTTGAGTTCATAAAACTCTTTAGCCTTCTCGTCGAAATATCTTTCCGATAAATACTTCTTCCAAAAGTACTTCTCAAACTGTTTCCAAGACAGGTCCTCCTCGCGGACCCCTTTCATATTCTTAAGGTCTTCCCACCAGATGGAAGCCTTTCCATTCAAATTGAAAGTGGCCACTCGGGCCTTCAAATTCTATGAAAAATCATGGACTCTGAAATATTTCTTCAGTCCAAGTAGCCAGGCCTCGACTTCCTCTCCCTTCTTTATCTCACCGTCGAAGGAGGGAGGTTTGGCCTTTTTGAATTCCTCAAATTTATGACTCTTGGAAGTCTTTTGCTTCTTCTGTTTTCTTTGAGAATAGGAACTGGTCCTACTGCTAGAAGAGCCTTCTGAATCATCAGCTTCCTTCTCAGTGGAATTGTCTGGCACTGGTCCTTTACCTCTGGGGTGGAACTTTCTGGATGTGCTTCTCTCAGTATGGTCGCTGACACGACCATAATTCTGCATCTTAGGTTCATGCTACATTTGTCATTGTAGGTCGGATAAGCTCTGCAGTAGAACTGCATTAATTTCGGTTTTCTTTTCTTATTCTTTCATCATCCTTTCATTATCGGCCTTGCATCTTTGCAATTCAACCATGAGACTCCTCACAGTCTCAGCTAGGTCTGGAGGGGTTCCTATTGCTCTTCTTTCGTCAGACTATTCGTCTCTATTGTGGGAGCCTTTTCCCACCTCTTGGTGAGTCACCATACCCTGTGTTTGTAGATTCCCGTGGTTGATCATCTGCTTGACAAAAAAGACAAATGTTAGTTATTAGTCAAGAGTTAAATATTTATTTTTTTATAATTTGTGCATAAATTTATAACTCTTTCACATGCATACACAGTCGGGTTCTCGTTTCCAGGTTTCAATCCTAGGAAAAAGAGTTACATTAAGGGTTACTCTTCGTAGGGGTACTTCGAATGAAGCTTATGTGCAACTCGTGCATGATCCCAATCAGGACGAGTGTTGTAACCATGCTCTGATACCACTTTGTAACACACCCACTACCTACAATAAAAAAATTTCATTGATTTCTCAACAATGAGAATCCCCGAAGCTCACAGGAGTGAAAGGCCAATCCCAATCTATAGGTCTTTATTTCCCTGTCACGGCCTCTTCTTCACGTGCCTGTGACATTTCCTCGATGACAGCTTCAGGTTTTGGAGTTTCATGATCCCTGACGAAAAAAGTTTCTATCCTCTCGAACTCCCGATCTCCGATGAGCCATATTACTGATACGCGCCCTTTACGCGTTAGCCCTCCTGGCCATGCTCTGGTCCATGTGACCTCTAATTCATAAGACTGCAGCCTTGTCCTTCTTTCAGGGTCTTGGAATGCAAAATCTCGGTGTGCTCCAATTCTTGTTAGCTCTCCGGGCTAGACCTCTGGCCCATGTGACCACTATTCCACAAGACCGTAGCCTTGTCTCCCATCGTGGTTTCGAACATCGCAATGTCGAAATGCATAAACATTTTTTCCTTGGAATCCACGATATCTCGATAGGACGTTAGTTTCCACTAGTCCCCTGGGCCAGACCTTTTGGGTCCATACGACCTCCCTCTATATGACCACCGTCCTACCACCTATCGAGGATCCAAGGTTCCTAATGCTGAAAAACATTTTCCCACATGATTGTCGATCCCTCGAATCCCTATTCTCTGATAGGATGATAACTGGCCCCATGATGGCACTCTTCTCCTTGTCTAGGTTTCAGACTTCGCGATTCTAAAATTCCCAAACCTCTTGTCACCAGGATTCCCAATATTCCGATGACCAATATGTCGATAGGTGCCTTCCTGTCGGGAATTTCCCGATGGCTCTGATTGCTGCCGCGTGTCCTCCTTTGATGGACGGTCCTGGCTAACTCTTGGGATTTCAAAAATTTTGATGTCCTGGACACCTCGTCCCTAGGACTCACGAAATGTCGTACTCCGACTCCCTTCAGATATATGACACGCATCCCAAGTGAATGGACGGTTTAGATTGCTCCTCGCGTTTTCGAGACTTCTGATGTCCCGACTTTCACAACCTCGGGAACTCCGATTTCTTGAATGTCGATATCCTAATGTCTAGTGCCCGGATCTCCAGAATGGATGATCGCGTGATACGCGTCCTCTCTTAGATGGACGGTCCATATTTGTGTTGGGGTTTTCAAGGTGGACTTACCCGATCTCCTATACACGGGAATGTTGATATCCCGACTCCCAACGCCTCGATCTCCGCCACACATCTCCACTAACGGACGGTCTAGATCGTCTCCAAGTAATTTCCCATGGAAATTCTTGATCTCATGTCATCGAGACTTTTGATTTCCCGATATGTGAAACCCCGATGAGCCAAGCTTCTTTTCGGGATTTTTCCTTCTGTTCACGAGATTAACCCTCGTGTAACTTCTGTCAGATCCGATGGATGACGGGTATCTGCTCAATATCTGATGGCTCAGATCTGTCCCACCTCATGCATTCTTCCACTAATATGTGGATGTGGAAAGATCAATAGTCCAAATGTTCTCATGGACCTTGGGGGGGGGGATCTACGATCCCGATTTCGTCGCTATTCACGAAGATAGAGAGAAAAAGGGCAAGGTATGTAACACCCTTGTTACTTTTGTCAATATGAAGGTCGTGAAGGGCCATGGGTCTTTCGACAGGATCTCATCCGTCGATTCGTTACTTATCCCTACACTACTACTTCAGAATTTTGAGAGGGTCATTCCTCTTCGTACAGAATTATTAAGACTCCCACATTCAAGTCCTTTTTCCAGGTTCTTGGTAAACCTTTCCAAGGAAGGAATCTCTGTGAAGAGATCTATACCAGGGCATTCCCAGAGACAGATAAGGGTAAACAATTTCCCGAGAACGAGATGGAATCCTAACTTAGTTCAACCTAGGCATAATTAGATTCATTTATCAACGTAATTCATGCATAGTTTTCCTCTATTATAAGCATATATCTATTAATTCTTATCAAAACACTGCACATACATTCTTACACTGAAATCATTCACAATTTCACAGTTCTATGAGCATGTATATCTGTATATGAATTTCAAGATGCAATATGTAAAACACTTATCAGAAATAACACTAGAAGTGTTTGCAACTGCTGAGAGGGGTGCTCGTTTCCACCCAACCGTAGGCGTAGCGACTCCCAACGGATTTACCACTAGCCACCCCCGATATGAGACCACGATGCTCTGAGACTTCGTCTCTCTATCTTCTAGTGACCAGGAGTGAAGTTTGCAATCCTTCCTCTCTGCTATCACTCACTCTACGTAATGTATGAGTTCCCCTCGCGTCTCCCCCCTCGAATCACTTCTTCCCCATGCCTTATCCTCTTGCGAGGTTGCATGTGGTGTGATTACCCTTGCGCTGATCAAGTTTGATGGCTCTATGGATAGGTGGTTCACCTCCCCATCCCTCATTAAGCCATCAACCTACCAGCCTGCAAGGCATTAAATTCAAGGCCAACGAGCCGCTTTTGGTTCTCCAGGCCAGTGGAGTCCAAATACGGTATTCGTTCTCGGTGGAAGTTAACGCCACCTTTTCAGGTGCCTTCCACCGCCATCATGGTATCTTTTCTGCACATCCCCTCTCAGCAGTCCTGCAATAAATTCAAATTGTTATTCACATTCATTGACCTTCTCCTCAAGGTCCCTTTACATCACATATTCATATTTATGAGTTTGCCATAGTTCTTGGCCAGTCCAGTTATAT
>JZKD02S2277072.1:157962-174463 GCA_000966675.3 Picea glauca | reverse complement strand
CAAAACAATAATGAGTCATATTTACATCAAACACTATTGGGTCCATTACCCAAAACTTTGTGCTATGGGTATTTCTTCAAGGGTTGACATCAATGACAACCAACCTTAATCAACACCTTCGTCATGCCTGATCAATGGTCCACGATCTCCCTTTGATCAATGACTCAGATTAAGTCGTGGTTTTGCATTTAGCGATTTCATAGGATAGAGAACCTCCTTTCTTTGACTTTCCAGTCAGTGAAATTCCAATCGCTAACCATGTGCCCTCTGCATCCAACGTTCCACAACATACCTTGATCCAAAGGTCCAGATCAATTCTCAGGATTTCGCATATCGCAAGTTCCCACACCATGTTCCGTTGACTCATCCAATGTGCAAGTCAGCGAAATTCTAGTCGCTTGCTACGTTTCCTTCTTGAATATGGGTGGTCCTCCTGCTTTCGGGATTTTGTAGGCCTGCTTCATCTTGCACGTGAAGACCATGCTCCTTCCTATGGATCCAACGATGGTCGATCTTCGGGCTCAGATCTGACACTTGAGATCTATTTTCTTCTACTCCTATATGAATTCAGATCTGACGTTCATCGAAAATCCTAAATGGGATCAAATGATCACTGTTTCTCTTCACTGTTGATCTTTCCATTGTCATGCCATTATCGCTGCGCTACTAATCATGTTGATCTTTTCCATCAATGAAAAAACACACATACTCTACCTCTGTCTGAAAACATGCCAACACAGTTTGTGTCTGCAGTTACTGATTTGTCCTTAAACAAAATTGATGACCATACTAGGGAAATGGATATTTTTTTTCTTAGTAGTCTTGCTTTCTTTCTTTGATTTCATGGGTTCTGTTTTCTGAGTCACTAGGAGATCCATATTGATTCTCTGACTATTTATTTCACTCGAAAACCATCTTGATTTTTATTTTTTCCATTTTTCGTTAATCGATGCACCTTGCTTTGAGAGTCAGTGCGACATTGTCACACAGTGGTTTTCAATGACCTGTTACGATCAGGATTGTCACACTAGATTTGTCCTACAGCCTCTGATAATTGTGAAAAATTTTAGTTTTTGGTGGTTTTCCTTGCCCACATCTTATATATGGTTTTGGGGTGAGATTTTAGATATGATTACAGTCTGCTCTTGACATCATTTTAGAATCTTCTTTTATCCATATTTTCTTTTTTTTAGCTTGCTTTATTTTGAAAGATTTGATCTCTTGATTTGAGTGTCTTTCAGTTACAAAGCATTGTTTTTCTTTAGAATTGTTTAGTGAAATAATACTTATTTTTTTGAATAGTTCGTTTTAAAAGAAATTTTTTAGTTTGGGTTTCTTTTGTTTTGAATAAGCTCGCTATTTCTTTTAGTGTATCTATGAAAAAAAAAGTTTTAATTTCTTGCTTTAAGTTAGATTGGGGCATCCTTGCATTTGAAGTAACGAAATTGCATGGTTTTTGGGCCAAGAATCATGTATTGGTGTACAGTTTCTTTGGATCATTTCTTGAATATCTTCATATCGATGAGTTTAGTAAAATTTTGGAACATTGTGCATCTGGGAATGATAAACGTTTCTCCTTCTCATAATATATATTTCATCGAAGTGAAATATATGCATCTTCATTTCTTTGCATAAGTTTAGAGTTGGTCAAAACATCATTTTGTCCATGCCATTTTCCTCTTGAGTAAAAACATCTTAATCAAATTTACACATTAATTAAAATATACCTATAAACTTTTATTTCTAGGGCTCTTTGAAACCTACATTATATTAGTTGTAGGGCTTTGGAATAGGTGTGAAAGATAATTTTCCAAAGTTGTAAAAAAACATAGAATCTTGAGTTAGGGAGCGGTGAAATCCATTTACTACATTTTGTCCTAGGAAGCCCTTCTCACACAAGGGTCAATCTCGAGGTCACATTAAGGCTAATAGAGTTAATAACCCTGCTTTGTTGGTCCTAGTGTAGTGGTTTCGCCTATTATTCGGGGTCACCTGAGAAAATAACCCTGTGCGGGCCTTCTCAATTCCATTTTGGGATCAGTTACCTTACCTTTGCACGTATATCGGATTGTCAATTATTTCCCCAGGAATCATTGTTGTATTCAGTAACCTTAGTGGCCTTTATTTAGGCTTAATATATGAGGTGACGGTTAAAGGGAAAGTCTTTGTTATACCTGGAATCAACGTTGTCCAAAATCACTCAGGCTCCTTGGAGGTAAATCCATGTTTATTGTGTGGAAGCTTACACCAAGGTGGAAGTCCGTTAAGCAGGTCATCAATGTAACTTTTCCACCCTCTCTATATCATGCCCTTCTTACATTATTCCTACGACATTCGATTTCATCACCAACTAGTACGTTCATTGCGAGAAGGTTTTTTTTGTTTGCTTGCTTCCTATATTTTTAGCCTGTGTTGTTTGTTTTACCTAGAATTCTCTAGGTTGGATCTATGTTTAATGGAATCAGTTCCCATAATGAACAATGAAGAAACCCCTGCTCTGGGGGATCCTTTGTTTTTTCTTTCTTATGGAAACATTGGTTCTCCTTAAATCTCTACTTTGAGCCTTCCAAGTCTCACAATTGGATTACTGATATGGTTGTTTTCCACTCCAGTAATATTGAATGCAACAAGTTCTTCGGTTGTAAGAAATTCCCCCCAAGAACATCAACCTCATGTTGATCCTTCACCTTCTTCACTAGTAAGATCTTCTTCGCCTTCTTCACTTGCAAGGTCTTCTTCTATTTCATCGTCTTCACCAAGTGAAAGCTTTGAAGCTAGTAACTTGGTGGATAAGAAGAAGAAGAAAAGGAAGATTATGAAGAGGAAAAATAGGTAAGGTTACAAACTTCCAACCATTTCCAGACATGTTGGAAAACAACTAGTTACTGATAATCGTGTTGGGAGTGTTGATGATTCCAAGATCACCCAAACAACCCGTAAGCCCAAGTACCCTTCCAGGATTTGTAAGGGTATCCATATTCTTAAGGATTTCCCTTGTCTATCCAAGTTTATAGAAGGATGGTCTACATGCCCTCACCAGTCCATGTCATTAGCCTTTGAGCAACATGTTGATGACCTCTCGTCAACTAGTCAAGATATTGTTGGGAAGAAGAAACGTAGAGTCAAGTTCCCATGTAGGTTATGCATAGGGAGTCATAAAACTCACCTTTTCCCTTGTATGGATGAATCCTTGTGTTAGCACCGAAATTTTCCTTCAAATTGTAGAAAACGAAAGCCCAATACCCATCAATGTTTCGGGTGGATGTTGGTTTAAATGTGGATGGTCGATGGCCAAAAATCGACAACATGAAAGATGTTCAACACAAAACCGGACAGGAAATGCACAGGGAAGTGAGGGCCACATTAAATTCAGTCAGTAGATTGAGTTAAAACAAGAGTAGAGGGAAGAATTATGAAAAAGGGTGAAGGAGACTGCTCTAGGCATCAAGCCTTCTAGCAGCTCAGAGAAGAAAACCCAAGCTTAGGAGCATTCTTGAGCTCAAATTCAGAAACTAAAATATGTCTACAAGGGACATAGTTACAACTGCAGTATGATCAAACCTCAATCATGTTGCAACTGTAACATCTCGACTGGATCCTCCATGCCCGATCCATTCAATGTGAGAAGGAAACAAATACACAGGGAAATGAATAAAACTTGCCATGATACCAATATAATCAAACCTCCATTACAATAGTATAATGATCCTCGACTGGATCATCCATGCCCGAGTGTTTTAAACATATTTTACAAAAAAAATGGAAAGAGGGAAGTTGACTTCTATTAACATGAAAGTATCAAGTCGATTACATAACCAAAGAATAGCTCTGGCAGAACAAAATTATATATTGGGAGCTCTCCTCAACCAATGACCTTTTACAAAATAATGGAGCTCCATACATATACTCAAAAAATGATTCACCCAGTAGAGGCATGCTCGAGCTTCCATGGCACGGTGTCTTCTCAGTTAGACTGTGTAGGTATTCCTTTGTCAGACACAACCTCAGTCATTATGGGCTTTGCAGGAAAAATCCATCCATAGGGGAATTCTGAGATGATAATATGCCTCCACAACCAATCCTTTCTGGCTTTCCATTCATATGTTGAGATGAGTTTTTAGCTACCAGCACCTACCTCCATTAACTGCTTCATCGGGATGAGAACATGACTTTGAATGCCTAGGGAGTTTCTACGGGACACTAGTGGTACTTCGAGTCAACCCAGAAATCTTGAAATTGTGATGATTTCACTCTGTAACAAACGTAGGTGTTTTCGGACTTGGGAACAGACCTGGAAAACTTTTCACCGTTCCCCCACATGCGACCTCAGGCCATGACCCATCGCTTAACTTCACAGGTGATTCAATATTTCTCCCTTCGAGAATCCTCATATTACTTGAAAACAGAAACCCCAACTCCCAACTTACAAAATCATTTCACCCAAATCGACGGTCAGATCTGCTATGCATCCGACGACTAAGGATCCTTGCGATGGGTGCCAACCTTTCCCCCTGGACCTTCTTTCCTCGTGACCATGGGCTATGACCTTGGGCCCACTTCCTGGGTGATTTTCGACTTCCCGTCTCGACATTCTCCTCATCGCTCGCCTCTAGATCTCCCGATACCTGAATTGGCAAAATCTCTAAGAAATGGGTGCTAGCACCTTTCATGGGCCCGCTTCCATATGACTCTGGGATGTGACCCTGAGCCCACTCTCGAGTGCTTCACGAGTTCGCGCTGCATGAACTTGTGTTGTTCTCCATTCTCAAAACTCTGATTCACGAAACTGCAAACCTGTTGATCCAGCACCACGTTCCCCTTTCGTTGAACGACTCAGATCCATTCCTCACTTTGGGTTTTGGAAATTCGTTCTTTGAAAGGTTGGGAGTCAGACTACCTTCCCTCTCTTGATTTTGGATTCTCCGACTTCGCCAGATCGACGGTCCACGCTTTCCCTGATCCAACGGCTGGGATTGAATCACAACTTCACACTTCATGATTCCTCACAATTCTTCCCTTTGAATTTTCCGCTCCACGACTCAGTGAAATGTTGATCTGCTGCCACATGTCCCCCGCCTTCATACACCCCAACTTTGGATAAAATTCATAAAAGGGGTTTTTAAACCCCTTTTCTCGCATTTTCTCCTCCCAAGGGCCAAATCCTTAGGGAAAACACCCCCTTATGATTATATGTGCTAACATTAGGCTCCATGGGGGATAGAGTCCTCCCTGCGAGGCTCTAAGATCTCCTTTTGTAGTTACAATCACCTTCTTGTTGGGATATGGAGTCAAGGTCAAAACACCCTGCTGAGAAATAAAATTCGATAAGTGAATACAAAAATAAAAACACATGCTCCAAGGATCTTATTTATGCACAGTCCTAAACTGATAAATTTTGTCAGAGTAGGCGAAATCAAACTTCTACCATATCCATTCAACTAACTTCTTAACTGGAAGCTCCTTCACTCTGTCGAGGATTGATAAAAGATACTGCAACTTTGATAGCATAACAATTACATTATTCATCTTCTCTCCAAAGGATGAAGTTGAGATAAAGTTGGGAGACTCCAAGATATGAAGGAAGAATAACTCCATGTACTTGCTGACAGGCTCATAGAACGAGTCGCAAACTCTAGAAAATTTGTAACAAGCAACCTTCCCTACTACATTGCTTCTCACACATGGATGAATATCCCTGGTAGGCACATGTGGGTGAAAAATCGATGCAGGCTGACTGGTCCCAGGTGATGGCTACTCACAGACAGGATATGGACAGGAGACAAATTTCCCCTTATGTTTCTCCTATGGTTCTTCTTCTTCGATCTCCCAAGGGTCAGATTCATAATCATCATAAACAGGACCCATGGGAAAGATATGATCTTCATCATGCCACTCAGGATGGATGATTTCCTCATGGTAATTTTCTTTAATGAATATAGGACAAGCCTTTGTTGTATGTTCTTGGAAATCCTGCATATCGAGCTCAGGATCTGATTCGTAGTTGTCATATACAGGTTGGTTTCTTCCTAGGTCAAAAAATTGTGATGCGGGGCTCTGTTGCTCTTCATCTGAATAATCATAAAATCTAGGGACAACAGGAACCTCAGGAGCACAATGCAAGGCCTTTACAAATATGAAATCTTCACTATCATCCTCAGTAGAGCTGCCAAGAACATCCACCTCCAGGACTGGAAAATCCTCTATGCTTTCTTCAAATTCCAAACTTTCTAGTTTGGGAGAGATAGATTTTAACAACTCCATTACTTTTCCCAAAGCATCTTCATATTCCTCATGGTCCTCATCCTCACATCCTTCATAAGACATAGCCATATCTTGACCATGGACTTCACATTCCTCACAAAAATTATGACATATTAACTCAAAGGAATAATACCTTTGACAATGCTTATTAAAGGCTTCATGAATCTGTTCCAGGGAGAATATGCTAGCAAGGGGCAAGGACCGATACCACTCATGGGCATCCCCATCCAATGAGAACATGAACATATTCAATAAAACATCCTCATGATGTATCTTCCATTGATGCATGAGTTCATGAAACTCATGGAGATGTCGAGCAAGGTTGTCCTCTTTCCTCTCTCTAAATATGGGAAAATCATCTCCCCATTCATCGATGGTAGGAAAAAAATTTGGAAAAATAAGAACAACATAGAAATCAAAAGGAGAAAACCTCTGAGCCAAGATTTCATTAATTTCGAACTAGTGGAGTCATCAATCGATTATTTAATCATGGAGTCATTAGATGAAATATATGCAACATGAGTGTGTCTGGTATTTGTTCACCATCAAAGACCAGATCTGATCATTGTGTTCTCCCAGGGGGTTACTAGGTGTAGCCAGAAGTAGTCACACTGAAATATCAGAGCTGAGACACTGGAGTCTCCATAGTGGAGTCGCCAGGTGCAAGCGTAATATTCAAAGGTTTTGATTTTTGATGCACCTTCAGAATCAAAAGTTTATTGTCATTCTACCTAGGGAAAATATTCAATTTGTCCTTGGTAATGGAACCATGAATGTTAGAACCAGAAGTCGCCTTCAGATTGTAGAAAAGGCAATTCTGATACCCATCAGTGTTTGGGGTGGATGTTGGTTTAAATGTGGATGGTCGATGACCAAAAATCAACAACATGAAATATTTTCAACATAGAACTAGATAGGAAATGCACAAGGAAGTGAGGGCCACATTAAATTCAGTTAGTAAATTGAGTTAAAGGGAGAGAAGAGGGAAGACTTAGGAGAAAGGGTGAAGGAGACTGCTCTGGGCATTAGGCCTTCTAGCAGCTTAGAGAAGAAAACCCAAGCTCAAGAGAATTCTTGAGCTCAAATTCAAACATCGAAATATGTCTACAAGGGACACAGTTAAAATTGCAATATGATCAAACCTCCATCATCCCGCAAATGCAACATCTCAACTAGATCCTCCATGCCCAATCCATTCAATGTGAGAAGGAAACACATACACAGGGAAATGAATAAAACTGGCCATGATACTACTATAACCAAACCTCCATTATAGAAGCATAACGATCCTCAACTGGATCATCCATGCCCAAGTGTTTTAAACAACTTTTACAAACAAAATGGAAAGAGGGAAGTTGACTTCTATTAACATGAAAGTCTCAAGTCGATTACATAACTAGAGAACAACTCTGGCAGAACAAAATTACAGATTGGGAGATTTTCTCAACCAAAGACCTTTTACAAAATAACATAACTCCATACATATACTCAAAAATATTTTTTCCCAGCAGAGGCGTGCTCGATCTTCCATGGCACGACATCTTCTCAGTCAGACTTTATAGGTATTCCTTTGTCAGACGCAACCTAAGTCAGTATGGGATTTGCAGGAAAAATCCATCCACATGGGAATTCTTAGCTAATAATCTACCTCCACGGCCAGTCCTTTCTAGATTTCCATTCATAAGTTGAGTTGAGGTTTCATCTACCAGCACCTACCTCCATTAACTGCTTCATCAGGATCAAAATGAGGCTTTGAATGCCTAGGGATATTCTACGGGACATTGGAGGTGCTTTGAGTCAACCCAAAAATATTGAAACCGTGATGATTTCACTCTATAACAAATGCAGGTGTTTTCGGCCTTGGGAGCAGACCTGGCGATTTTTTCACCCTTCCCCCACATCCAACCTCAGGCCATGACCCATCGCTTAACTTCACAGGAACTTCAGGATTTCGCCCTTCAGGAATCCTCATATTACTTGACAATAGAAACCACGACTCTCGAATTACGAAATCGTTGCATCGAGATCGACGGTCAGATTTTCTATGCATCTGATGGATGAGGCTCCTCGCGATGGGTGCCAACCTTTCCCCCTGGACCAAATTTCCTCATGACCATGGGCTGCAACCTTGGGCCCACTTCATGGGTGATTTATGACTTCACATATTGGTAGTATCCTCATCGCTAGCCTCCAGATCTCTCGATACCCAAATCGACAAAATCTATAAGAAATGGGCGCTAGCTCCTTTCCTGGGCCCGCTTCCATATAAATTTGGGTTGTGACCCTGGGCCCCCTCTCGAGCACTTCACGAGTTCATGTTGCACAAACTTGTGCTATACTCAATTCTCCAAACTCTGATTCATCAAACCACAAACTTGTTGATCCAACGCCATGTGCCCCTTTGGTTGAATGGCTCAAATCCATTACGTGCTTCGGGTTTCAAGACTTCGTTCTTCATGAGGTTGGGAGTCAAACTACCTTCCCTCTCTTGATTCCTGATTCTTCAACTTCACCAAATCGATGATCCATGTTTTCTCTGATCCAATGGCTGGGATCGACTCGCAACTTCACACTTCGCGAGTCCTCACAATTCTTCCCTTTGACTTTTCCACTCTACGAGTCAGCGAAATGTTGATCTGCTTCCACCTGTCCCTCGCCTTCATACACCCCAAATTTTGATAAAATGCATAAAAGTGGTTTTTAAACCCCTTTTCTCTCATTTTCTCCACCGAAGGGCCAAATCCTTAGGGAAAACACCCCTTATGATTATATTTGCTAACACCTTGAAATTAATGGAATACATGACCGTTTTCCAGACTCAACTTCCAGTTGCTTACCGCAGGATTACTCTCGACCCACCTATAGTTGATGGAATGATCAATCTGGTCCCTTCGTCAATACGTATGGTTGATTAAGTAGTCAATTTGGTCACGTATTTAGTTGAATGAGTTGACAACATGGTCGATCTGATCCCATCCTTGGTCGATCCCACTATCCCTTTAGAGAGTGAAACCCAATCGGTCGATCTATTTCCATCCGTCAACCCCCTTCTCCCCTTGGAGAATGAAACCCAAGTGGTTTATCTGATCCCATCATCGGTCGATCCTACTCTCCCGCGAGAGAGTAAACCCAATACTTCCCACTTTTTTCTCGTTGATACAGAATATACCATGCTAGGGGGAATTCCTCCTTCTCCTATGGAACCCCCTCCAAGTAATGAGGCCATCCTTTTTTATTGGGGTGCACTAATTGGACCTCGTCTTCCCTCTCACATTCATTTCAATATTACCATACAGGTTTGTGGTCGAGACGTTCCTCAGACGTTGATAGACAAATGTGCATCCATTAGTATTTTGTCCTCTATTGCTTGGAAAAATTTGGGTTGTCCTAAGCTTGTGCTAGTTACCCAGAATCTGTTATCTTTTAACAAAAGAACTAGTCACCCTTTAGGATTCCTTCCTTAGTTTCCCGTAAATTTGGAAGGGAAAACCCTCTTTATTGAGCTCATGGTAGTCCAAGATCCCTTAGATTTCAATTTACTCCTTGGGAGATATTATGTCCATGCCATGAAAGCTATTGCATCCACTCTTTTTTGTGTAATATATTTCCCTCGCGATGGAAGAATTGTAACTATTGATCAACTTTCATTCATTGGTCCTGAATTGCTTACCAACCCAACAAACTCCCTGAATGGTTCTTATATCCAGATGATATCTTCCCCGCCATAGGTCAATTATGTGGCCTTGTCTTCCATGCCTTCAACTGCCGATGAATATGAGCCTCTCACTGTAATCTCAGTTTCTTATGAATTAGATCCAATAGTTTACATGGTGATCTATTTGATAGGGATATTAGAGCCTAACCTCCTTACCCCTATCATGGCTCTTGACATGTGTTCCTTCCATAGTGTTTTTCTTCTGTCAAGTGAAGATCTCTTGGAATCCATGACCGAGTTTTATCCCTTGACATGGTGTCCTTCCAGAGCATTGTCCTCTTGGAATCCATGATGAATAATAGAGTTTTGAGCATGGTTTTTTGATTTCAAGATCATTAAAAAATGAAACTAGCTACATGAATAGTTTTGTGTCTCTATGGAAACATCGTTAAAAACTGAAACAGGGATTACAAGGATATTTTTTGCGTCTCTTTGAAAACCTCATTAAAAAATGAAATAGAGGTTACGAGCATAGTTCTTGTTTCTATGTCAATCTCATTAAAAAATGAAACAAAGGTTTGGGGATTGAACCTGGATTCTCGAGCATAGTTCCCATTCCCGTGTCAAGCTCGTTAAAAAATGAAATAGATTTCCCCCTCTTCAATTGAGTCAGGTACCTCATTACGTATAATATTTGAAGGTTCATTTCATCCAAGCACAATTTTATCTAGTGTTGATTTTTCAATATACAAGGCTAAGCATGAATTTCATTTCATTTTTTCATTTTACTTAACCATAACCAATAATGTTGTAGAAACCAAGATCACAAGAAGAAACACCATGCACAAGAACACAAGAAGTATCCTGGGAAACCCTTCTCAAAAAGGGAAGAAAAACCAACCAAAATCATTTGCTATAATCTTCAAAAGAAATACCTTCACCACCAATAAACCTAGAATACAAGAGGGTGCTCAAACCCTAGAATACTAGCACCAAAGAGAGGTGTGCACTTTTCCCAAGAAGGTGTACTTGCTGAAATTTCCAAACTCACTTGAAAGATATGATTCCTCAATGGGGAATTTACCTTTACTTATACTAGATTGAACCTATCAACAAAAGTGTCTATTGGCACAACAGGGCCGACCTCTCTATCTTATAATATAATTAATATTAACTAGATTAATTATCTTTTACATTAATTACCAGTCACATCAAGGTGGGGCCAACCTGTACCCTTTACATTACAATTAGGGTTATAGGAAGGTCTGACTCTTGAACAATATATCAAGGGATCTTTTACACCCACTCGTTCTCATCCACTAGGGGCACATCCATACGGATGTCCATATCTCTGGCTCACTGCATTACATAGAAGAACCACTTCTTCACTAGTGCTCAACCACTAGGATCAAGTTCACCAATGCTCGTCCACAGGAACGTCCACTCAACAGATCTTCTTTCCCACTACATTACACAGGAGAGTCACCTGGAGTTTCTCATCAAATATTCTTCTTAGAGGAGGCTAATACATCGTCTTCATTTATGTTATCATGACGATGCACCGAGCACTTTGGGATTTCACACGTTCACCTTGTGCTCAACCACAGGCATGTCCAACCCAATAGATTTCCTTTCTCACTATGTTACACAAGAGAATCATCTAGAGTTATTCTCAACTCTCTAGAGTTATCCTGGAGTCCTCTTTAAGCTCTTTTTAGAATCTCTAAACATGAAACGATTGTCGAGGGATATTGTTCTTTTCACGTTCATTAAAGTATTTGAAAAAAAACTCTGTTAAGCGATAGTTTATCTCTTTTTCGATCTCATCAGACTTATTTACGAAAAAGGAACACTCCAATCAAGCATGATTAGAAAACATTATGGAGTCCTCTTTAAGTTCTTTTCAAACTCCATAAATATGAAAACACTATTGAATTTTCTTTCTTTGGAATCATAAAAAAAACATCAAAAGGACCATATGGGACTGAGCCACTCCTTCCTAGGGTTCATTAAACATACTTTGAGGGAATCATCTGAAGGATGAACTTACAGTTTAAGCATATGTTATTCTCCTCAAGCTTGTGTAAAAATTAGGAGGTACTTGCCATAAATGGTGGGGGGAAATTGGGAAAGAAATGTCTCTAAAACTATATTCTATGGAAAATTCACTTTTCAACATGAAAGTATTTCACTCGCTTTGTGTCTAGGTTGGAAAATACACTTGTCTCTTGATCATATTCCTTTATAATATTACAATTTTTTATATTATCCTCTTTTGGTTAGTCATTGTTACCAAGATAGTTGTCGTGTTTTAACTATGTTCAAAGAGAATTTCAACCCGAAAAACCTTCTATTGCATCGGCTATTTCTATAGTCCTTAAGACTTTTGTTGCATCGCCCATCCCTGAGTCAGTCCTGAACCACTTGTTACTCCAATCTACTTCAAATATTTTTACATGTTTCATGTCATTGATGGTGGATACATTAAGGCCCTCTCGTGACAAGTATTTTCATATTGACTTCGAATCATTATCCAGGAATTAGACTCAGAAACTAACTGGCACCTTGGAACTTCCATGCCTCAATGGCAGGTTTCCTTGCTTTCGACAATGGGTTTTCATTATTGACCCCTGATTGGGAGATTCCAACAAGTGTTTGATTTCATCTCAAAAATTTGCACCAGTTGGATTGTACTAGTGTACCTTGGGAGTCATTGACATTAATGGTGATTTCCCTCACACGTGTTAACGATATTCACTAATGACGGGTAATCAAGTGGTTTCTACCATGTTCGACTTCAACACATGTATTTGCATGTTTAGATTCGTACTTTGGGATGATGGAAATGAATACCCTGGATACAGGCACATGGATTTAGGTTGCGATGGAGTATTCATGAGTCTGTATTGACAGATAGATTCATTGTGTAGTCTTGTGGCTATGTTCAAATTTGAGTCTTTATAGCATAGATCCACTGTGTATTTCTCGTGTCTATGTTGAATCATAATGACATGGATTCACAATGTATGATTGGTCGCCATGATTCACTTGAAACTTATGCTTAGGGTCACTTGTATTATGAATATGGGAATGCCTACCTCGATAATGGTATATTATTATGCTAATTCTTGTTTGTTGACAGGTTTTTGACCGATGTGCTCCTTGTTCTCAACACACATACTCTAAAAAGTATTTCAAATCTCCTTCTTTTCCAACTTCATAATTTCAGGGGAATTCTATTACACATTATTTTCATCACCCTCATTACCACTGATAGTATGTGTATCGCCTATTGTAAGAAAGATCATTTTCCCTATTCCCTGAAGAATGTTGAAGAAATGAAACTTTTCGAGACAGATGGAATTGTCTTTTCCTTAATGCAAACTTTGTAAAGAAGGATCGTTGCACCTTCTTCAGTGTTAAGGGTGCGACAATCTAGGATCAAGGCAGGTTGCACTAGAGTGTCCTGTGACATTGCCATAGTTTTCTCAGTGTTAAGGGTGGGACGATAGCCTATACGAAGGAAAAGAGAAGCTTCTCGACACTTCTAGAATAGAAGCTTCGAGGGTGAGGTGGCCTCTGATCGGTTTGGATTTGAGTCGCATCCCTAATCTCATGGGATCATCCTAACATATTGACCCTAACCTTTTCATCTTATAAAATGAGGAGGCCTCTCATTGGGAAAGTTATCTTTTGAGAATAGCCTTTGAGAATGGCTAATGAGTTAGTAGAATTTTGGCTTGAGAATTCTTAGTTGAAAGGATTATGATAGGCTTCTGATTTATGTTGTCAACATAGATTGTTAGTATCTTCAAACTTACAGTCTCAGAACTCATTGGAGCAAAAGTGTGTGGGAAGAAAGGAACTGTTGGAAGGAACCTGACAACATCAAGGAATCTGGTTGTATATTTCTTCCATATTCTTTAAAATAATTTAATACATATATACTTTTTATTTCCTATATGAACATTATTTTTACATATTGTATGATTCCTTAATCACATACATAGTTTCATATCGAATAGACTATGTTATTCTTGTCTTCATTGGCTTGTGTTTCTTTGCAGATACTTCTCATTAATCCTTGCAACGAAGATGAGATCACATTGGAAAGGTCGGGTCTACAACATTTAAAAGGTATGTTTTGGATCCTCCACTTATTTGGTAACTGAAATCTAAGAAAATTTTAGTATAGTGTCTTGTTTTTCTCTAGTTTTGAGGTGAAACTAGGGAGATCCGTTTGTGTCTGCTCTTATCGATTTGTCCTGAAACAATGTTCTATCTAAATGAGCACATGCTTACTGAATGTTTATTGTGCATGTTTATGAATTATATGAGTATATAAATGCTCCCTTTGCAGGAATGGTTAGAATACCCTATCTGTGTGAATTTATGAGTGTTATGGGATCTCAAGGCTATGCAAGGAGTGCACATTATAGTGGTGGAAAAACTCTAAAAATCTAGTGAAAGGAGTGCACTATAACTCATTCAGGAGTTCTGTGAGGAGTGTGCCAGGTGGGAACACCAGAACAAGTCATAAGCTCAGAAAGGATAAAGAGTTAGCACAAGGAGTGCATGAAGGACCGAGTTCAACGGTCTATCAAGCTCAGGAGAGATTGCGTAAGTTTACTCTGAGTGAGCACAAGGAGTGTTCCTATACTCGCAAGAGTATAAAATCTCAAAGGTGAAACCAATGCAAGTAGTGCACAGTTCCTAAGCAAGGAGCATGGAGATCGAACTGTCCAAAGGTTCAAATATCTCAAGGAGAGATAGTGCAAGTGCACATGTGAGTCTTACTGTCCAAGACTTGGGAGAGTGAGTGCAAAATGTGCACGAAGCCAACACTTCATTAAGTGTTGGTCAAGTTCAGGAGGAAAATAATAGAGTGCGAGGAGGGCACAAGAAGTCATCTGAATGAACAAAGGGCCAAGCCCCTTTGAATTTGAAGAATTACAATCTCAGGAAAGATAGCACAAGTGTGTGCCATAGAACAGTCTAAGTTCCAAGCTATAAGGGAAGCGCAAGTTATGCACCAAAGTTTTGCGTCATCCAAGTGACAAAGATCGAGGAGGGATGGTGAGAATAAGTCCCCCAAAAGAGGATAAATATCTTTGTTACAGGGACAACAGATGAGATATGTTCAGGAGAAATAAAAATCCCTGACAATCGTCAAATTAGAAGAAGGATAATGGCTATTAAACCCCTAATTATTTTGGACTTTTCTGCTCCGACAAGTTTAATTTATTTTTTGTAAAGGAGGAAAAATCCCCGAAGCCTGAAGCCCTGGAGTGAATCTACGTCGTAGATCATTGGGAGAGTGGCAACCATTGGATTGGTTGTGTATAGATATGGCTCATTGGATAAAAAATAGACAAGGGGGAGAAGCGTTGTGGATAAGATCAGATCCCATTCGTTGGATCTATTCACAGGAGAATGTGAGCCGTACACGATTAATTGGTGGTTGTTGTGTGAAGTAGGGAAAACCCTAAAGTCTTGAAATCTAGAGTAAATTATGACTTTGGTTGTCAAGTACATGTGTCAGTAAATTATCAAGTATTCAGAGATTTGGATCTCTAGAGGATCGTGGATGAAAGTTGTTCTGGTAAGGAAAGTCCCAAAGATCCAAAACTTGGAGTAGATATTGATCATTTTTTGTCGGGTAAGAAAGAGTCGTAGAACTTTTCCCTTCGCCAATTCGACGTTCAACAATTCAAGAAGTTGGGGGTGATTAGCAGCAAGAGGCCTCAAAGCCAAGAGTACTAGAGCTAATCTCATTCATTGGATGTAGGAGGAGAGAGAGTCGTCGATTTCAGTTTGGCGTTCGACATTCTGGGATATTTTCATGTTGGAGTTGTAGAATACCTCGAAGCCCGGAGTATTGAAGTAAATCAAAGCCATTGGTTGTTAAAGAAGCGTAGATCACCAATACCAGAGTTGTTTAGGAGTTTTTCAGTTCGACGTTCAAGATATTTGGATATTATTGTGGTTAAAACTCTCGAAGCCTAAAGTTCTAGAGCATCAGAGTAACGAAGCTCCAGATAATGTCCATTCGGGAGTTCCCCATTTCAACGTTCACGAGGATTTGGAATGTGTTGAGGGAAAAAACTCTGAAGCCCAAATTTCTGGAGCGTTGAAATACCAGAGCTCCAAATAGTTCCTTGTGGCTAAGAACATGGTTCTATCCCGTGGTCACATGCGATTTGCATACAAGAAAATGATCTAGTGCCTGTGACTTGATTCTAAGGGAAAAGGGGCTTAGAAAAAGAGCCTACAGGTTCATATTTTTTGTATGGACCTGCATTGGAAGAAAATCAAAAGGTCATGTGTACATTAGAGAGGATCCAACAAGAATCTAAGAGTTAATTTGGCTCCTCGAAAGAATGATCCTAGATAGGGAGGTCACGCAAGCCCCCTAGGAGGGGTGGGGGTTTGCATCAATGCATCAACAATTTCCTTACTTGTTTGATAGATTAGACATATATATATATATATATATATATATATATATATATATATATATATATATATATATATATATATATATATATATATATATATATATATATATATATATATATATATATA
>JZKD02S2277072.1:133837-151685 GCA_000966675.3 Picea glauca | reverse complement strand
AGACTTGAAAAACTTGAAAATTATTGCAAGTGAATGTTATGTGTTTAAAGCAAAAGGATCAGTTTGCAACACATAAATTAAAAGGATTACTTATGAAAATTACACATAGATAGCAACATAATCATTGAACATAAGCACATAAACACAACAATTTGATAAAGGAGTTCACCCATCTTATGGGCTACATCTCCTGGTCCAACTTCCAATGGTTTATTATTATTAATTGCTCAAAGTGAACAAAAACATGTCTTACAATGCTCAAACTGACAAACCAACTGCTCCAATGGCTTCCCAGCATCCCAAAACCCCTGTCTGGGCTCTTTTGGCACCTCAATCGGTCGAAAAATGAAGAAGTTAGGTCTCCTGGATGTCTCCCTCTTCAAGCTTGTTGTCTCTGGTTCTACAATTCGCACCCTCCTTTAATGAACCTGGCTCACACACTCATTTAAGCACAAAAACCCAACACTGGGCACAACCGCGCCAACCCCTAACCCCCTCGGCACCTGGGCGTATGGCGCATATCACCGTAGGTTTTGCAAATAGGTGGTTAGTTGGTTACACAACCGTGTAACCCCCTCCGCTCCAGGTCACATGCATATGTCATAGGGTATACGACCATAGGCCATGTTTCAAACCCCGTGCGTAAATATTACAACCGCACGCACCATATATACGGTGGTCACATGAAATGATACAATGAGACCACGGGTCGGGGCTAAGCCCTGACCCGCCCCCCTTTCTGTTTAACACAACACTCAAATTTAAATAAAATTGCGTTGACATATATGAAAAGGAACAATGGTCGGAATGTTGGTTAGCGGAGGTTTGTTGGAACGTTGTACAGTGGGGGAGGTCCGGGGGTCGAACCCCGCGGACTCCCCATACCATTTTACATATAACCATATAAACCAGTCAACGAGTGACACGTGGCGCCAATGGATTGGGCCACGTTTCGTCACATCATTGGCCACCAATGACACGTGTCATCTCCCGATTCGACAACCATAAACCAATGAATGTGTGCCATGTCAGCATCGTACGGTATGTACAGCCCTGCCACGTCAGACCGTACGGACTGTATGGACAGGTACAGTGAGCATCATTTTTTTTACCTGTTTGGCTTGACGAACAAATCACGATATATTCTCCATACGGACTCCGTTTGAGAAAGTAAATATACCACCGGAATTTGGAAGACGAGACGGACACAATGGAACTGTTTTCGTCGCATTCTGAGCACTTTTAAAATTGAGCAAAATTTGATCCCCTGATCAAACAGTCACTCACGAATATTTCTAAAGTGCATGAAATAAGGTAAAGTCCTTATTCCTTATAATCCCTTAGTCTCTCACAAGGTCAACGAAATGGATTGTTGACTCCAAGGGTTGGAAAAACTTCCAAAACCAGTCAAAGGTGAGTGGTAGCCTTGGAGCATGGAGGTGCGTCTTGAAGGACACGTCGCATAATTAAAAACTTGAGTCAATAAATCTAGGTGGCCTAGAAAAAATTGAAATGATTAGACCTTGTTAGAATAAAATAATTAATTAAACATAACTTTTTAATTATAAATCCTAACAAAAGTCTAATTCTAAATCTAATACTAAGTCTAAGTCAAAATTTAAATAAAGGAATAAATGAATTATGGCATAAGTTAAAATATTTGAGAATTATCAAACTCTAGGAAAAAGGAGAATAAAATTGAAAAGGTTGGATAAAATGCACATGTGTACATGAAATTAATAAATTGGATTTTAAAAAATAGATGGAATAATAATATGAGAGAATAGGAGTACACATGGAATAAAATCTTGAGTCAACCTACCACTAGCCTAACTAGAAGAAGACTCCTAATCCAACTCTAACTAATATCTAGTTAGGAGACACTCATTAAATGAATATTTGGGGAACAAAGAGACCACTAAGAGACAAAATAGGAACACATTGAGGAATGTGAGAGAAATAATATTTTTAAGTAAAATAAAAATGAGAATTACTTGTGCAACGTAGGGAGAGTGCGACAAATGTAAAGGGTGAATAATTCAAATTAAATTAATTAAAAATATAATTAATTGTGCATGAGGCCATGTGTCATTGGGGATTTTTCTATAAAACAAATGTGGTAGAAGGGAAATGGGTTTCACTTATTCTTGGTAAGGTTATGTTGAAAAAAAATTGTGGACTGTGTTTTACTTGTGAGAGTTGGCATACCAAGCTTGAAGAAAGAGTGGAAGCTCTTCCTTGCGAGGCAAGCCTTGGAGCTATTGTTTGTTGGTTTCGTGTGTGTGGCCGCTTTGAGGCTCAGAGGGCTAAAGGGGAAGAAGAGTACCCTTAGCATTGGCTTGGAGGTACCAGTGAAGTTTCGATAATTCAATTAAGAGAATAGAAGAAGGGAAAGTATTTGAAGGACATTGTCAACTCTCCATATTTTTTGGTTCCGATATTTTTAATTATGAATTTTATTTGCAATGTGATTAAGTTGTATTAGAATTTTGAAAGAACACACAAAATCGATCGAATTTTTCTCTCTATCATTTTGATTTTTTATTTATTTACTCGGAATTTAGAATGTTGTTTTTTTTCTCTTCCAATTTTAAATTTCCATCCCGAAATATGAAAGTTCCATTCTTCGTTGTGTAAATTGTTCAATTTCTAGAACGAAAATCTAGAAGAATTGTTTTTAAAAAAAATATTTTGCAAATCAATTTTGAATGCATTAAAATAGTTGTCATTAGCTTGCATTCTGGACTCGATTTTAGATTCGTTTCCCAATTATTGGAAAATCATAATTTGATGGTGTTGGTCACTAAGAATTTAACTCCTAACTCTATAATTTTAGAATGGTAGGATTGTTGCTAACTAGATTCAACTGAAGAATAATTGGCATTAACCAACCCGTTATGCGCTTGGATTAAACAATGTACTGATAATATATCAATGAATTAATGGTATCGTTGTCTTATCATAATTTGGTAATGAAAAATTTAGTACTTAATGTATTTGAATTATTTTTCCAACATAATTCTAATTAAATCGGAAGTATGTTTTCCTTAATTAATTGAAATAAAGAATTAAAAATTTGTAATGAATGGCGTTAAAGGAAATAAGAATGCCTATGACAAGTATTTTTGGGCATCAATGGTTATTGATTGTCCTATTTATAATTACATTTACTATATTATAGGAATAGTACCTTGAGATGGAAATATATAAGGGATGTGTTAAATACAATGTGAATTTCCTTTTCTTAGAATTTCTTTAAGAGAACCATTCTATAGGTGTGATAACAAAGTTATTATAATACACTTAGGATATGAGAAAAAGGATTTAAGGATGTGCTATAATGAATTTTCAATGGACTAATTAAATAAACTTTATTTGAAAGAGACTTAAAAAAACAAAAACCTTATTCTTAGGAGACTTTAAAATAAATCTTTTAAATAACTTTTATGGAAGAATACTTTAGGTTCTTAGGAATGGAAATAGTAATATAAACTTTAGCTATAATAAACAAATTATTTAGTAAAGGAATTGTGCTAGATTGAAAATTAATGGGTTTATTAATGTATTCTTTTGTTTATTGCTTGTTATTATTGTGGTATTGAGAATTTATGGATCTTAATTCCTAATGATAATTAAGGAATGATTATTTGAATTTTCGGAAATGCAACACTTACACCAATAATATAGTTTGAGTTAAAATTGCACAAATCTTTCATAAGTGGTGTGATGAATTTTGCTTGTAACTTTGTTATGTCACTGGTAGATATTTAGACTTAGTACGGTGTGTTAAGTAGTTTGTGAAATATTTAATTGTTCGATTCTTTGAGCAGGAGGTTTATTTTCAAATTATGAAACCCTGAATTTTAGTCTTAATTGATAGACTAGGATTGGTTAAGGGAATTGTATACTTCCTTGTTCCTTAGAACAGTCGTCAGTCCTGAGACCTTAAAAGGTCAAAATCAATCAAATGAATCCTAGACTTGAGCATTAGTTATGTGTCTTGGAGGTCTTAACCTTACAGGGTAGGTTGGGCAGGTAGAATCCTTTGTTATACTATGTGATATGGTTGATCTATTCGCAACAGTGATGTTGTAACTGATTTTATTGTGTAGTGATGTTGTGAAATATTGATGTATGTTGTTGTTTCATAATTCTTTTTGTTTCTGATGTTTCAAAAAAAAAATATTACCACTACTTTACTCATTTTAATGTCATAGCGGAGGGGTCATTACAACAAGGAAAGGCATACCATATCATACCATGGCATGGCAAGGTAGGGCATACCATAACATAACATACCATACCATGGCAATGCAAGGAAAGGCATATCATACCATGGCAAGGCAAGGCAAGGCAAGGAAAGGCATACCATACCATATCATACCATGGCTTAGAAAGGAAAGGAAAGGAATACCATACCATACCATACCATGACAAGTAAAGGCAAGGCATATCATACCATACCATGGAAAAGAAAGACAAGGGAACGTAAGGAAAGGAATACCATACCATGGCTTGGCATGGAAAGGCAAGGCATACAATACCATACCATGCCAAGGTGACATACCATACCATACCATACCATTTCTTGGAAAGGCAAGGCGAGGCATACCATACCATGGAAAGGAAAGGAAAGGAAAGACATACCATATCATACCATACCATACCATAGCAAGGCTAGGCCAGGAAAGGCATACCATACAATGGCAAGGTAAAGCAAGGCAAGGCATACCATATCATACCATACCATACCATGGCTTAGCAAGGAAAGGAAAGGCATACCATACCATACCATGGCAACGCAAGGCAAGGAATACCATACCATATCATAACATACCATGGAAAGGAAAAGCAAGGCATGCAAAGGAAAGGCATGGAATGCCATGGCATGGCTTGAAAAGGAATATAATTTGCATGGGAATGGCATGGCATGGAAAGGCATGACATGGAAAGGCATTGTATAGAAATGTAAGGCATGTAAAGGCACGAAAAAAAATTGTACGTTGTAAGTCAGACACAAATTTTTACATGCTCAAGATAGTTGATTCACTTCTACTCCTAATTTTCTATGTTGATGATTTGTGGATCATCGATTGCTCGACTTCGGTGATTGTTGTAGTCAAGAGGATTCTGCATGACAGTTTCTTGATGAAGGACATGGGTCCACTACATTTCTTCCTTGGACTCAAGATCAATCATGATGCATCAAGCATCAAATTGTCTCAGGCCAAGTATGCACAAGATATCCTTTAGGACACTCCACTGGTTGACAACACACTGTATAGAAACCTAGTATGCACAAGTATGCAAAGAGTCAGTCTTGAGGATGGCAAGGACACTCCACTGGTTGACAACACACTGTATAGAAACCTAGTGGGGATCTTGTTATATCTCACACACTCCATACCATACCTCTCCTCTTCATTTGGAGTAGTCTCCAGCATCATGCAGGAGCTGCATGAGATATATTGGAAGGCTACAAAGCATATCCTTCGATATGTATAGGAAATCATCACCTTTGAGATTCATTATGCAACAGACTCTACATTGGACCTCATTGGGTTCATTGATTCTGACGGGGCTAGTGATAACATTGGTCGCAAGTCCACATCTGGTTACTCACTCAATCTTGGTTTTGGGCCTATTTTTTGGTCGAGAAAGAAGCATGTCGTTATTTCTCTATATTCAGCCAAGGTAGAGTACATAGGGGTAGTTAACATAATCATTTAGGCTATGTGGCTACAACATTTTCTCACTGAGTTGGGAATTCAGTTTCATCGGCCTATCATCATTTGGCGGAAACCATAACACTTTGAAGTTCTACAGAGATCCAATTCAAAGGCAACGGACAAAGCACATCGAGATCCACATGCACTACATATGGGACTTATTACAAGAGGGGATCATCGACCTGCAGTTCTATCCTTTAGCAGAATAGACTGTAGACATCTGAACCAAGACCTTCACTGAGCAGAAGTTCCATTCTCTGCGCAATCATCCTGGAGTGAAGGACATAGTTTCGTAGAAATCGTCAGTTCTTCTTTTTACTTACATTGTACTTTGAGGGGAGGGTTTCCCATGAGTTTTCCCCTCTTTCTTCATTTATTTCAATGCATCTTTTGTATTTGGGTACCTAACATTGCCTCATTTTCGGGACCCATTCTTTATTTTCACCATAGTGATGTTCAGGGGGGGTGTTGGAGATACTTCACACACACCTAGGATTTATTTTTCCTAAGATTTTTCCTATGTTTATTAGTCATTATTCAATATCCTATATTTTAGGGAGAATATTCTCTTCAATTCAAACTTCAATTTGATCAGTTGAGTGGAGTCTAGATGCCACATTGGGATTATCACCATGAAACATTGGGGTCATCACTAACCAATGCGCATTGTCCTTAAGATCATCACCATACTACCACATTACTCATGATTCCCTGATCTCCTCCTCACTTCACTATGTTTCAATCAGTTAACCGAATATTGATAGACAAGTTAACTCAAACTAGGTTGCAATTCACTCCCGTAACTTCCTGAGAGACTAGATTAGGTGCAGTTTACTCCCGTAACTACTAGTGTGTGTCTAGATCACTCTAGACCACCACTATGGTGCATTGAATTATCCTCCAGTGCGCATTGGTTGAGTTATACAGAGTATATTATGTGTAAATTATTATTCATTCATTTGGTTAATGAGAATTCTTCCATTCTTTCTCTCCTTCTTTTCTTTTCTCATATTTTCTTTGCAATCGTGTATGTCAATTCCTAGCTAGATCTATTATGTGCAGGTTCAACACATTTACAAATAAATCCATGGAGACATGAGAGATACTTAAAGGTTTGTATGAAATGACCAATACAAACCAAGTTATGTTCCTAAAAAGTAAATCGCTTTCAGTTAAAAGGGAGGAGAATGAAAATGTCAGTGACTTTCTTTCTAGAATTAAAGAATTGAAAGACAAACTTGGTGATATTGGTGAAAAGATCCCTAGCACACATTTGGTAATTGTAACTTTGAATGGAATGTTATATGAATATGAAATGTTTATTACCGGTCTTGCAACTAGAGAAAAGGCTCCTACATTTGATGAATTGGAAGTTATTCTTTCACAAGAAGAAGAACGAAGGAAAAAGCTTAATTACAAGTCTTCAAGTTTAGATTTGGCATTGTTGGCAAAGGGGAAACCACCATACAGAGGAAATACATGGGAAATAAACAAGGGTGGTAAGACACCACATGCACAATCACATCAAGGTATGACACCATCAAAGACTAGTGCTGATGTTAAAAGGAATATTGCATGTTTTCACTATGGCAAGCTTTGACATTATGTGAGAGATTGTTTGAAAAAGAAATATAATGAGTCAAAACATAGAAATAGAAGGAATATTGGTCACTTTTTTGATATAAGAGAAACAATGCATGATAATTTCAAAAAAGTTAGGATATTTCTTTCAAATGCTTCCTTGTCAACACAAATAGATGACTCAAATGCTTGGTTTGTTGATTTTGGTGCCTCCATACATATGTCTTGTAATAAGGATTGGTTTGAAAAATATCATGAGACTGACATTAGTGCTATTGTATATCTTGGGGATGATTGACCACATCAAATTAAAGGATATGGTGATGTTTATGTAGCCTTTCCAAATGGCTGTGTTAAACAAATTCTAATTTTCTTATATGTTCCCGGTATAAAGAAGAACTTAATCTCAGTTTCCACCATAGAAAATCAAGATTTGAAAGTTGAATTTGTAAAGATGCATTGTTTTGTAAAATATATACATGATCGTTACAAGATTATTACAACAATGATCAGAGTTGGGGGATTATACAAGCTTGATGTGACAATAAAGGATAATCATGCATTGGAATCTATAGCCATATCAACATAAGCATTGTGGCATCAAATGTACATTCATCTTAATTATAAAGAGTTGTTGCTACTTCAAAAACAAGGAATGGTGGAGAGAATTCTCTTGATTAAGAATGAACATACTTATTGTGAAATATGTGCACTATGTAAGGAGCATAGGGAATAATTTCCTACTCATATAGCTAAAAAAAAAGAATCTTGAACTAGTACATACATATGTGTGTGGTCCCATGCAATTAAGATCACTTGGTGGAGCATACTATTTCTTGATCTTTATTGATGATAGCACTAAATATGCTTGAGTTTATTTTATAAGGAAAAAAAATATGTCTTTGAGTATTTTAAATAATTTAAAAACTTGGTTGAAAAACAAACCGACAAGTACATCAAAATCCTAAGATCAGATAAAGGAGGGGAGTACACATCAAGAGAATTCATTAGATATTGAAAAAACAATGGAATTATACAACAACATACAATGTCTCATACTCCTTAGAAAAATGGAGTAGCTGAGAGGAAGAACAAAACTTTAGTTGAATGTGCATAGAGCATGATAAAATGTAAAAATATTACTAATGGTTTTTGGGTTGAAGCAATCAGTACTGCAATTTATTTGAAAAATAGAAGTCCAACTAAAATTTTAAATCATAAAACTCCTTTTGAATCACTTTATGTCTATAAACCAGTAGTAAGGCACCTAAGAGTATTTGGAAGAAAATATTGTTGTCATGTTCACAAAGAATATAAGAGAAAACTTGATTCTAAAGAAATAAAGTGCATTTTTCTTGGTTACAGTGTTGATCGCAAAGCATATAAGACGTTTTATCCCAGTGCACATAATTGTTTTGCAAGTAGAGATGTATTGTTTCATGAGCATGAATATGAAGGAAATAAGGTGGATATTTATGATCAATTCTATATCCCTTATAAATATGATGAAAATGTCAAAGAAGTAGCAAATATTGAACAAGAACAAGAACAAGATGAATATTTAAGCAACATGGACACTTCAAGTAGCTCGAGCACACCAAAAGGAGTAGAAGATACACCACAAAGAAGAAGAATAGGTGAAAGCAATGAAGCATGAAGGAGGTAAACACAACAAACTCAGCCACCTATAAGGTATAAATATTATGCATTAATGACTTAAGTAATGAATGTTGTGGAATCATTGAATTTTGAACAAGATAAAGAACATGAAGAATGGAGGTCATATGCCATGAGAGAATAATATGATTCCATAATGAAGAATGAGACATGGGGATTAACAAAACTACTTAAAAATAAAGTCCTAACTAGATCTAAATGGTTGTTCAAATCCAAATTTAATGCTCATGGTAGTATAGATAAATATAAATCTAGATTAGCTGCAAAAGATTATTCACATAAAGAAGGAAATGACTATGAAGACATTTTTGCAGTGTAGCTAAGATGATCACCATCAGAATAATGATTGCATAAGCTACGAAACATAATTGAAAAATACATCGGTGAATTGTTAAGTCTTCTTTTCTGAATGGGGAATTAAAGGAAGAAGTTTATCTTGTTCAACAAGAGGGATTTGTGAAGCAGGGTCAAGTGCATACTATTTGCAAGTTAAAGAAATATTTATATGGATTGAAACAATCACCAAGATCTTGGTATGTAAATATTGATACTTTACTCTCTCAAAAAGGTTTCATGAAAAGTAAAAGTGATCATAATTTGTATATCAAGAAAAATGAGAAGGGGCATATTGCTTTGATTTCCTTTTATACAAATGATCTTATCAAAATAGACAATGCATATAATTTGATTGAAGAAATCAAAATATAGTTGTCACAAGTATTTGAGATGAAGGATCTTGGAGAATTGCATTATTGTTTAGGCCTTGAAGTATAGAGATAAGATGGTAAAAAAATTGTCACACAATTTAAATATACAAAGGAATTGCTTATAAGGTTTAATATGAATGAATGTAATATTGTGTCTATTCCATTAGAACAAAATGCTAAACTCTACAATGATGATGAAACAAAAGAGGTGGAAAGTACTTGTTATTGACAATTGGTGGGAAGTCTGAACTATCTCACCACTACCAGGGAAGCCATTGCATATTCAGTCAACATCCTTAGTCAATTCATGGCTAAGCCTCATGAAAGACATTGGAAAGAAACAAAGAGAGTCATTCAATATATAAAAGACATTGTTAATTTTGGTATTAAATATAATAATGCTTTTGATGTTGACTTTGTTATCACATAAAGATGTCAAAGGGTCGCATGTAATGAACCTCAAATTTGTCATAAAAAAAAAAAATTCTTTGGTACATTATCCTCTAATTAACTGAAGTTTAACATCTCGTAAGATGGGTGCTTACATTTCCTTTTTTGGCTTGGAGTAACCCTTTTCCATAATAACTTACACATAAGAGAGGTTCCATCGAAATATAGGCATTTTTCTCACTCCTATATATTACTATATAGATATTATTGCTTACATGTATTCACCCATACGCTAGGATTTGAATTTTTGTTTCCCTAATTAAGAGAATCGGGCTAATTGGACTTTGCACGCAATTTTATAATCCCTGAGATTAATTGTTTGTACTCCTACCTAGATGTATCGATATTAGAAATCCAATACGTACCAGGGATGGGCTACTTCTATTAAAGGTGATTTATGAGTGGTTAACAATGCGTTTTCTCTGATGGTTTCATTTTAGTTATGATACGATTTGTCTCCACCTTAACGAACTGAACCCCGACTCGTCCCGCATATATCATTGTGTAACTAACTAACTACCTCTCCTCATCCTGTTGGTGTAAAGCAAGGAGCACTTCAAAGACAAAGGTACAGTGACCGATTATTTACATTGGAGAGTCATGGTTTTACTATCGTTTAACTTCACATCTTCGACATTTAAGGGAGGCAGGTGTACCTCTCAGGAGGAGTTAAGGCTCTGTCTCGAAATTAATTAAGTCTTACTAACCTCAGTTCTGACGCCTCATCCTCAAATTCTTCCCAATCCTGATGCGCCATCATTTCCCTAGCACATGGTTTGTACTTCCCTTGCTGTCAAGGGTAGTACTCGTCCCTCTTAGGTTTTGGTGGTCTCATTCCTTCTCTTGTGATTACGAAGAGGAGGTTCTGTAATATGCATTGTTCCACAGGGAAGTGATACCGCCTCTGTGGCCATCAATGGTGAAGTCTGTGGAAACATTCGACTACCTGGTAAGATTCTATGGAACTATCGTATCTTAAGTTCAAAACCAGAGGGTTCATGGTGTGGGTTATGAAAATATTTACTTCCTGTATTAGGTTCATAGTCTATGCGATTTCTCCCTTCATTTTAATGTCGACTATGGAAGAGGCTATTACCGAGAGTCACTACTCTACACCACTGTGATCCTAAAGCTCTATTTTGCATCCTCTGTTTGTTGTCTCGTGGGATTCTTCTGGTTCCTTTTGTTTTACTCTGGGATTAGTAACTGTTTCAGGAGTCACTTATGTGTAGAACAGAAAGGGTTTATTCATATGTCGTATAGAGATTCCAGGGGAATAAAAGGTCCACCATATCTGTCCTCCACTGTGATTGATGCACTTTACTTGTAGTATAGTGGTGGTCTATCGGTAATTTATCTCTTACTGAGTTGGGGTAATTTCCCGAGAACGTCTATTGTTTATATTTATGATGTTGTTCCTTACATTCTTAATTTTTGTTCCTACAGGGTTTTTTTGTTTAAATGATTGAACTCCTTGATTTCACAGTGTTATTTCCTCTCTTAAGTATTTGTTTAATTCTGTGGCAAAAGGGGTATCTTTGTATTAATGGTGGGACTCTGTTTCTTACGAGGTACCCACTATAAGTTCCAGGCATCACTCTCTCCTCGGCCAGAGTCACATTATAAAACCAGGCACGACAACTAGAGGTCGTGGTGTTTTCATCCCTTGAGTTAAGTAATCCGTCATCGTTGTGGTACTCAAACTATACATTTCTAATTTAAAGTTTAATTTTGTACTTTACTAATGATTTCCTGGGATGGCCAAATGCAGGGATGCCCACTTCTCAGTGAAGGTACTGGCCTCTTCTCAACGTGACAAAGGTACTCGGGTTCCATAAAAATGGCTCTCAACTCGCTTCTTAAATCAAGCATGGAGGTCACAATTATGTTCGTAGTTTTCTGCTATTAGAAGTAACATCACTTTATGCACCACTTTCCTATTCCCGATGTCTGAGGGGTTTAAATCCCGTTTTTGTTTTGCTAAAGATCCCTTTAAGGCTATATATATATATATATATATATATATATATATATATATATATATATATATATATATATATATATACATTCATAGTCTAGCTTGATGTATGAAAGGACTGATAGCCCAAATACTAGAAATGGCAGACAACTCTAAGTATTACTTGTTCGAGAAATTCCTATATATGTTAAGCATAGTAATGGAGGAACAATAATAACTATTTTGGGAAAAAGGCTTATCTTTGACATTGTGTACATTACTTCTATGATTTAAAGGTATTCATAAAATCTTTAACAATTATAATGGCCATCACTATTGGACTTTGTTGCTGACTGTATGGATAGTCCCTTGTTATAGGAAACTGTCTATTTGGACTTTACAACAAAAGAAATCGTTCGGAGGTGGGGTTTCACATTCCAAATCTCTGTGTTTATTTTGTATAATATTTGTCCTTTCGATAGATTGTATTCCTCGAATTGATTACTCTAAAAAAAAAATTGGAAACTCTTTCTGTAAAATACGAAGCAATTGTTTGATAGTTATTCAAAATGGAAATCACAGAATATGTAAGTGTCAAACGTTAATGATGTATTGGCGAAATTATTGATTCACTTTCCTGTAGTATGATACTAGCATGATTAAATCATCCTGTTTAGGGTAGTATTACTCCCTGGATTAAGTTCATTCCCCTATGCTTCATCGTTTTAGACTATATGAGTGAATTCGGTTTTCCTTTTTGAATTAAATTACATAATGGAATATACATATTCATATATCGGTTATGTTCGTTCATTGATACATATTCAATTCTATTTAAAGTTTGAAACATACATATGCATATAATAACTCTGTTCATTCGTTGATACATATTCGATTCTGTTTTAAAGTTTCATACATATATATGCACATAATAGCTCTGTTCATTCATTGATACATATTTGATTCTGTTTGAAGTTTGAAACATATATATATGCATATAATAGCTCTGTTTGTTCCTTGTTACATATTCGATTTTGTTTAAAGTTTGAAACATATATATGCATATAATAGCTCTGTTCGTTCCTTGATACATATTCAATTATGTTTAGAATTTGATTTCCGGAAATAATTCCACAATTAAATCCTACAGTCTATTCACTGAATTTTCGATGAGGATATCACATGGTTTACTTACATATAGTGTCTAAATCCCATAGTAGAGGATTCCTTAAGGGATGATTCCAGAATTTATGCGTAACTATTCGATAATTAAGAGGACTGTATTATTCCTGAATTCGAACAGCCTTTGTCTAGGTTATTTCATTTCCATCTTTAAGGATCCCACTATAACAATAACCAATTCGTCCAACAGAGGGTAAAATACTGAATATTTAGGTATAGGAAAAGACTTACAGTAATTATACAATCATTAAAATAGATACTATAACTCTTTTCTATTTAGCTATAACATGTACGGTATATCCCATATAAAATCATTCAAACAGATAGAGTTTAGAGTAGCATATATGAACTAAACTCGCGGAGAAAACAAAGTGAACAACCACGTTCCTCCCAACCGTAGAACCGAGCAGCCACGATTACTTGCCCGATTCACCCCCTAGACTGACCATGAGTCCATAAGGGATAACTTGGAAATCCCTCTATAGCACTGTCCTTCAATTCAGTCACTTTTTCTCCTTGCCTCACACCCTTCCAGTGTTCATAACAGCAAGTAGAAAAAAATAAAATAGACTCTTTCCCAGCATACTTAGCAGCGTCCTGCCTCCTCACATATGCTTATTTGTAACTTTCCTACGTATTTTCCCTTCCTTGGAATTTTTGCATCTTCCTAAATCCCTGATTTTCAGGGGTTGCCAATGGCCAAATCACTAATTTTCCACTTGTAAAAATCAGCCCAAGGGTAGTTCCAACATGTTCCCCACTCATGGAGTCATGGACAACTACTTTTAACATGGTTGTTCCATTTGTCTTCCTGCAATCAGTATAAAATATTTTGTTTTTAAACAAGTGTCATTGTCAAATAGTTAGTTGGGTCAAATCAGAGTTCTGCCCAATAGTCATAATAATTTATTACAATTAACAAATTCGAAATTCGAAATTTCCATAAATGGCAAAAATTTTCCAAATTCGAATTTACCAAAAATGAAATAATTTCCCAGAAATTTAAATTTCCAAATTATTTTATTTTGGGGGATGTCACATCCTTTCCTCCTTCAATAAAACACTATCCTCAATGTTCATTCCTTTCTTGGCACAATATTGGATGAGATTTCCGTAAATCTCCCTCCAATTCCCAAGTGGCCTCCTCAGGAAAAAAGTGCTTCCATTGCACCTTTACCTGAGCGATGACTCTGTTCCGAAATGTTATTTCTCTCTGGTCCAGAATGCGTAGGGTTTCCACCTAGAGTTTTCCTTCAGGTTCCACCTGTACCAAGTTCCAATCAATCATATGAGTAGGGTCGTGAACATATTTTTTCAATAAAGAAACATGAAATACATTATGAATTCTTAGATTCGTTGGCAATGCAAGCTGATATGATACAGGTCCAATTCGAGCTAGTATCTCAAAGGGTCCACAGAACCTGGGTGCCATCTTGGCACAGTTTCCTAGCTTCAATGATCTTTTTCGGGATTTGACCTTCAAATATACATGCTCTCCCGCTTGAAACTCTAAGTGTCTTCTTTTCATATCTGCATAGCTCTTTTGTCTGTCCTGTGCTTCCTTCAAGTTCTGTTGTACCTTTCTTACCATGTTCTCCATTTCTTGGAGCATCTCTGGTCCAACCATGAGTCTATCAGCTGGGTTATCCCAACTAATTGGGGTCGTACACTTTCTGTCGTACATTACTTCGAAAGGGCTCACCTTTGTTGAAGTTTGGTACCCATTGTTATATGAAAATTGTACCAAGTGTATATAATCCTCCCACTTGCTTGGTTTTGTTCTTATGTACATGCAAAGCATATCCTCTATGATTTGGTTTGTCCTTTCAGTTTGTCCATCTATTTGTGGATGATAACTTCTACTGAAATTCAAGTTGGTATTGAGCCCTGCAAACAATTCCTTCCAAAAGGCGGATGTGAATTTTACATCTCTATCTGAAATCACCATTTTAGGAATACCATGTAGTCTAAAGATTTCTTTCATGAATATTTCAGCAATGTTTATAGATTTAAAAGTAGACTTTACAGGAATAAAGTGTGCAGACTTACTGAGTTTATCGATTACAACCATGATAGAGTCATTCTATTTCTAATTTTTAGGCAAACCTGTTATAAAGTCGAGTGATATAGTCTCCCATTTCCATTCTGGTACTGATAATGGATGTAAGAGGACGACTGGATGTTGGTGCTCAGCCTTAACCTACTCACAATATTGGCACATAGCCAAGTATTCCATTGTTTCTCCCTTCATATTAGGCCAATAAATTAGTTTCCTAAGTGTTGTTATCGTTTTCTGGTAACCTGGGTTGCCAAAATATGACTTCTTATGCACTTCATCCAAGATTGTTGATTTTAACACTGCTGAATCTGGTATGTAAAGTCTATTTTTAAATCATAACAATCCCTTCTCGTCGATACTTAGATCTGGTTTATCTGAGTTCATGGTATTGTTCAATAATTCTTCCATTATTTTAGTATAGTTTTCATCCTCAATACCTGTCGTCCTTATTCTTTCTTCCAGATCACTTTCTGCCCTGCTAATATTCATCTCAAATAACCCATGGATTCTTCTACTTAAAGTGTCTGCTACTTTGTTTTCCTTGCCCTTTATATGTCTAACCTTGAAGTCGAATTCGCTTAAGAAGGATAACTACCTTGCTTGCATTGTGTTAAGATCTGGTTGGTTAAACAGATATTTCACCTCGCTATTGTCCATTAATAATAGGAATCTTCTACCCATTATGTAGTGTCGCCACATATTTAAGGTGTGTATTACTGCTGCCAATTCTAAGTCATGAGTGACGTAATTTCACTCGTATTCTTTTAATTTTTGGGACTCATAACAAATAACGTGCCTTTCCTGAGTTAGGACATCACCTATCCCTTCTTTACTTGCATCGACACATACGGTGAAGTCTTTATCTGTGTCTGCTACTTTCAATATGGGTTCCATTGTCAATAATTCCTTTAGTTTGTTGAAGTTGTCTTGACATTTCTCTGACCAGTTAAACCTTGTTCCTTTCTTTTGTAAAGATGTGATAGGGTAGGATATCTTGGAAAACCCTTCTATAAACCCGCGGTAGTATCCGGTGATTCCCATGAATGACTGTATATCCTCTACATCTTTAGGTACCGACCAATCCATAATGGCTTTCGTCTTTTTTGGGTCTACGACAATGCCCTCTCCTGAAATTACATGTCCAATATATTGTATTTATTTCTGATAGAAGTCACACTTGTCGAAATTGGCATACAGTTTGTGCTTCCTTAACGTTTGCAGAACTATTCTTAAGTGTTCCTCATGTTCCTCCTCTGTCTTTGAATAGAACAGGATATCGTCGATGAATACTACCACGAACTTGTCCAAGTACTCACTGAAAATACTGTTCATTAGGAAAATAAATGTGGTTGGGGCGTTAGTGAGTCTAAAAGGTATGACTACAAACTCGTAGTGTCCATATATTGTCTAAAATGTTGTTTTGTTTATGTCCTCGTCTTTTATCCAAACTTGATGATAACCGGATTGTAAATCCAATTTTGAAAATATCTTTCCCCCCCCTACTTGATCGAACAGATCATTTATCCTTGGTAAGGAGTATTTATTCTTAATAGTCATTTTGTTTAGTTGTCTATAATAGATACATAATCTTAGAGTACCATCCTTCTTTTTCACAAAGAGGACTGGTGCTCCCCAAGGTGAGACACTTGGTCTGATATACTCTTTGTCCAACAATTCCTGTAATTGTATTTTTAATTCTGTCAGTTATGGTAAACTCATCCGGTAAGGCACCTTTGAGATAGGGGCATAACCGGGTAACAGATCTATGGAGAAGTCTATTTCCCTTCTAGGGGGTAATTCTAGTATCTCATCCAAAAACATGTCTCTGAAATCACGTAGGACAACAAATTCTTCCAACTTTGGATTATCCTTCTATTCTGCTAGATTCGTCACTTGGATGGCATAAACTTGACATCCTTTTCTCACACATTTCTTTAGTTGCATCGCTGAAATTTTTCTGACTGATACCGGTTTTGGTATACCTTGGGTTGTCCTGGTGGTAACGGAATAATCTTTACAGCTAAGTATATTTGTATAACAGTTTAATATTGCTTTGTGTCATTCCAACCAGTCCATCCCAATAATCATATCGTAAAATCCTAGTGGTAGGATGTTCATATCGTTCCTTATAGTTTGACCATCTAGGCTGAACTCAAAATCCGAAATGTAGTCAATTACTTTCCTTTTTGTCGCTAGTTGCACAAGCCATGATTTTGCGTGCTTCAGTCTCTTAAGTTTATTTGACTCTAACCTTCGGAGTAATATAACTTAATGTTGCTCCGGGGTCAATCAAAACATAAATTCGAGTTTCATGGATTTTACCTTTGATTTCTACCACCGAGGAATGGTGGTCAACTTGTTGGCCATCGATGGATGCATTTATCCGATGTAGGCTCTGTTTATGGATAAATCCGTAAGTGCGGACACAAACCGATCTCCCTAGATCCACCTGGATCTAGAACAAAACATGACAGAATAGGACGCTTTCCTTAAGTTTTAAATATTG
>JZKD02S2277072.1:113252-123897 GCA_000966675.3 Picea glauca | reverse complement strand
GTATGAAAGGACTGATAGCCCAAATACTAGAAATGGCAGGCAGCTCTAAGTATTACCTGTTCGAGAAATTTGTATATATGTTAAGAATAGTAATGGAAGAACAATAGTAACTATTTTGGGAAAAAGGCTTATCTTCAGCGTTCTATACATTACTTCTGTGATTTAAAGGTATTTGGAAAATCTTTAACAATTATAATAGCCATCATTACTGGACTTTGTTGCTGACTGTATGGATAGTCCCTTGTTATAGGAAACTGTCTATTTGGACTTTACCCCAAAAGAAATCGTTCGGAGGTGGGATTTCACATTCCAAATCTCTGCGTTTATTTTGTAGAATATTTTTCCTTTCGATAGATTGTATTCCCCAAATTGATTACTCTGAATTTTTTTTTGGAAACTCTTTTTGTAAAATACGAAGCAATTGTTTGATAGTTATTCTAAATGGAAATCACAGAATATTTAAGAAGTGTCAAACGTTAATGATGTATTGGTGAAATCATTGATTCTCTTTCCTGTAGTATGATACTAGCATTATTAAATCATCCTATTTAGGGTAGTCTTACTCCCTGGATTAAGTTCATTCCCCTATGCTTCATCGTTTTAGACTATATGAGTGAATTTTGTTTTCCTTTTTGAATTAAATTACAGAATGGAATATACATATGCATATATCGGTTATGTTCGTTCATTTATACATATTCGATTCCATTTAAAGTTTGAAACATACATATGCATATAATAACTCTTTTCGTTCGTTGATACATATTCAATTATGTTTTAAAGTTTGATACATATATATGCACATAATAGCTCTGTTTGTTCCTTGATACATATTTGATTATGTTTGAAGTTTGAAACATATATATATATATGTATATAATAGCTCTGTTCATTCCTTGTTACATATTCGATTCTGTTTAAAGTTTGAAACATATATATGCATATAATAGCTCTGTTCGTTCCTTGATACATGTTGGATTCTGTTTAGAATTTGATTTCCGGAAATAATTCCACAATTAAATCCTACAGTCTACTCACTGAATTTTCAATGAGGATATCATATGTTTTACTTACATACAGTGTCTAAATTCCATAGTAGAGGATTCATTAAGGGATGATTCTAGAATTTATGCGTAACTATTCGATAATTAAGAGGACTGTATTATTCCTGAATTCGAACAACCTTTGTCTAGGTTATTGCATTCATACCAGCTTTAAGGATCCCACTATAACAATAACCAATTCGTCCAACAGGGGGTAAAATACTGAATATTTAGGTATAGGAAAAGACTTACAGTAATTATACGATCATTAAAACAGATACTAGAACTCTTTTCTATTTAGCTATAACATGTACAGTATATCCCATATAAAATCATTCAAACAGAAAGAGTTTAGAGTAACATATCTGAACTAAACTTGCGGAGAAAACAAAGGGAATAGCCACATTCCTCCAAACCATAGAACCGAGAAGCCACGATTACTTGCCCGATTCACCCCCTAGCCTAACCATGAGTCAATAAGGGCGAACTTGGAAATCCCTCTACAACACTGTCCTTCAATTCAATAACTTTTTCTTCTTGCCTCACACCCTTCCAGTGTTCATAACAACAAGTGGAAAAAAAGAAAATAGACTCTTTCCCAGCATACTTAGCAACGTCCTGCCTCCTCACATATGCTTATTTGTAACTTGCCTAGGTCTTTTCCCTTCCTTGGAATTTTTGCAGCTTCCTAAATCCCTGATTTTCAGGGGATGCCAATGGCCAAATCACTAATTTTCCACTTGTAAGAATCTGCCTAGGGGTAGTTCCAACATGTTCCCCACTCATGCAGTCATGGTAAGCTACTTTTAACATGGCTGTTCCATTTGTCTTCCTGCAATCAATATAAAATATTCTATTTTTAAACAATTGTCATTGTCAAATAGTTAGTTGGGTCAAATCAGAGTCCTTCCCAACAGTCATAATAATTTATTACAATTAACAAATTATTATGACTGTTGGGAAGGACTCTGATTTGACCCAACNAAATATTCTATTTTTAAACAATTGTCATTGTCAAATAGTTAGTTGGGTCAAATCAGAGTCCTTCCCAACAGTCATAATAATTTATTACAATTAACAAATTCAAAATTCGGAATTGCCATAAATGGAAAAAAAATTCCAAATCCAAATTTACCAAAAATGGAATAATTTCCCAGAAATTTAAATTTCCAAATTATTTTATTTTGGGGAATGTCACATTGCAGGACGACCAAGTCCTTTGTTGCACAGGAAACATCCAAAGCACAACATTCAAAGGAAGTCTATTTTGGTCTGAAATACAAGCAGCGAGTGGGTTCATTTTTATGCGGAGGGGATCCCAGGAGAAATTTAGATCAACGACAATCGTGCATTCAGAATGTCAAATTTTCATGAGGTCTAAAGACCAAGTGGAAAACCCAGAGTTGCAAATCAAGCATCACGCATCCTCCAGAATGGACGATCGGGATTTAATTCGGGAGTTCGGTCTTCAGGAGTTTCGGCTTCCCCACTCCCATTTTCCTCCGAAGTAATTTCTCCTGGAGTCAATAGATCTCCTCCACATGTCCTCCTCAGATGTAACAATGGTAGTTTACTTCGAGACTTCAGGCTTTAGGAGTTTCAACCTCTCCACTCCCGATTTCCTCCAGAGTACTTTTGTCCTAGAGTTCACAAATCTTTGTCACATGTCCTTCCAGATCTAATGGTGGTAGTTTACTTCGGGACTTCAGGATTTCAGAGTTTCAAACTCTCCACTCTCGATTTCCTCCAAAGTACTTTTCTCCCAGAGTTCACAGATCTTTGTCAAATTTCCTTCCATATCTAACGTTGCTAGTTTACTTCGGGACTTCAGGCTTCGGGAGTTTCAGCCTCTCCACTCTCAATTTCCTCTGGAGTTCATAGATATTTGTCAAGTGTCCTTCCAGATCTAACAGTGTTAGTTTACTTCAAGATATCAGGCTTTGGGAGTTTCATCCTCTCCACTGCCAATTTCCTCCAGAGTACTTTTCTCCCAAAGTTCACGGATCTTTGTCGCATTTCCTCCTCAGATCGACAGTCGCAATTCGTTTCCAAGATTCAGCGTTCATTTCAGACTGCCATGTCACCCAGGCCCATACTACTCCGTGATTTATGACAACTCTATATGCATACCCCCCCCTGAACTTCGAAGTGTCGAAGACACATGGCACCCATAAGTTCTGACACATGGCATTGATATGTCAAAGACATGTGGCATCCATCTAGCGCTAACACATGGCACTCATTTCAATCATTTTTGGATATTTCATCGGCGTTTTTCGAGTGACACATGTCACGCCTCCATCCACGACATTTCATCATAGTGACATTAGGCCACCACGTCAGCTACGGGAGATCATCCTTTGGGAAGTGTTCTTGTTCAACGCCAACATTAGCGCCATCTCTAAGCATGGTTACAAGGATTCTATAGTTGGCGGGAGGATAATATTTGGTGGGGGAACTAAAATAGCAGGTGTGCCCAAATCACAGATCGCGACTAGATCAATGACCATGCTTCATTGCATGGATGCAACATGCTCGAATGATAAAAATTTTGAGTGGTCCCTCAATTCAAACCATGATATGGCGAAAGAGCTACATGGTGGAAGGTGATGGATTGCGGGCTCAAAAGTGGTGTGGTTACAAACCACTTTCGATGGCCCTTCACTCGCGTTCTTATAAAATGTCAAATCTGAGAGCATCACATGGATGCCTCCTAGGTATTAAGCCTTGTTGCAATCCCAAGAAAAAAAAAGTAATTAATGAAAAAGGAGTGGTGGTTCAAACCTCGACTCACTCCATAAATATAAGGCATGGAGGGTCTGGTCGTGGAGACATAACTGTCAACCTGAGGTACCATGATGGATGATTTTTCCTATAGGGCCATGCTAATCTAAGATCGCTTCTAATCGAAGGATACACGCATAGTCTAACAAAAGGATGCATAGATGAAGAGCCTTGGACGGGATGGTTAGGGGAATATCCTAGTTTTTTCCCACTGATCTGAGTATAAATAGATCAGTTCAAGATTTTTTTATGTTTGATGGGTGAGCAGAGCTCCCTATTTTGTAATATTTTGATAGCAAAGTTGTTCTCTTCTTATGTATGAGAACTGAGAATTTCTCATTAACAGAAGTCAATTTCTTTCATCATCTTGTCTACTCTTGTGTTGAAACACTCATGCATGGATGATCCAGACGAGATGTTGTAGATGTATTGTAATGGAAGTTTGATTATAATGTTGTTATGATCTGTTTCGGTATTTTCTTTCACTGTCTTTTTTCCTCTTATGATGAAATGCTCATGCATGGATGATACAAACGAGTTTTCATGGTTGTATTGTAATGGAGGTTTGATTATAATGTTGTTGTGATATATTTCAGTATCTTAAACTTAAGCTCAAGAGTGCTCTTATGCCTGAGTTTTTCTACACCAAGCTTCTTGAAGGTTGGATGCTTATGGCAGTCTTGTCCACTTTCCTCACTAAATCTTCCTCCTTCTCACCTTTATCCTTAAACCACTAACCAAAGTTAATGAGGACCTCATTTTATTATGCATTTCTAGTCCAGTTTTTGTGTTAAAACAATCTTATACTGAGCTATGTCCATTTGAACTCCACTCATAAACCTACCTCCACAAACATTTTGATGGGTACTGGGCTTATCCTTCTACAGTCTGAGGGTGATTCTCAATGCTAAAATTTTTGGCACCATTTTCGGAGAATGAATTGAAGACATTTCCCTGTGATTGAATGATAAAGAAATTTTGATTTTGAAGGTGCATTAGAAATGAGTACCTCGAATATTGCTACTTGCACCTGGTGACTCCACTGTTTTAGTTGTGTCTCCCAAAGGCAGACACACGAGGTCTACTCCACATATACCTTTGGAAACAATTGAAGTTCACCCAGAGAATATTATCAAGAAAGGAAAGCTTTCTCAAGAAGGATTTTCATCTAATGTTCCAGATTGAAAAGCTCCATGGGAAGGATGGCATTGCCCAGATATAGTTTTAGATGGTGAACTGAAGCTGGACACATTATTTTGACTTCTCATATTTCACCATGGATACTCCACTGGTTTGAAATGGACAAGATTTTAGCTCATAGGAATGCCTTCTGTTATTTCTTAAAAATAGTTGGTTTCCCTAATCCACTTCCTGGCAGAGATGAATCAGAAAGTAGCCTTCCTAAATTTTAAGGAGAAGAGTGGGAGGTACCAGCTAAACACTTACTGGATTTTCATTATTTTATTCATTAAATTCATATCATGCATGAAGATGTTCAGATAAATATTTTCAAGTACTCATTAGAGGGGATTGCTCGTGATTAGTGTTGATCTCTTCCAATTGGAAGTATCAGCTCTTTGATAGGTTTTCATGCATCTTTTAATTCATTTTGTAAAGAGTATTTTTTAGCTGAACATCTTTTTTAGGGATGTTGTGATGAGTTTTCTTTGCTCCATAAAGATTCTTCTAGTCACGAAAGCCGGATTTGTGATGAAGAATTTATTGTAGAAGAAAATATTTACCATGAAGATCAAGAGGTGTTGAATGATATTCACTATGATAACAATAACATAGAAACATATGGCATCATATAAGATGTATCTGTTGTTTTAAATGTTCATGAAGATCAAGATGTCTGTTTTGAATATTCTGATGTTGGAGAGCAAGTGTATTCTTCAGTAGATATTTCTCCTAACTATGAAGCTGAGATAAATGATAAGCTAGTTAAAAAAAATAGGGAATATTCCTTTCTGTTTTTTCCTAGCTTTTCAGAATTGAAGGCAAATTTTGTTTGCTTCTCTTATGAAGAAAATACAGAGAATATTTATGTTCTTGAAAAAGATTGTTTTGGAAGCCCTTCTTATGATGAAGAAGTTGTTTCAAATACTGACCAAAAACAACCAATTTTTGATGAATATCCCAACGAAGATGACAAAGAGAAGAGTTTTTTCATGGATTCTTTGGAACCTCGTAGCATGGTTCATGTATATGATAATTTATGAATATGATCCTTGGGAGGGCCATGAAGGAGAAAAGGAAGAGATAAATGTGCAGCTTATCTCATGTCCACCACTAATAAATGAGAAAATATCACCTGGGATTAGTAATCCTATGTCAATCCTTTATCCACATGTACACATTGAGAACACCAAACAACATGTGAGCAATGATAAAATAAAGGAGGTCACTTTTTACCAGTTTAGCGTGCCTTATTATAAATTTTATGAAATTGTGGGGTTATATATGGAGTTGAGTTTTTCGAAAGCATTGGATCCTATAAAATTATTCATCTTATCATCATTTGGGGGTATTGTCAGTGTTCCAAAATATGTTTTCATTGTATTGTCATAATTCCCTTACTTTTATGGATCATTTGCAATGAAAAGTAGAATTATGTTACCAAACAGTTTGGGTGGCTATGGTGGAAGTTTGTTTTCACCTACCGCATTGTAAAAATATATTATTTTAGGATTGCACATAAATAAAATCCATCTGGAGCATGTGTGTTTGTTTTCTTTTTATAAGTAGATTAGTGTACATGTCATCTTGTTTCCTTCAGCAAAATGTATTTGACCTCGACTCCACAACCCAACAGCTAAGGTACTAGAAATGCTTGTTCTTGACAACTCACATGGAGCATTCCATCCCCTGTGTAGCCAAATCTTATCACATAAAGCTATCAAAGGGTTGCAATATGACCAAGTCCTTTGTTGCACAGGAAATTTCCAATGTGTAGCATTCAAAGGAAGTCTATTTTGGGTTGAAAACAAGCAGTGAGCGAGTTCATTTTTTAGTGGTGGAGATCCCAGGAGCAGTTTAGATTAGCGAAAATTGTGCATTCAGAATTTCAAATTTGTGCGAGGTTTAAAGACTAGGTGGAAGCCTCGAAGTTGCATATCAAGCGTCGCACATCCTCCAGAATGAATGGTCAGGATTTACTTCTGGAGTTTGGGCATTGGGAAATTAGGCTTCCCCACTCTCATTTTCCTCCAAAGTAATTTCTCTCAGAGTCGAAAGATCTCCATCACGTGTCCTCCTTAGATATAACAGTGGTATTTTACTTCGATACTTCAGGCTTCAGGAGTTTCAGCCTCTCCACTCCCGATTTCCTCCGGATTAATTTTCTCCCGGAGTTCATAGATCTTTGTCGTGTGTCCTTCCATATATAATGGTGGTAGTTTACTTCGGGACTTCGGGATTTTGGAGTTTCAAGCTCTACACTCCCGATTTCCTCCAAAGTACTTTTTTCCCGAAGTTCACAGATCTTTTCTACATGTCCTTCTAGATCTAGTAGTAGTAGTTTACTTCAGGACTTTGGGTTTCAGGAGTTTCATCTTCTCCACTCTCGATTTCCTCCGGAATATTGTTCTCCCGGAGTTCAAAAATATTTTCCACATGTCATTCCATATCTAACGGTGGTATTTTACTTTGGGTCTTCGGGACACTTGATGAAGACACTCCAAAGTGATGAAGACACTTGACACCCATCATTTCCGATGCATGGTTCTCATCTGTCAGAGACATGTGGAATCCATATAGCAGTGATACATGGCACTCATTTAAAGAATTTTTGGACATGTCATCGGCCTTTTTCGAGTGACACGTGTCATCCATCCATCCACGACATGTCAGCATAGTGACGTCAGACCACCACGTCAACTGCATGAGATCATCCTCCGATAATTGTTCTTGTTCAGCGCAAAAATTAACGCCATCTCTAAGAATGGTTAGAAGGATTATATAGTTGGCGAGTGAATAATATTTGGCTAGGGATCTAAAATAGTAGGTGCACCTAGATCATAGATTGTGAATAGATCAACAACCACGCTTCGTTGCAGGGATGCAACATGCTCGAATGATAAAATTATTGAGCAGTCCTGCAATTGAAACCATGGTATGGTGAAAGAGATATGTGGCAGAAGGTGGTGGATTGCGGGATCAAAAGGGGTGTGGGTCCAAACTTCCTTCGATGGCCCTGCAATCACATGCTTATAAAATGTCAAATCCGAGAGAAATATGTGGCCTCCCCCTAGGAATTAAGCCTCGTTGTGATATCGATAAAAAATAAGTAGTTAATGAAAAAGGAGTTGTGGTTGAACCTCGACTCACTCTATAAATATAAGGCATGGAGGGTCTGTCTATGGAGACAGAACTGTCAGCCCGAGGTACCATGACAGATGGTTTTTCCTACAGGCCCATGTTGGTTTGAGCTCGCGTCTAACAAAAGGATACACACACAATCTGACATAAGGATTCACAAATGAAGATCCTTGGACAGGATGGCCAGAGGACTGTCCTAGCAGTTTCCCATTGATATTAGTATAAATAGATCAATTCAAGAATTTTTGTATGATCGATGGTTGAACAGAGATCCCTATTTTGTAATAGTTTGATATCAGAGCGGTTCTCTAGTTATGTATGAGACCTGAGACTTTCTCACTAATAGAATTCAGTTTCTTTCATCATCTTGTTTACTCTTTTTTTGCAACACTCATGCATGGATGATCCAGACGAGATGTTGTAGTTGTATTGTAATGGAGGTTTGATTATAATGTTTCTATGAGTTGTTTCAATATTTCTTTCGTTGTCATGTTTCCTCTTATGTTGAAATGCTTGTGCATGGATGATCCAGATGAGTTGTCATGTATGTATTGTAATGGAGGTTTGATTATAATGTTGTTGTGATATATTTCAGTATCTTAAACTTAAGTTCAAGAGTTCTCTTGTGCCTGAGTTTTTCTGCACCAAGCTGCTTGAAGGTCAGATGCTTATGGAAATCTTGTCCACTTTCCTCGCTAATTATTCCTCCTTCTCACCTTTATCCTTAAACCACTGACTGAAGTTAATGAGGACCTTATTTGTTGATGCATTGCTAGTCCAGTTTCTGTGTTAAAACATTCTTATAGTGAGCTATGTCCATTTGACCTCCACTCATAAACCTACCTCCACAAATATTTTGATGGGCACTAGGCTTATCCTCCTGCAGTCTGAGGGTGATTCTCAGTTCTAACATACTTGACAGGTCATTTTGATTGATATTGGGATGGAAATCCTAATGACCAAAAATCAACCACAAGTTATGCATTCAGAATTGGATTCAGGATCATGTCATGGAGTAGGAAGAAACAACCAACTGCTTCTTTGTTATCAACTCAAGATAAGTACAAATCCCTATGAAGTGCTACTTGTGAGGAATTTTGGTTGAGGTAGGTTCTTGAAGATGTGGGAAAAGTAAAAAAAGTGCCAACAATTATCAAATGTGATAACTAAAATTCCATCAAAGTAGCCAAAAATCATATGTACCATGCACGATCGAAGCATATTGAGATACGATATCATTTTTATGAGAGAATATATAGTGAGGAAATTCACTGAATCTATTGTAATGTTGATAATAATATGATTGGTATTTTTACGAAGTTTCTTGGAAAGGAAAATTTTGAAATATGTAGAAATTAGTTAGGAGTTGTAAAGAACTCATTTCTCCATTAAGGAAAAGTGTTAGAGAAATAATGTTGAAATAAATGAAACCGTTTGATTTCCCACAGAGGTTACGAAAAACATTTGGATTTTCATTATTCTGAAATGTATGTCTAATTTATTTATAAATGATTAAATATTGAGAGATGAAATGTGTGTGAGAAATTAAACTCACAAGTGTCTCTTCCTCCCTGTGGGCTATGCATTTGTATTAACTATGTCGAAATTTGGAATTTCATATTTTTAATAGAAACGTTTCCCATAGAACTTTACTCCTCACTGTAAAAATGGGACAATTTAAATGCCCCATAATAAATTCTTTCACCTACCCACACTTGAAATTAATAAAGGTGAATTGATTGGATTGAACTACTCATACGATTAAAAACATTGAATTTGTATAAACACTAAACCGGTTTAATCCCATTGACACATGGCACACAGATTGAGAGAACTAGAGTAGATCCATATCATGCACAGAGAAAGTTCAAATCCCTCTAAACAAAAACTTTTTCTAGAAAGAATATATCACTAATATATACAATATTGTTCATAAGTATGAATTATATCTACTTCATGAAAATGAATTATGTACATGCATTAGTCTTGGTCAAGGTAAATAATTCTAACAACTTCATCGAAATGAGAAACTATCGGTGACTTCATGAAAATGAACAACCAATTGTGAACAATGTGGCCTCTGTTGGACATATAATGTTTCTAATTTGGATCTACATATAGCCATACATTTTGAAAGACAATGTCTCTAGGTGATCCATCTCTTCCCACATTTCCAATATCCAACTCGGTTGAGTTTCTCTCATTTTCAAATGAGTATCGGTGTTGGGCCCTTCATCAACATAGGAAACTAAAATTATCTAAAATTTATCTCTCTTGAGAATTGTTGCTAGACAAAGTAGTGAATATTATTTAGAATGATATGAAGGAATGATGGTTATCCTTTAAGAATCTAAATAGATTTAACTAAGATCTTCTTTTTTCTCGATTATAACCACTGAATATAACTCAACCCAATCATAATTGTGTGAAGATAACTCAATCCAATCATAATTGTGTGATTGTGTATAGAGGGGATTTTTACAGCTCACCCTAAGTAT
>JZKD02S2277072.1:35771-64561 GCA_000966675.3 Picea glauca | reverse complement strand
CCTTCACATAAATTTCTGAGAACGAACATAAACAAAGAAGAGGAATCATTGCAGTTCCAGTTTTTAATCAAATACAATGCATCAGATATCAAATCATTCAACAGAGAATGAAAACTATTCTAGTTCAGATTTACAGGATACATGACATCGAATGAAAATATAGCCATTCATAATAAAAAGGGATATATCAACATATCTGAATCCAATCCGCGGGAAGACAAATGGAACGGCCACATTCCCCCAAACCGTAGAACATGGAATCCAAATCTACTTGTCCGATTCACCCCCTATCCTGACCATGAAGCCATGAGGGCAAACTTGGAAACTGCTCCTCAGCAGTGTCCTTCAATTCCAACAGTTCTCCTCTTGCCTCACACTTACTCAACAGTGTTCATAACATCAAGACAATTCTGTTTCAGCAAGGTCCTCTTGCCTCACAATCAATCCACAGTGTTCATAATAGCAAGAGAGCTTAGGAATCCTTTCCTGGCATACTTGGCAGTGTCTTGCCTCCTCACATATGCTATTTATCCATTTTTGCCCAGGTCTTTTCCCTCCTTTGGGGATTTTCACAGTTTTTCTTAATCCCCGATTTTCAGGGGCTGCTAGTGGCTAAATCTATGATTTTCCACTTGTAATCATCATCCCAGGGGTAGTTTCAACTTGTTCCCCACTCATGGACTCATGGTCAGCTGATTTTAATATGGTTGTTCCATTTGTCCTCCTGTAGTTAATATAATTATTCTGTTGTGATACAAGTGTCATAGTCAAATAGTTAGCTGGGTCCAAACAGATCTCTGCCCAATATTCACAATAATTAAATACAATTATTAAATTTGAAATTCGGAATTGCCATAAATGGCAAAAAAATTCCTGATTCAAATTTGCCAAAAACGGAAATAAATTCCCTGCACATAATTTTTTTTTTTTTTAATTTTCGGGGATGTCACAGTAAAATTATGACTTCTAAAAAAGAGAGGATGTCTTATCTTCAACTCTATATAAACATTTACTCCTTAAGGAAAAATATTTTAGACTTCACTTTCTTTCATATTTGATTAGTGATATTTCTTTTCCTTGTTATAGTGATGTGTATGAATGAATGGACATCCTAACCCACATTAGATAACCATTTTCATATCTCAATCATTCCATCAATGATATAATGTACCACATGTATATACCATCAAGGCATTTGTTTCAACACTTCAGCGTGGGGAGGGTTCAAAATTTAACCATTTAAATCTAGGTGAGGATATGAAAGTTCAAACCAAAAAATCACATGCAATAAAATTTACTACAAGAAAAATAGGCTCCATAACATCTGCTAGTAAAATGGACAAGGACTTTGGATGTGATGGAATGAGATTCATAATAGTGGTTTGATTCCCCATGGAAGGATATTTATGAAGGATTTTTGTGGAAGTTCATAAAAATGACTAAGTATGAAAAGGAAACTAACCATTGAAATTGGTCTTCAAAAGATACACATTGGGGGTAATGAACACCACAGGACAATGGAAATTTTCACCTACAAAGAGATAAGTGACTATTGATTTAAGGAATTTTCAAAAAAGTCACAAAAATATCTATCGAAATATTAGAGAAAACATAAAATTAAAATTTTGCTGGGAACACTACAATGGAAGAAAAATGAGAAGTGAGAAAATAACTAAATTTCAAAACTTAGAAACAAGTCATTGAGAAACCCAACTAAAGTAGATGCAAAAATGAAAATCAAATACATCGGAGTAACAACATGTCATCAAAATAGTATCGTCAGAAAAGTCAAGCTCATTAAATATAAAAAAATCTTAAAAATAAGAGAAATTGAAGATATCCCTTGTTAAAAAGCCAATAAAAAAAGGATACAAACCCAAAAACAAAAGAACAAAATAAATTAATTAATTAAATTTTAAAACTCAACTTTTTAAGAAATTGAAAGAAATAATTTATGTTTACTTTTTAATACAAAATAATTTAATTAAATGAATTAAAAGGTAAAACCATTAATTTATTTACAAATTAGAATATATATATATATATATATATATATATAATTTAATTTATAAACAAGTGGGAGAGATGAGAATGTACATGTTGTGTGGATAGAGAGCACACACATGCACACATCCTTACCTTCTAGAAGGGTGGGTTATTGGGGTGTGGACAACACACATCCTTGCCTTCTAGAAGGGTGGGTTATGGTGGTGTGGACAATACACATGACACCTTCATCTTCTATGAAGGTAAGGGGTGAGGGCCACACACATGATATCGACACCTTCACCTCTAAGAGGGTAGGGGGTCATAGGGGAGGGCAACACACACATGTACATCCTTATTCCTGAGAGGGCGGGTAGTGGATAGTGGGGGGTGAGGGGTGCACGTTGCATGCACATCCTCACCTCTCATGTGGAGTGCATGTTTTGGCACATTGTATCCACACACAATGAATCCCCTGGGAGGGTAGGTGGTGGGTGGTTAAGGGTGTGCATTTTTTTTATTCTCTCTCTCTCTCTCTCTCTCTCTCACACACACACACACACACACACACACACACACACACCCTTCAGGTGGTGAGGGTGTACATGTTTGTGCACACACCTCAGAAGGGGTTGTGTTGACAAGGGTGTGCATATTTGTGGTGCTCATGCACATAGAGGCTTACGATAAGCCACCCTCCTAGGGTTTAGGGTGTGCATGTGTGTGGTGTCCACACTCCTAATCCCCTAGGAATGTAGGTGGTGGGTAGTTGAGGATGTGCATAATTTTGTGTGTTCACACACACATGCTCACCCTTCAGGGGGTAAGGGTGTACATGTGTGTGTACACACCTCACGATGGAGTAGAAGAGTAAGGGGTGTATCAACAAAGGTATGCATATTTGTGTGTGCTCATACCAACACATGCTCACCCTTAGCCACCCCTCAAGGGCATGCATATGTGTGGTATAAACACACGTGCATGCCCTCACCCCTAGGAGGGTGTGAGGTGGAGGGTGAATATGCACAACCCTTGTCAACAATGACATGTATGCATATCCTCACCCCTTGGAAAAGTGGGTGGTGGGGTGTGAGTATGCAAAACCACCACTGAATAGACACATGCACATCCTCACCTCCCAAGAGGGTGGTGAGTGTGGGATGAGTTTGCACACCCTCATCATTAAACACACACTTGCACCCTAAGAGAATAATTGAGATGGTTGAGTTTGCACAACCTAACAACACAGAGTCACACCTTCATCCTTGAAAAGGTGGGTGATGAGGTGAGTATATATATCTTCATTAATAGACACACACATACACATTTCAACCTTAAAAAAATAAAAATCGTAAAAAATAAAAATATAAATGTCATGTAATTAGAATCTTCATTAAAATACCATTTCTAACACTTCTCAATGCTCATTGACGCTGATAAACATGAACGTTATCCAAAAACTTTATTCCCCACCATTGAAAGAATATTGTGACAATGGAAAAATATCTGCCACCGTCGAAAGAATCTGATTTACCATGTAACAATGTCGGCCAATATCTCAGAACGGAAGAGAAAGTACAGTGATAAAAATTAACGGTCTTTAAAAAAAAATTATTCCCCACCATTGAAAGAATCTTGCTACAACGGAAAAATGTCGGCCACCATTGAAAGAATCCGATTTAGCCTGTAAAGATGTCGGGCCATATCTCATCGTGAAATTGAAGTGGAATGGAGAATATTACATGTGGGTGTATTGAAGTGGAATGGAGAATATTACATGTGGGTGTGTMTGAGATGGATAAATTATTGCAGAGAYGCCGCTCCCCGTCTAATCTTCARCTGTTCCTCTTCTGTTTTRGTGCCCTGCAACACACYRTTCGWGATCGAGSTCTGSTGGGCTCAATTCCCGGTTGGATACTGATTTGATATATAGTGCGAATTGTTAGTGGTTTATATATTTACTTCCTTGCGGTGATAGAAACTCTCAATCTCCGAGCATCCCTTGGACCGTCGAATCTCTTCCGATGGCGGCGAGGGCCAAGGGAGAGAAACTGAGGAATGTAGGCCTCTGGACTCTGATCCAGAGGCCTACATTTCTCAGTTTCTCTCCCTTAGCCATTATAAGCTCTTCTGCCAGAACTACTAATTATCAGCTTCGACGAGTCCATAGTTGAAGCGATCCAAGGAGGATCATGCCCTCGCTCGGGGATTGAGCGTTTCTGATGATGGCCGTACAATCCCCACCATCCGGTAAGCGTGTAAAGAGTACGAAGGAAAGCAATCAAAATTTTCAGGTGGGTAATGCTATAGATTCCGTTGATCGGTGTTCCAGTTTTAGTAAAATATCGGGCAGCTCATGTAATTGCCATTTTCATCTGGGTGTGCAGGCGCAGGGCTTGTATCGAAGCATCGGTGCATGTGGCGCTGTGCAGGCCTGGAAATCACAGCCCTTCAATTTTCCATCGTCCCGGCATTTTTATAAATTTTGTTTAACTGGTCTTTCTAATTTGTAAAAGTAGTTTACAACTATCCCAGCCACTTCACCCGCGGCTGATGAACGCCCAGAGGGGATACCATCTTGTCACCTGATATTTTGCAGTCTGTCATAGCTTATATTTAGCTTATATTTGGCAAGTAGGATAATCAGGTTAATGAATAATCTGTAATCAGTTATTCTAATGATTTTTTTAGATCTAGAGGAATAAGTAACTCAATCAGGATGACTTTGGTTAGGCCGAAGATCAAATTTTGTTGGCTGTCACTATAACTCCTAGGCCAGTGCCAACAGTCGCAAGAAAGCACCTAGCAGGAAACTTATGACTTAGCAAGAGTCCATCTAAGTGGAACCTCTATCCCAAGGGACTGTACTCTTTGTGGAAATTGAACCCCATGCTACCCAACCAGACTAAGAACCCTGGACTTAAACACCCTAATGATTAACGGAAGCAGAATGACATACTCTTGGGTTATTTGTACTAATCTTAACCTTTAATTAGTAATCAAGACAAAATGTTTTTAAAAAAATGTAGTTAAATCTCTCACACACATTGCTTATTTCTAATTAAAAGACTGATTAATCTGAAAGTTTTCAGATAAGTATAGGCCTCTCTACATAAATATATTTTTAATTATTTTTCTACTTTGATAGTATAGTATTGGCATGAGCTGGTGGCATCGGAACATAGACAAAATCGCCGAGTCATGAGCCCAAGGCAGTCGTGGCTATGCTATGTCTCCTTGTCTCTGTTGGAATTGTGATTCACTGGAATTGCTTAAAACTGCTTATGAAATAGGCTTTCATACTTAAAAATCAAGAATAGGCCAGAAAAATCATTTGTGGAACTAATTTTAATGTGTGGTGCTTATAAATCTCAGTGATCCCAATACATATATCATTGATTTTCATATTTGTCTCTGTTGGAATTGTGATTCACTGGAATTGCTTAAAACTGCTTATGAAATAGGCTTTCATACTTAAAAATCAAGAATAGGCAAGAAAAATCATTTGTGGAACTAATTTTAATGTGTGGTGCTTATAAATCTCAGTGATCCCAATACATATATCATTGATTTTCATATCTAAGTCCAGGTAGATTTGCGTTAGTGTTTGCTGAGCTCTATATCAAGTATTTGAATTCCACATATTTAATTAGTAGCAGTTTCATAACTTTTAGGTGATATAGGTGTATATTAGAGGTGTGCATTTGTTATTTTAAATTTTTTGATATTCAAGTTGATTTTATTTTCTTTAAAAATATTAATTGTTTTAACAAAATTTCTCATAACTGTAGAGAATTTTAAATGTTATATTTAATGAAAAATTATATAAACATATGCAAAGCTCAAACTTTCTTAATTCATTGTTTGTCAACTGGGAGGGTATAAGCATATGCATTTAAAAACCATTTTTTTTCAATATATTTAATTGATGAAGAAAAAAAAAAAACATAAAATATTAGTATATGCATTTAAAAATCATTTTTTCAATGTGTTTAAAACACACTAATGCACTTTATCATATGACATATCTTAAAAATCTTTTTTTTCAATGTATTCAACTCAAAGAAACAGATGAGTGCACTTTATCACATGACATATATTTAAAATCATTTTTTGACATATCGATTTTCTTGTAACAATCAGAAGTATGGGTGACCAAAAGAATGCTATAACATGTATTTTCATTACATTGTTTGAAGATAACATATTTGTATTGATTGTAGTTTTGGCTCAAATAATTGGCAATTGGAATAAAGTGGTAATATTGAAAGGTTGATTCTAAATATTCTTTATTCAATATCAAAAGACATCTAAGTATATCAAGTTATCTCTCACCATTTGTAATAAGTTTAGAATTCAATTATATTTCAATTCTCTTATTGAATATTTTTTTCCTTTTCTTGTGCATTTAATAGAGTTTGAATAAATATACTTCGACTTTCATAGGATCTTGATTCAGTGTCAAGTGCATGTGCACATGATATTCCTTCGGTCCTATCTATAACACGATGTCATAAGGTATTATTCAAAACAAGATATTACAAATAGATATTATATGAAAATGAAGATCCACTTTACCTTAACACCTATAACATGCCATCCCTAAACAACCATCCGAGGCTAGGAGTACTTCACCATGAACAAGATCTATTTTAGGATACCCCAGTAATACGTGGCTATTCAAAATGTAAATGGATTAAAAATGAGGTTTTAGAGTGTCATTTTGTTCCATTATGTTCATGATCGACCTGAAGTTAACAATCTAATACTTCCCATTGATATTAAGGATCCAACTTGAGTGGGCCTAATGGTTAAGAACAATTGTTTCCTCCTAAGAGGTCACAAGTTCAAATCCAGATGGGGGTAGTGTATGTATACCTCCGTAGACTTTACCAATGAAATTGTTGCCCAAAGGGGGTCCCTTGTCCCACAAACAAGGGGGTCTCATACACCAATTTGGTGTGGCTTGTACGTGACCTTAAAAATAGATTATTATTATTATTAATATGTGACATAGAAAATGCATGTAGGAATTATTTCGTATGTTGATTTTTTGAAAAGTTGAAGCGAAACCACTTTTTTTGATATTGAAATTTATCCAACCCATCTCCTTCAATTGAGTCAAATGAGAGTTCTATTGAGCCAATGTATTATCAACCTAATGTTTTTCACCTATTTAGTATTGAGTACTTTCATCCGAAAAGCATCACAATGGAAGTCATAACTCTCATTTCCATCATCATGTGACCTTAGTATCACCATACTGAGCCAATTCAAACCATAATTTGACCAAATAAATCATAGTGCTCTCCACTATTTCCTTCATTTTATCCTTTTAGAGCGCACAAGAAATCCATTAAAATTTTCTCTATGGTATTAAAATAAAACAAAAATACTATTTTATCAACTCATTAATGTCTTTGTTCCCTATGTAGTAGGTAAGTGTGGACTATATCAATACATTATTGTTACTTATAGGTTTTATATAATCGTTTTTAATCATCCTCATCCCAATAATTCATTAATACATTGGGATAGTTCACATTGAAGCTAACTCCATAAGGTCCACCATTTCATCTATAAATAAATCCATTGAGGTCACAAAAATGATCCACAATCCATAGTATGGTTATGTTTCAAAAATTCCTTTAGTGAGATTTAGCACCTTAGCTATTGTCCCTCTACCATCAAGAACTCCCTCATTTGACCAAACTTGGAGTTCTAGCACACAAGGAGGTAAAGAACCCATTCCCAAGGGTGGATTTGTAGCCCATATAGCTACATCAAATATTTCATAAGGTCTCATTGGTAAATTCCTTCCATTACTTAATAAAATCATTCATTCGTTTATATGCGTGCGTTTGGAATTTAGTTTTATTATGCATGGTTTTGTTGTTGTTTTTTCATTAAATATATTTTGAGTAGAATGGTTTCTTACTAGTGTTTTATTATTATTTCTTTCATTTGTCCATGATATAGTTTACACAACCATTAAGGGATTTTGGCAGACCCTTTGAAAAAATTCAGCAAACATATAGTGACTCTATTAGGGAAGATGACCCTTGTCGCATTCCTTAGTTGTGTGTGCTTCCTAGGTATTTTAGTAGGTTAATGTCCTTTATATTATTATTTTTTTTTTTTTATGTTTATTGCTTATTTATAGCCTTAGTTTCTTAAGTGATTTGGGTGGAAACCATAGTTTTCTATCTTGACTACTAGATGTCCATGACATAATTTTCTTTTAGAATGTTGTCTAGGTAACTTTACTGGGGATTTTTTGTGTAGCATGATTTTTTAGGCCATTTTCAACATTGAAAAATCTTTTTCAATTTTTTTTTTCTTAGCCTGCCCAACTTACCCAAAATATCAAATATTCATTTTATTTATTTTAATGTGATTGATAGGTTCCGTGTATTATACAAATGACAGTTCCGACTCACTGTCCCTGTGAGGTTAAGATACTCTCATTATTGCCATTCATATTTATCGGTTAAGAGACTCTAATTATTGGCATTCATATTTATTAGCATCACATCTTTTAAATCTATAGAATACACATGCAGGCTGACAAAACATCCTGTTAGCTATTAAGGCTGATGTTGAAAGGGAATTCTTTCACCGTATGTTATGGTACTATCTATCAACCAACCAAAATTTTGTTTTGTGGAATATTTCAATAGATGTTTATATATTGTACCCTCCACCTTCAATCTATACAAATTTTATACAAATTAAATTTTTATACTCTCGAACAGCTTGTCAGAGGCCTCCTCTATTAGAGATATGAAGCTTGACTTATCAGATCCTTGTCTCATGCGGTATCTCCTCTTGCCATATGGTCTTCTGGTTTCTGCTACTCTCGACAGAACCAATATCGTAGGGTTAATCAATTTACTCTGTCCGACTTGTGAACCCCACCACCTAGACTCCACCAGGCTCTTGCAGTTTTATGTGAACCCTATAGCTGTCTTTCCACAAATCTCTGCACCTACAACTACCCTATAGCGGCCTCCTTTCTTTCGAGGGACATACTACCGGTGCTCGGCAAACATTTTATACCAGACTACCAGTGAACCTTATTATCTGGATGAGTGAAATTCATCAGACAATACCAAGGAACATCGAGTGCAAATATAGGCAAATAAGAAAGATCATAATGAGCGCATGTTACAAAGACAATGAGAAAAACTTCATAGATAAACACATATATGCGAAAGACTTGTTTTTATTAAATCAGAGCATAACCCATGGGTTTTACAATCTTTGTGCCAAATGCACAGACTGAGAGAAGTATGCTCTTCGCTCTCTAAACTTAATTACACACTCTGGACTCAAAGAACGACATAAAGCTTCAGACATAAGGGAATCTTAGAGACTTAGACTAACGGACTCACTCTCCTCTCGAAATCCCCCAAGAATGAGCTCTCATCCTTCCTTTATACAAATTTGTGAAGGAAGAGTCATTATGAAGAAAATACTCGATTAGACAAGTGGACCTTCATGTCATCCACTAGATTTTACTTTATTGATTTGGTTGATGTATTCGTGCAAGAATCTCCGACCAAATCATGAACTTTATTTTTTATCAACCGAAAGTAAATGGAATAGTAAATTTGACTTGGTAGTCGTGCAAGATTCCCCGATCAAAGGACAGACAAAATATGACATAAAGTAGAGCATTTTGGAAATGTGGGTCAAACCTCACCAAAAGTTAGAGAAGTGCTCTGAGTTTCCAATATTTCCATTATTACAAGAGAGAAATAATTACATAGTGGGGGTTTCTTTCGGTAACCCACTAAACCCGAATGGCACCATTGTCGGCCATTTAGACATGAATTCACATAATTACACTATGGAGTTGGTTACGTCAACCCACGGAAACCGACTAGCTCCAGCTAGCAGTAGAATAATAATCATTCCATTGGATAATCATGGAAGTGACAGAATCTGTAAGGGTCTCAGTGTTGAGTATACACTTCTCTGTATAGTTCTGCGTCTTCATTACTATCTTCATCTTGTTGGAGTACATATCGGGTCCTAATAATCCATGGATGTCTTTCTCTTATAAATAACATTTTATATTCTTCATCGGAATAGAGGTCACTCACAGTCTGTAAATTTTTGTTTGGGAAAAGGAACATTCTAGCAGTTTCTGTTACTTCATGATCTATTCCGGTTGGATGTAACCCAAACTTTTGCCACCAATCTTCTAACCAATCAGGTTCAAGAAAAATGATAAAGGATACAAAGAATTTTATCATGCGGTAATAATACCTGTATCTGTCTATCCAAAGACATACATTATACCACATTGTTTTGTATTGTGAGTAATTGATCTCAAACAATTTTTCTTCAGGATCCCTATTTGACCAAGATTGCAGAGTTCTCATTCTATTGATTTGGAAGAAATTCCAAGCCAAAGTTTCTTGCCATGTTTGGGTTTGTTGGTCAAACCATTCTCTGTTACCAGATCTGATCCTGCTAAGATCACCCATCTCAACTAAATTTTGTCTGGATGCAATTATTGAAGCATGATGCATTCTTCCAATTATGTGTTGGGGAGGGATTACATGTATGCTAGTATTTCTTGAAAATCCTGGCAATCCGAGCTCAACCCCTTCTGATGATCTTAGCTACCACCCTGGTATCCAATGTTCTTTATAAACCTCCCATGGCGTGTTATCATCCAGATAATGAGTAGTTGGTCTATTTGTATGATCATCCCAAGTGCTTATGATTACCATACCCTTTGAACAGTAGGTGATCTGGGCATGTGACTCTGAGATAAATGGCAACTCTATCATCTTAGGAGGATGACCTTCAATACTTGGCAGAGTGATACAATACCCTGGTTCTCCTAAAGAGATTTTGTAAGAACCATGGGGTTCTACTACAGATAAAAATGGAGTGCCAAGAATGCAGTCTACTGGTAATTCAGAAATTAGATATTTCATCCCTAAAGCATATTCTCCAAATAACAGAATGCCTTTAGGAATATCAAAATTGAAGGCAGTATTTACATTTCCTAGTCCAATAGCAGAACCACAACTAGGAAGCCAATATTTAGCAGGGATTATGTTTTTATTGATCAAATTCATATCGGATCCAGTGTCTAAGAGTGAATTTAACATGAACACTTCTCTATTTATTTTTAATTTGATCCTGACATAATATTTTTGATATCTGATGGGCATAATTTTCATACCTGTGAGCCCTTGCATTTGGTCTGTTGCTTGCCCTTGTATTATTGACTTTGGACTTTCAAAAGGAGCATCTTCTAATGGTGGAGGGATAGAGTCTAATTTTTATTTTAGTTCTCTAATTTCTTGTCTAGCCCAGGAATCAATCTTAAATCTATATTCAGCCTCTTCCTCCATCCTTTTGATTTTTTCTTTTAATCTAGAGATTTCCTTCTTTAGTAAAAGTACCTCTTTGGCTAGATCAGTTATAGAGGTATTATGTAGCTTTTCCTCTCTGTTAAATTTGATAAAAGTCTTTGTGTTCCTGTCAAAAGAGGCATCAATGAACAAAGGTTCTCTTCTGGGAGGCTCAACATTCTTGTTCCTTTGTTCAGTCTTAACAGTTTTTACAAAAGTATCAAGAAGAGATTTTTTCATATCTCCTTCAGCTAGGGCCTTGATCTAGGCCAGCATCTGCGCTTCTTGATCTCCTGTATTTTGGAACATACAGACTTTTAGTTTTTGCTTGGTTTCTAGTTCTCATTCAGAGTCAAAACTATCTATACTACTTTTGCAAGAACAAAAAGTTGGATTTATGCAATTGCATTCCTGATTGATTAATATTTCTTCTTCTGAGCTATATTGGAACTCAGAAGTACTATTAGAATTGGAGCAACACCCTTCTTGAAGAAGATGAACTTCTTCTCTTTTGAATGGATTGTAAGGGCATTGATTAGTTTCATGATCATTGGCTCCACATCTATTACAATATATTCTTAGAGCCAATCACCTTTTTTCTTGAGCCTCTTTTGCCTTTTTCTCTGAAATTTTTCCTTTGGACTTTCTAGAGGCTGTGTTTTCTGGGCAGTTATGAGCCAGATGCCCTGATTTTCCACATATCCAGCAATGGACTTGCTGTCTAGCCTTATAGGTATGAATTTTCAGTTTGATATCCTCAGGATCATAGTAATGGGTTCTAGGCCTATATCTATATCTGTATTTGGTTTTTCTCCCCTTTTCTTCTCTAGATTCTCTTTTCTTTTTCTTTTTCTTTCTGGTAGGATTTGTGATATATAAGCCATATTTTTCACAAATAGATTTATGGTTAGGAAGATAGGTCAACTTTGATACAGATTTTTGGACTTTCATACTGGTGCAAAGTCCAATTAAGGCCTTACTAATTAGGGATTAAATTCCCCCCCATGTGTACATCTCATAGGGAAGTTTAAGCACTTACTTCATTTTCAAGTATTCAACAAATTTACTTGGTATTGCTGCCAAGTATACCTGTTTCCAAAGGAGGTTTTGACTGTCCTAAACCTTAAATATTCTCTGTGTCCATTATGTATGAAATTCTTCATATTCAGACATCTTTCTGCATTTCATATTCATAAGAATTATCTCATGTTTATCAACAATTTCAGATCCTGTACCACACCAGTGCTCAAGACTTGCAGTAGTAAGATCACCAATCATGCTATTCTGGGGAGAGCCATCAATATGCTATACAATATCTCCTTGTTCATCTCTAATAAATTCAGCCTCCATCCTGGCAATCATTACAGGGGAAGAAATTACTTCTCACCATTTACTAAGAGTACCTGTAAAGCACTGGATGATAGTTTTGCATGCCTCTATTTATATTTTTCCCTTCATGCACATAATCTTGTAAGAGACATACATCCTATCTATCATTTGTCTAATCTGTGCTATAGACAAACTGTCAATGTTCCACTCCTGGAACCAATCTTCAGCAAATGTCTGTGTTTCTGGTAATCTTCCTTTTTCGATTAAGTCTGGGGCTGATGGTCTGATGGTATGGTGTGGGATATTCTCATAAGCAGGATTTTGGACAGTCACAAGGGAATGACGATCTCGTGAATAAGATTTTGGTTCTTCTTCTTTTGGGAAATGATGTGGGAATGTTTTCTTGATTACTGTCTGTAAAGGTTTATATACAGGAGACAATATAGAGATTTGTGAGCTTGGAAGGATGAAAGAGTCAGGGATAGGCTTATTAGGATTTTTATCTTTTTGTTTTATCTTTGTCAGTCTCTTTGCCATTTTAGAGAAAGCAAGCCCCAATCCTTCCATTATTTCTTCATGATTTCTCGTGGAATCTCTGGATTTATAAGAGATTTCACTAAGAGAAGAGTCCATCTTGTCTTTTAATTTTGTGACCTTATCTTGGATTTGATCAATAGACTGTACAATAGTGTTTGTAGATACTTGTAGATCTACAATTTGACTTTTCTGAGCATAGTCATTGGTCACGAAGGTGTGGGTGGCCATTCCTCTTAAGGCAGTGTTGGTCCAGTTAATTTGTTCAGAGATTGACTGGACTCTTTTATCAATTCCTGATAGCTGGAAGGCCTCTTCAGAAAGCAGTAAGGGAACTTCTTTGACTTGTTTGTTGTTGTCTTCTAAGACAATCCCTTTAAAAGGTGGAAATGTAGAGTTAGATTCTACAGTATATCCGTCAATGCTTTTCCACTTATGATTAGGAGAAGTCTCAGAGGTTTCTCCCATCATTTGTACTGCAACCTTTTGATTTAATTTCCTCCATTCAAAGAAGGAAATCCATAGGTTATTGTCAGATATATATTTCTGCCAGTCTTTAGAAAGTTTAATTTTTTCAGGATCTGACACAATTGTATTAAATTCATTTGTTTCAGGATTTGTAAATAAATACCAGTTCAACATATTTTTTATCCATTCTTCATTGATGGACCCTTTCTGGCACCCTCTCATGACTGTATGAAATTTGTGCATTTCATCTAAAGAGGGTATTGAAATGCCACTCGGTAAGGGATTAGAGAATCTACAGTCTGGTATAACTTTATCACATTATTCTATGTATCCTAACCCATATCGTGGAGTACCAGGAGGTCTCATACCCTTATATATGTCTTGGATTCTAGGATCTAATGTTTCTATGGTAGGAATGAAATGGATACATAGAACATTGTGATAAAGTTATACCATACTATAGATTCTCTAATCCCTAACCCAGTGGAATTTCAAGACCCTCTTTAGATGAAATGCATAAATTTCATGTAGTCGTGAGAGAATGTGACATAGTTGCACTCCTCGGAGCACGTCCTCTCTCACAGGATCTTCTTCTTCTCTCAGCCCGAAGAACTCCAAGGCTCTTCTATTTCCCTATCAAGAGATCTGCACCCCACAGATTCTCTTATGTGCACTCCCCCTTTTCCTTATTTTTCGGAGGATCGAAAGTCATGGCTTCGTAAGTTCACTATCGATCACTAGGCTCTCGAATCCCCGAGACCCGATGGTTAGTCAATGCTGACTTTATCTCACCCTGTCAAGACTTTTCTTATCGCAGTTTCTCCACTCGCGATATCAAGCCCTTTGATTTACCGACTCCCGATACCCGATGCAACAAAACTCCGACGCACATGCGAGTTGTCACCTCAACTCCCATTAATCCTATCAGGATATCGAACTTCATGGGATCGCGAATCCTGATGTTGATGGATTTGGGACTTCCCTTTCCCTGATTCTCCGATACTATGTCACTTGTCCTCCACTAGCTCCCGCTGTGGCCCACACAACTCTCCCATTGGAATATCGTGTTTTGAGATTCTAAGCTGCAAGAATACTCTACCTATGAAAACCCCAATGCTCTGATCCCTAACTCTTTGGGATCTCCTAAAACGCGTCCCAAACAACGGACGGTTCTGGGCTCGTCGGGATATCACATATCGTGATATTGCAATTCTCGTTGCAATATTTTGGAACTTCAACTCGTGAATCCCCGATACATGATATCACGTCTAGATCTGACGACTCCTATGGCACGGATCGATGGCTATACCCTTCCTGAGCTTCGAACCTCTTCCACACTTATGCTATAACCTCCTTGCACCTCTGTGAGATCCAACGGCCCACGGAACTTCGTGAAATCTCCTCAAAGGATTTCAGTCATCCATTCTTCCCTTCGTAAATCCACTGGATGACTAAATGTCTCCTCACGAGACTTTCTCGCCTAGTTTCCAACCTGCGACGCCCTTGTAACTTCAAGTCGCACTTGTCTAATTTGTTCTTCAGAAACTCAAAGGCCTATCCTTCCCGATCTTTCCACAATTACTCGGTCTCTTTGAAAGAGAGAACTCTTTGCACGCACTCCTTGCGACAATCCTTCAACCTCAACTGAGAGTTGAAGTTTCTCGACTTTGCGCACTCCTTGCAGCAACAGTCTTTATTAATTTACTCAGGTTCACAACCCTGAGACTTTTACCTGGCCTGCGCACTCCTTGCACGACACTGTGCCTCACTGCACCTTCGAGGAAATGAGAACAAAAGCTCTCTCCAATTGAACCCTTCTGTCAACACACTCCTTGCGAAAAAATTCGACTGCACTCCTTGCAAGAATCCTCTGGCTCAATCTAGAGAAACAATTGAAACTAATTCCTTGTTCCCTTCAGACTTCAATTTAACCATGAAATCACATACATAGCATATAAAAGAAAATGTATAACAGGGATCAAACATTCGTGAGCACAACATCGATACATAGAGAAACAACACAAACCATGAATTTGAATCAAAGGTTTCATCTACTAATTCAAATGCCTAGACATGGGTGTTCTTTACAGCTCTTTGCTTGCTCTCGCTCTCCTGTTCTTCCAGAATAATATTACAACGATACAATGAGGGTGCCTATATCCGTTTTCCCTCTTGGACTCTAGGCTATCAAATCTAAAATTAAAATCCTATCTAACTACATTAACTATACTAAATGTCGACTATCTACTAAAGGATGAGATCTATCCACTCAAGGTCCCTTACAATATACAAGTGCACCATCTCTTAAATGGGTCATTTAATATCACGCAACAATTCCAAAGCAATTTTTAAAATTTGTGCTGGCTTATCCAGCTGTCTTCCGCTTACGCGCTGGCTCGCTTTATGTGCTGGTGATGCTCCTGCATCATACTCCTCGGCTTGAAAACTTTCATGGGATCCTATCCATGAGCTCTTTCATGGTATGTCCATGCTTCTGTATCACTACTTCGCTCTCCCAGCTGGCATCTTCCATTGGGTGATTCTTCCACTTGACCAGATACTCGAAGTATTGCTTCCACCTAGTCTTCTTACCCATTCTTTTGTCTAGTATGGATTCCATTTGCGGCTTCTCTACAACTAGCAATTGTTTCATCCATTGGATCACTGGATCCTCAACTCCAGTCTCTGCTTCTTCATCCCTGTATGAGTATAAATTTGCGATGATGAATATCAAAGATATTCTGATCCCATCCGGTAGCTCAATCTCATAAGCATTTTTCTTGAATTTTCTCAAGACCTTACATGGCCCGATTTTCTTCATTTTTAATTTATTGTATGTTCCCCTTGGAAACCTTTCTTTTCTCAAATGTTCCATAACTATATCACCAAATTCAAACTGAAGTTGTCTCCGGTGCTGATATGCTCTGCGCTTGTACTCCTGGGTTGATTTCAACAACCACTCCTTCACCCTGTGGTGAAGTTCCTTCATCGCCTCAGTGAATTCCTCCGCACTAGCACTGATAGTAGAAGCTTGTTATGAATTCCTTAGTTCAGATACTCCTCTCGGCTGCATCCCATATACAATCTGAAATGGACTCTTTCATGTGTTTCAATTCACTGAATCGTTGTATGCAAACTCTGTCTGTGGCAATATGTGGTCCCAACTGCTGTGGTGCTCCGTCACCAAGATTCTCAGCAAGTCTCCTAGACTTCTATTCACCACCTCTGTTTGTCCATCTGTCTGAGGATGATAAGCAGAACTAAACACCAAGTTAGTTCATAGCTTCTTCCATAAGGTCCTCCAAAAATGCCCTATGAATTTTGTGTCTCTGTCCGAAACAATACTTTTCGACAACCCATGAAGTCGAATGATTTCCTTAAAAAACAGATTTGCGATGTGAGTCGCATCGCTGGTATTTTGGCATGGGATGAAGTGTGCCATCTTAGAAAACCTATCCACCACCATAAAGACTGAATCAAATCCTCTTTGCGTCCTTGGTAACCCCAATACAAAATCCATGCTAATTGCCTCCCATGGCCTCTCTGGTATGGGAAATGGCTGATAAAAAACTGCATTCTTCTTTCTCCCCTTCGAATGCTGGCAAATTATGCATCTGTCAACGAATCTATTGACATCTACTCGCATCCCCGACCAAAAATATGACTCATTCAACTTCTTGAATGTTTTTTCATGGCCAAAATGTCCTGCTAATCCACCACTGTGCTTCTCCTTTAATAGATTCTCCCTCATGGAGCATTTCAGAATGCACAATTGATTGCCTCTGAACAACAATCCTTCCTAGATCATATACTCTATCCAAGGAATCCTATCTCTGAGAACTAGATTCTCAGCTGCTTCATACGCTTCTCCAAAGTTTGCATCTCCTGCGTACATGTCCCTGAGATTTTCAAAACCCAATGTTTTGATTCGGAACTCCTGCAATAACAAACACTTTCTTCTCAAAGCATCAACCACTTTGTTAGCAGTACCCAAAATGTGCTTGATCACAAATGTGAAATTTTGCATATACTCTACCCATTTTGCATGTTTCTGATTCAACTTCTCCTGTTGAGTCACAAACTGTAATGCATGATTATCACTGTACAATACAAATTCTTTTAGAATCAAGTAATTCCTCCACTTCTTCAGTGCCTGTATGATAGCATAGAATTCTTTATCATACGTGGAGTATTTCAGTTTTGCTTCATCCAGCTTCTCACTGAAATATGCAATCGGTCTGTCTTCCTGACTCAGGACCACTCCAATGGCAAACCTGCTTACATCACATTTTACCTGAAATGTCTTCAGGAAATCCGACAACACCAAAACTGGTTGTTCTGTGATCTTCCACTTCAACAGATTGAAGCTCTTCTCAGCCTCTGCTGTCCAGTGAAAGGACTTATGCCATTTCTTCACTGTATCCATCATCGCTGCGCTAATCCCACTGAAATTCCTGATGAATTTCCGATAGAAACTAGCTAAACCATGAAAACTCCTCACCTCAAAAATGTTTCTCAGTGATGGCCAATTCTTGATCACTTCTACCTTATCTGTATCCATCCTCAACTCATTCGCCGAAATAACAAAACCCAAGTAAATGATCCATGTCTTCATAAATGAGGACATCTTCATATTAATCATCAACTTTTCTTGTTGTATCTTCCTCATCACAATGGCCAAATGCTTCAGGTGTTCAACCTCTAATTTACTGTAAATCAATATGTCATCCAAATACACAATGACAAATTTTCTGATGAAATCCCTCAGGACTTCGTTCATCAACCTCATGAAGGTACTTGGTGCATTCGTCAATCCAAATGGCATGACAAGCCATTCATATAATCCTTCGTTGGTTTTGAAGGCTGTCTTCCACTCATCACCTTCCCTCATGCGAATCTGGTGGTATCCGCTTTTCAAATCTATCTTTGAAAAATACCTTTCCCCACTTAGGCAATCCATCATATCATCCATTCTCGGCAATGGAAATCTGTACCTGATGGTTATCTTATTGATCGCCCTTGAGTCAGTACACATCCTCCAGCCTCCGTCTTTCTTCGAACTGAGCATTGTTGGAACAACACATGGACTCAAGCTCTCCCTACCCAGTCCTCTGTCCAATAACTCTTGGACCTGCTTCTTGACCTCCTCATTCTCTTGCGGCATCAATCTCTATGCGTATTTATTCGACAAACTGGCTCCTGGTATGAGGTCTATATGATGACTCACACTCCTCATTGGTGGCAACGAACGAGGTAATTCGTCCACTATGATGTCAGCGAACTCTTCCAGCAGTTCCTCAACTTCATCTGGTAAATCGTCCACTCTTGTGCTAGTCAGAACAATTCTTGGTTTCCTAACCACAAAGAATTGTGGATCTTCTTTCTTATTCACCTCCGTAAGAAGTTCCTTCCCACTCATGAGAAGTATTGTGTTGCTTACTTCTGGTTTCACCTCCTTATCCTTTATCGGAAGCAACATATGGGTTCTCCCATTCTTCTCCAGGGTATATGTGTTCATTCTCCCATCATGAATCACATTTCTGTCATATTTCCATGGTCTACCCAGCAATAAATGACATACATCCATGGGAATAACATCACATAATATCTTATCATTATATCCCCCTATTTTGAATTCAACCAAGCATTGTTTAGTAATAGTTACCTGGTGTCCTTTCTGTAGCCACGAAACTATGTATGGGCTTGGATGAACAGTTGTCTCCATCTCCAACTTCTCTACCATCTCTGTGGATACGAGATTATCCGTGCTACCACTGTCTACGATGACCTTTCACACCCTATCCTTGGTCTTGCAAGCTGTTCTGAAAATTCTGGTCCTTTGAACTGAGCTTTCCACCTCCTTCTCGAGTGTCAAAAGGACTTTTTGCATCATAAGCGATCTTCTTCCTTCTATGTCTTCGGCTTCAACATCTCGCCTTTGTGCCTCGGTGATGTGAGCTTCTCCAATGTCCTTCTTTTTCTCTGGAAACTCGTAAGACTTGTGCCCATTCTTTCCACATGTGAAGCATGTGATTACTCCACCTCGGCCTCTTCCTCTGCCTCTGGTACGAGGAAAAGTATTTGCGTCAGCATATTCTCCACTCTTCTCATTATTCTTCCCTCTCTGTTCAACATATGATCCCCTCTGTGAGGTTCCACCTCTTTCAACCTTACCCTGAGGTTTCTTCCATTCCTCCTTGGGCTTCTGGTATTTGTCTTGGGAAACTGCTTTGCCTCTGGGCTGACTTCTGCCTTGCCCTCACTGACCTTTCTTACGGCTCAGCTTCTCCCCATCTTTCAGAGCCATCTGATAAGCATCCTCCACCGTCCTGATGTTAACCATGATTAATTCATCCTGAATGTCGTATCTCAGACCATTCATATATCTAGCAACCTTCTCATCATTGCTCTCCCGATGACCTCCTCTGATGTTCAGTCGATAGAATTCCTCAGTGTATTCTTTCACTGTAATCATCTTCTGTCTCAAGTTTTGCATTCTCCTGAACAAAGTAATTTGGTAGTCTCTGGGGATGAACTTCGCCTTCATCTTTGCAATCATTCGATCCCAACTCTTGATTTTGTTCTTACCTTTGTAGCGTCTGTCAGCTTGTAGCTCATCCCACCACAATCCTGCATGTCCTTTCAAGCACGTAACAACATGCTTGACCTTCTTATCCTCTTCGATATCTTCATAGTCGAAGTAGGTGTCGAGAGCTCTTATCCAATCTAAAAGCTCTTCTGCATCCATATTTCCCTCATAAACTAGAATGTCCATCTTTTCCTTTGCACCCATCCTAGCAATAGCTTTAATTAGATGTTCATTTGTCGCATCTTCGGCTTCAACCTCCTCTTCGCGTTCAACCTCTATTTCACTGTCAGAATCACTCAGATCCCTTGCACTATCTGTGCGTCTTTGAGTTATCTCCATGTCTTCGAGTCTTGCTCATAGATCTCTCATTTTTCTCTCCATTTCTGGATTTCCTACTGGCCTGTCTCTTCTCCGCACCTCCCTATCCTCTGGATCAGGTGATTGCCTTTCTCTCCTCGGCGGCATGGTGAATTTTCTCTCTCTCTGCTACAGAAAACAAAGATTAATCCTCACTCTGATACCAAAACTGACGCAGCCGCACTCCTCAGAGCACGTCCGCTCTCACAGGATCTTCTTCTTCTCCCGGCCTGAAGAACTCCAAGGTTCTTCTATTTCCCTATCGGGAAATCTGCACCCCACAGATTCTCTTATGTGCCCTCCCCCTTTTCCTTATTTTTCAGAGGATCGGAACTCGTGGCTTCGCAATTTCACTATCGATCACTGGGCTCTCGAATCCTCGAGACCCGATGGTCAAGCAATGATGACTTTCTCTCACCCTGTCGGGACTTTTATTATTGCAGTTTCACCCCTCGCGATATCAAGCCCTTTGATTTACCGACTCCCGATACCCAATGCAACGAAACTCCGACACACATGCGAGTTGTCACCTCAACTCCCATTAATCCTATAGGGATATAGTACTTCGCGGGATCGCGAATCTTGACGTTGATGGATCCGGGATTTCCCTTTCCCCGATTTTCCGATACTATGTCGCTTGTCCTCCACTAGCTCCTGCCGTGGCCCACACAACTCTCCCGTCAGAATATCGTGTTTCGGGACTCCGAGATGCAAGAATACTCTAGCTTTGAAAATCTCGATGCTCTGATCCCCGACTCTTTGGGATCTCTTGACACGCGTCCCAAACAACGAACGGTTCTGGGCTCGTTGGGATATCGCGGATCACGATATTGCAATTCTCGTTGCAATCTTTTGGAACTTCAACTCGCGAATCCCCTATACGCGATATCACATGTAGATCTGACGAATCCTATGGCACGGATTGACGGCTATACCCTTCCTGAGCTTAGAAAATCTTCCACACTTATGCTATAACCTCCTTGCACCTCTGTGAGATCCAACAGCCCACGGAACTTCGTGAAATCTCCTCAAAGGATTTTGGTCGTTCGTTCTTCCCTTCATAAATCCACGGGATGACTAAATGTCTCCTCACAAGACTTGCTCGCCTACTTGCCAACCTGGGACGCCCTTGCAACTTCAATTCGCACTTGTCTAAGCTGTTCTTTAGCAAATCAGAGGCCTATCCTTCCTAAACTTTCCACAGTTACTCGGTCTCTTCAAAAGAGAGAACTCTTTGCACGCACTCCTTGCGGAAATCCTTCAACCTCGACTGAGAGTTGAAGTTTCTCGACTCTGCGCACTCCTTGTAGCAGCAGTATTTATTAATTTAGTCAGGTTCGCAACCCTGATACTTTTACTTGGCCTGGGCACTCCTTTCACGACAAGAAAAAAAACTCTCTCCAATTGAACCCTTCTCTCAATGAACTCCTTGCGGACAAATTTGACTGCACTCCTTGCAGGAATCCTTTGGCTCAATCTAGAGAAACAATTGAAACTAATTCCTTGTTCCCTTCAGACTTCAATTCAACCATGAAATCACATACATAGCATATAAAAGAAAATGTATAACAGGGAGCAAACATTCATGAGCATAACATCGATACACAGAGAAACAACAAAAACCATGAATTTGAATCAAAGCTTTCATCTATTAATTCAAATGCCTGTACATGGGTTTTCTTTACAGCTATTTGCTTTCTCTCACTCTCCTATTCTTCTAGAATAATATTACAACGATACAATGAGGGTGCCTATATCCATTTTCCCTCTTGGACTCTAGGATATAAAATCTAAAATTAAAATCCTATCTAACTGCATTAACTATATTAAATGTCGACTATCTACTAAAGGAAGAGAGTTATCTGCTCAAGATCCCTTACAATATACAAGTGTGTTATCTCTTAAATGGGTCATTTAAGATCGCGGAACAATTCCAAAGCAATTTTCAAAATTTGTGTTGGCTTATCCAGCTGTCTTTCACTTTCGCACTGGCTCGCTTGATGTGTTGGCGATGCTTCTGCATCAGGATGCGAGAAAGGGTCCACCAATGAATAATGGATCAAAAATATGTTTCACTGGGATTTATTTACAAATCCTAAAACAAATTAATTTAATACAGCTGTGTCAGATCTTGAAAAAATTAAACTTTCTAAAGACTGGCAGAAATATATATCTGACAATAACCTATGGATTTCCTTCTTTGAATAGAGGAAATTAATACAAAAGGATGTAGTACAAATGATGGGAGAAATCTCTGAGACTTCTCCTAAGCATAAGTGGAAAAGCATTGGCGGGCATACTGTAGAATCTAACTCTACATTTCCACCTTTTAAAGGGATTGTCTTAGAAGACAACAACAAACAAGTCAAAGAAGTTCCCTTGCTGCTTTCTAAAGAGGCCATCTAGCTATCAGGAATTGATAAAAGAGTCCAGTCAGTCTCTGAACAACTTAACTAGACCAACACTGCCTTAAGAGGAATGGCCACCCACACCTTCGTGACCAATGACTATGCTCGGAAAAGTCAAATTGTATATCTACAAGTATCTACAAGCACTATTGTATAGTCTGTTGATCAAATCCAATATAAGGTCACAGAAGTAAAAGACAATATGGACTCTACTCTTAGTGAAATCTCTTATAAATCCAGAGAGTCCACGAGAAATCATGAAGAAATAATGGAAGGATTGGGGCTTGCTTTCTCTAAAATGGGAAAGACACTGACAGAGATAAAACAAAAGGTTAGCAATCCTAATAAGCCTATCCCTGACTCTTTCATCCTTCCAAGCTCACAAATCTCTGTATTGTCTCCTGTATATAAACCTTTAGAGACAGTAATCCAAAAAAAATTCCCACATCATTTCCCAAAAGAAGAAGAACCAAAATCTTCTTCACGAGATTGTCATTCCCTTGTGACTGTCCAAAATCCTTCTTATGAGAATATCCCACACCATACCACCAAACCATCAACCCCAGACTTAATCGAAAAAGGAAGATTACCAGAAACACATACATTTGCTGAAGATTGGTTCCAGGAGTGGAACATTGACAATTTGTCTATAGCACAGATTAGACAAATGATAGATAGGATGTATGTCTCTTACAATATTATGTGCATGAAGGGAAAAACAAAAATAGAGGCATGCAAAACTATCATCCAGTGCTTTACAGGTACTCTCAGTAAATGGTGGGAATTTATTTCTTCCCCTCTAACGATTGCCAAGATGGAGGCTGGAGTTCTTAGAGATGAACAGGGAGATATTGTGTATCGTATTGATGGCTCTCCCTGGAATAACATGATTGTTTCTCTTACTACTGCAATTCTTGAGCACTGGTGTGGTATAGAATCTGAAATTGTTGATAAACATGAGATAATTCTCATGAATATGAAATGCAGAAAGATGTATGAATATGAAGAATTCCATACAGAATGGACACAAAGAATATTTGAGGTTCAGGATAGTCAAAACCTCCTCTGGAAATAGGTATACTTGGCAGCAATACCAAGTAAATTTGTTGAATACTTGAAAATGCAGGAAGTGTTTAAACTTTCCTATGAGATGTACACATGGGGGGAAATTTATTCCCTAATTACTAAGGCCTTAATTGGACTTTGCACCAATATGAAAGTCCAAATCTTTGTATCAAAGTTGACCTATCTTCCTGACGAGAAATCTATTTGTGAAAAATATGGCTTATATATCACAAATCTTACTAGAAAGAAAAAGAAAAAGAAAAGAGAATCTAGAGAAGAAAAGGGGAGAAAAACCAAATACAGATATAGATATAGGCCTAGAACCCATTACTATGATCATGAGGACATCAAACTGAAAACTCATACCTATCATGCTAGAGAACAAGTATGTTGTTGGATATGTGGAAAATCAGGGCATCTGGCTGATAACTGCCCAGAAAACACAGCCTCTAGAAAGTCCAAAGGAAAACTTTCAGAGCAAAAGGCAAAAGAGGCTCAAGAAAAAAGGCAATTGGCTCTAAGAATACATTGTAATAGATGCGGAGCCAATGATCATGAAACTAATCAATGCCCTTACAATCCATTCAAAAGAGAAGAAGTTCATCTTCTTCAAGAAGGGTGCTGCTCCAATTCTGACAGTACTTCTGAGTTTCAATACAGCTCAGAAGAAGAAATATTAATCAATCAGGAATGCAATTGTAGAAATCCAAATTTTTGTTCTTGCAAAAGTAGTACAGATAGTTATGAATCTGAATCAGAACTAGAAACCAAGCAAAAACTAAAAGTCTGTATGTTCCAAAATACAGGAGATCAAGAAGCGCATATGTTGGCCCAGATCAAGGCCCTACCTGAAGGAGATATGAAAAAATATCTTCTTGATACTTTTGTAAAAACTGTTAAGACTGAACAAAGGAACAAGAATGTTGAGCCTCCCAGAAAAGAACCTTTGTTCATTGATGCCTCTTTTGATAGGAACACAAAGACTTTTATCAAATTTAACAGAGAGGCAAAGCTACATAATACCTCTATAACTGATCTAGCCAAAGAGGTACTTTCACTAAAGAAGGAAATCTTTGAATTAAAAGAAAAAATGAAAAGGATGGAGGAAGAGGTTGAATATAGCTTTAAGATTGATTCTTGGGCTAGACAAGAAATTAGAGAACTAAAAGAAAAATTAGACTCTATCCCTCAACCATTAGAAGATGCTCCTTTTGAAAGTCCAAAGTCAATAATACAAGGGCAAACAATGGCCCAAATGCAAGGGCTCACACGTATGAAAATTATGCCCATCAGATATCAAAAATATTATGTCAGGATCAAATTAGAAATAAATAGGGAAGTGTTCATGTTAAATGCACTCTTAGACACTGGATCCGATATGAATTTGATCAATAAAGACATAATCCCTGCTAAATACTGGCTTCCTAGTTGTGGTTCTGCTATTGGACTAGGAAATGTAAATATTGCCTTCAATTTTGAGATTCCTAAAGGCATTCTATTATTTGGAGAATATGCTTTAGGGATGAAATATCTAATTTCTGAATTTCTAGTAGACTGCATTCTTGGCACTCCATTTTTATCTGCAGTAGAACCCCATGGTTCTTACAAAATCCCTTCAGGAGAACCAGGGTATTTTATCACTCTGCCAAGTATTGAAGGTCATCCTCCTAAGAGGATAGAGTTGCCATTTATCTCAGAGTCACATGCCCAGATCGCCTATTTTTCAAAGGGTATGGTAATCATAAGCACTTGGGATGATCATACAAATAGACCAGCTACTCATTATCTCGATGATAACACCCCATAGGAGGTTTATAAAGAACATTGGATACCAGGGTGGCAACTAAGATCATCAGAAGGGGTTGAGCTCGGATTGCCAGGATTTTCAAGAAATACTAGCATACATCTAATCCCTCCCCAGCACATAATTGGAAGAATGCATCATGCTTACACAATTGCATCCAAACAAAAGTTATTTGAGATGGGTGATCTTAGAAGGATTAGATCTGCTAACAGAGAATGTTTTGACCAGCAAACCCAAACATGGCAAGAAACTATGGCTTTGAATTTCTTCCAAATCAATAGAACGAGAACTTTGCAATCTTGGCCAAATCAAGATCCTGAAGAAATTTTTTTTGACATCAATTACTCACAATACAAAACAATGTGGTATAATGTTTGTCTTTGGACAGACATATACATGTATTATTATTGCATGATCAAATTCTCTGAATCCTTTATCATTTTTCTTGAACCTGATTAGTTAGCAGATTGGTGGCACAAGTTTGGGTTACATCCAACCGGAATAGATCTTGAAGTAACAGAAACCGCTAGAATGTTCCTTTTCCCAAACATAAATTTACAGACTGTCAGTAACCTCTATTCCGATGAAGAACATAAAATGTTATTTATAAGATAAAGACATCCATGGATTATCAGGACCCGATATTTACTCCAAAAAGATGAATATAGTAATGAAGACCCAGAACTATACAGAGAAGTGTATACTCAACACTAGGACCCTTACAGATTCCTTCACTTCCATGATTATTCAATGGAATGATTATTATTCTACTGCTAGCTCGAGCTTGTCGGTTTTCGTGGGTTGACGTAACCAACTCTGCAGTGTAATTATGTGAATTCATGTCTAAATGGCCGACAGTGGTGCCATTCGGGTTTAGTGGGTTACCGAAAGAAACCTCCACTTTGTAATTATTTCTCTTGTAATAATGAGAATCTTGGAAACTTGGAGCACTTCTCTGACTTTTGGTGAGGTTTGAGCCACATTTCCAAGATGCTCTACTTTATGTCATATTTTTTCTGTCCTCTGATCGGGGAATCTTGCACGAATACCTCATCAGACTTACTATTCCATTTACTTTCGGTTTATAGGAAATAAAGTTCTTGATTTGGTCAGAGATTCTTGCACGAATACATCCGCCAAATCCATAAAGTAAAATCTAGTGGACGACATGAAGGTCCACTTGTCTATTCGAGTCCTTTCTTCATAATGACTCTTCCTTCACAAATTTGTATAAAGGAAGGATGAGAGCTCATTCTTGGGGGAGTTCGAGAGGAGAGTGAGTCCGTTAGTCTAAGTCTCTAAGCTTCCCTTCTGTCTGAAGCTTTGTGTCTTTCTTTGAGTCCAGAGTCTGTAATTAAGTTTAGAGAGTGAAGAGAATACTGCTCTCAGTCTGTGCATTTGGCACAAAGATTGTAAAACCCGTGGGTTATGCTCTGATTTAATAAAAACAAGTCTTTCGCATATATGTGTTTATCTATGAAGTTTTTCTCATTGTCTCTGTAACATGCGCTCATTATGATCTTGCTTATTTTCCTTGATTTTCACTCGATGTTCCTTGGTACTCTCTGATGAAGTTCACTTATCGAGATAATAAGGTTCACTGGTAGTCTGGTATAAAACTTCTGCCGAGCACCGGTAGTAAGTCCCGAGAAGGAAAGGAGGCCGCTATAGGGTAGTGGTAGGTGCAGAGATTCATGGAAAGCCGGCTATAGGGTTCACATAAAACTACAAGAGCCTGGTGGAGTCCAGGTGGTGGGGTTCACAAGTCGGACAGAGTAAAGAGGTTAACCCGACGATATTGGTTCTGTCGAGAGTAGCAGAAACCAGAAGACCAGATGGCAAGAGGAGATAGCGCATGAGACAAGGATATGATAAGTCAGGCTTCATATCTCTGACAGAGGAGGCCTATGACAAGCTGTTCGAGAGTACCAGCATGCAAATGGTATCAAAGCAATACAACTTATTTTCGCCCCGAGTATGATATCAGACTCTTCGATCTGATAAAGCTATTCGCTCTGTTTATATTCTGTGTAATTTATTTTTCTATGTGTATTAAGAATCTAGTGCCAGATACAAAATTTAATATAAATTTTTATTCCGATTTTGCAGAAAGATGTTTATTTATTTCACTGTCTTCCCTAGAGAAATGCAAGTTTATGTACATAACCCACCTTCTAATCTTATCTATATAAATGCAAGTTGACGTATCAGTTTCATGTACCATCCATATATACAAATGCAAGTTTATGTACACAACCCAGTTAAAGTTAAAAAAAGAACCCAAGGTTAACTGCAGAACCTACCTCTAACCTATTTTATCTACTCCATCTATACAGATGCTCTCCGCGGGACTGCTTCCATGGAGTGATAGACAAATATTTAGGTGGAGGAGCAGATCATGAATAAAGACCGAATAAAAGTAAATGTAGCGAAGGTTTCATTCGTTGCATTAGCTGTCCCTACCCTTGCGCACCGCATGATCCTCTCCAACTCTAATTTTGGTATTTTTTTACCCATGAGCGATGACAAGTATTGAGGTGGACGAGCAGATGTGAAATTATTAGAGTTTTACGATCATGAACGAAGACCGAATAAAAGTAAATGTATCTAGGTTTCATCCATTGCCCTAGCTTCTCTTACTATCAAGCACCGCATGATCCTCTCCAGCTTTAATTTTGGTAGTTATTTGGCATTATTTTTTTTACTATTTTAAATTAAGATATTTTATAGTCCAATTATTGGGTGAAGACCATTAGGGTTTTATATATAGATTTCTTGTTATATAGATTTAGTGTTTAACTTGATCATAACTTTAAAATTAAATTATGATTATAATAATTATAATATTCAACTCAATTCAATAAAATTTAAAA
>JZKD02S2277061.1:21955-35133 GCA_000966675.3 Picea glauca | reverse complement strand
AGTCCATAAACCTTTTGGGTTTGTAATTGCACCTAAGAAGCAAGGTGAATTCTACAACTAGGCCGGAGTTGGCTGCGGTGATCTATCAACTCTTTCAGGTGTGTTTGTGTAATGGTGCATTGAATATGGACAAGTGGTCTGTGCATCAAATATTAGAATATGCACTTTGACCCACGTTTAGATAGATCTGTGCTAGTTTGTACACTTTTCACATGCTTTTATGTCAAGGTAAAATTCAATAGAAGCACAACAGACCGGTAATAGTCTGACATGTTAATGAAATTGATTGTACCTCGGCAGTCTCCGGGTCATGATCACGAGTAATTTTAATTTGGTTCTTTCTTTCAAAGAAATAGAAACTGAAGCTTTCCTGTACATGTTGTTTGTATTTGGATGAGGCACCACTCATACAAATATCTTAGAACTGCTGAATTTTCCCAAGGAAGTCTCAAGACTTGACCTATCTTGTCACATTTCTATAGGACCCTAGTTCATGGTCACGAGTAATTTTTATTTGGTTCTTTCTTTCAAAGAAATAGAAACTGAAGCTTTCCTGTACATGTTGCCTGTATTTAGATGAGGCATCACTCATACAAATGTCTTGGAACTGTTGAATTCTCCCAAGGAAGTATCAAGACTTCACCTATATTTGTCGCATTTTTAACGAACTTGGAATTATTCATTTAACTGAATAAATTACAAGGGAACATATGAAAATAAAGTAGAAATTTATTCAGCGTATTCTCAAATGGTGGCAGTTGGACAAATATTGGAATGTAGAACACTATACTGATAATACGCATTGTGGCAGAATTCTTCGATGCATTTTTAGGAGTATGATGCACATATATTTTAACATTTTTTTGAAAAGCTCAGAGTATGCTTTGAAACTGTGTTACCCTTTAGGATCATGCATGTCCATTGATTTGACAGATTTCCCCTCCTCTTTTTGTTATCAAGCTTATACCATATTGCATTTGGAATGAAATGTTGAAAACCTTTAATGCATACTATTGCGACATACTCATGATTGTCCTTCTTGGGTCATGGATGACCCACCATAATACTTGAGCAAACTTGGGTCGTAAATCCTGTCGTCATATAGCATGCAGTAATGCTTTAAGTCTTCAATGTAGCCTGACATTTTAAGTCTGATAATTAGAATTGTCCAATAACGTTCTTTATCAAGCACTTTTTATGCAATCAGTGCTCAAACAACTGGTACAGCCTAGACAAGGTCGGTTTTGAGGAACCGTACTGTTGTAAATAAAATTGGAAATGTAAGAATATCAAATATTATATATGCAACTCAATGAGACAAATTAACTGTGAACCTGAAACAGGTGTTTGAATTTATAATGAAATTAGAACAGATAAGACATAGATTCTGGGAAAATAACTACAGTGCGAATCACCGGTCAACCAAAACTTGCGAATGCATACTGCAGACATCAGCTCTAAATTTTTAGAACTTATATCATACTGCACTTCCCATATTTGCAAGTTTCTTCTTTGTTGTGCATAAGGATATAGCTCTTGGTCATGGTATGTGAGTTGTATTTAGTTGAAAATTGAAACAATGAACCTTCATTAATTGTATGCTGCAACAAGTTGCAAAATCTGAACTTGTATTCCCAATTTTAGGAGAGGAGGTATAATACATAAATTGTCAATCCTGAAGAAGAAACTGGTTAATACATAACTTATTTTTTATAAAATTGTGCATGCTCCGTTCCTCTTCCTATGTTCTAGTGTGTAAATGTCGTTCATTTCTTTGTTGATGCAGAGGTTTGTTGTCATTATGTATTGAATATTAGGTTCATTACAATTTACAAGTTTAACCATAGGGTAGAGTTCAGACCATGGTTAGCATTCTCCTTTCTATAGGTATACATGTTTGACATACTTTCTGAACCGCTTTTATGCTTTTAGGTATATTATGGAATTCATGGGGCTCTTGGAGCACGGTTGTTTGATTTAGCCTCTCGGATGAGAAAAGACCAAAAGCTTACCTACGAAGACCTCGTAATTGTTAAGGTAAGAGTATTTTTTCATTTATATTTTGTTTTTCTTTCCTTATCTTGGTTCTGCAACAACCAAATTTCAAATTTGTATCATCAAAATTAGAGAATGGCATAATGCATATCCTTAAGTGACTGTTTCATTGCCTGATTTTCACTTTAAAATACCATCTCCATGGTATTTTGCAACGATAACTATCTCACATTCTATGACATGTGAATGCCTAGAATGTGTGTCATATGACTTGCTTTCATAGGATTGCACTTTGGGATGCAGAGTATTTACGAGAAAGGCTGCCGGAATGAAATTGAGAATTTCATCTTTCAGCTAGTCGATTTAACTGGCAATGGCCTTGTGCAGAGGTTCTGTCTCTCTCCCTCTCTGTACTTACCAACCTACCATTTTTTATGGTCAAAGAGCATTCTGCTCCTCTATTTGCATTTCTTGGAATCTTGATAGGTCATCTGTTCTTGTAATTTTTTCATGTGACAAAAAGGCTACTTTCTTCATGCATTAGGGCCCGTGTAATCAACCAAAGTAAAAAATCAGTTACAAATTAAGAAACATAACCTACTTTAGATGATGCCAAAAATAGTTAGTTGCTATATACTTTTAATGCTTTTTGGCTAATTAAGCTTGAAATTAGAATTTAGTTTGATTGGTCAATATGAGGGAGTCCAAGTGAAATATAAATATTCAAAAAACAAATGGATTTCTAGTTAAGTTAGCTTTTACTTGGAATTAATCCATAATTAGTTGACATAATGAGTTGCCCAGCTTTAAAATGGTCCACAATTAGTTAACATAATGAGTTGCACAGCTTTTAAATATTGTATTTACTCTCACGTTGTCAACGATGAGCCTATAATGTGCACATGCAAGCATTTCCTTATAGACTTAGAAAACTAGGACTAAGCTGGATTCCATTTTTAACAGAAGTTGCTATTCAATTGCTCCATCTACTATTCTCCGCTCTAAAGTGTACATGGAGTGTTTTCTGCTTTAAAGGAAGCTTTAATCCACGGGTTACGTGTTTTGTTGATAGTATGACTTCTATAAGCTCTTTTATTTAGTTTCATTTATTGTCTTAAAGTGGCACCAAAGCCACATTTCTGCTACTGTGGTGGGTTGATTTCACTGATTTTTACCACAACAATCTTCTAGACTGCAGTCTTCTGTATAATCAACCTTTTCCCATGGCTTAAGAAGAAACTTGATATGAACATATTCTCCTTGAATTTATCACCGAGGCTCAGAAGTGTCTACTAGGATATATGCGAAGACACTCTCAGAATAGGAAGGACATGTTCATGTATTGAAACAAATAAACGCCTTGCGATTTGGTTGGAGATTAATTTCAAGAAAATGGAATCATGAATGGAAGCTGTGGGTTGTTGAGTTTCTGAAATCAGATTCTTCCCAAATTTGGGCTTCAAAAGGACTCGTTGGAGTCAATATCAAAGCATGGACTCTGAATTTAAAGCTTCAAATATCTTTTGAACGTTTCAGCTCAATTTAGAGAAGCTAAAGTTTATAGGTCTTTTTGACCTAATGAATAGGTCAATGGGACTAGAGAATACAACTAGTCATAACCATGATGTGGAAGTGCCAAGGCTACCATTGACAGCTAAAAGATAAAGAGATGCAAATTAAAATAACATAAAAGAGAGTAACAACGCATGGCCCAAGAGGGTAAACCCTAGAAAAGAGAGAGATCCACTACATGACACTAGATATAGAGGAGGGAGTGGAACCATCTCCATTTGCATCAATCATTGTAAGGGCAATGCAATGCTTGATAGTCCTTTGGGGAGTGCTCAGGGTTGAGGGGCATGGTTGAGTGATTCTGGGGGGAACTTGGAGGTGTTTAGTGAAAGCTCTCCTAACATTCAAGGCCGAAGAGAAAATCTGGTGACAAGTATCCGGTTTCTTGACCTAGGTTGTAAGGCAATTCTACACTGAAAATGGGTGCTTCTTTGTGTCCTTGTGAAAGTAGGTTGTCTGACTGTAGAACCAAGCACAAGACTGAAAACAGATATACACAAGTGCGGCTAAGAGAAAAGATGCCAATCACAAGTGAAATTGCCAAAATTAAGTGCCCTTATGCTTATGACACTTTGTATTTCAGATCAAGAAGATCACAAGATAAGATGATGCAATTGAGACTTTGATTTGTGTATTTATACACAACTCGTGTGAAGCGTCCTTCCAACAGGGGTTATGGGCCCACATAACAAGGGCAGAAACCCCAAGAGGGCATGAGCCTGCATATCAAGTTTGACTAGGTTGCCTTTCACTATAAAAGTAGTATACAATAAGTGAAATAAATCTGGCCTTATCCATAATTACAAGTACATAATGATATATATGGATGTGCTATGGCCGCATGTACAAATGACACCAATAATTCCAACATCCTCCCTTGTGCTGAACATGGGGCCACAGAGAGAAGTTGTTACAAGTTACAACTCAAGATTTACTTTGTTGATGATTGCAGCTTCGTGAGACATCCTCTAGGACACGTTCTCCTCTGAGACTGAGTTGAGTCGACCTGTAGGAGAGCCCATGTGTTGGGTGTGCCCATGTGATGGGTGTGTCGTTCCTCTCTAGACTGAGATGAGATGATGTGTGCCCCTGTGTGGGGTGAGGATGCCCATGAGATGGGTGTGTCGTTCCTCTCTGGATTGAGATGAGACGATGTCTACCCCTGTGCAGGGTGAAGGTGCCCATGAGATGGGTGTGCGTCAGACTTTGGACTAAGCTGTTATGACGTGTGGTCTCCTGCCTTGTGGACTCATTTGAGTCAGGCTTGAGATGGTACTCCAGATGATTCTCCTGTGGACTCAGTTGAGATAGAGATCTGTTGAGTAGGACGTCCCTGTGGCCGAGCACAGGTGGACGTGTCCCTAGTGGTTGGGCACTAGTGGATGTGTGAGATCCTTGCTATATTGTCTTAGAGTAAGATTTACCTGTAACCCTAATTATGTTGTAAAGGGTACAGGTCGGCCCCGCCATGTAAAGATAATTAATATTGTAATTATTAATTATATTAATTATATCATTAAGTTGTACAGGTCGGCCCTATTGTGCCAATAGACACATCATTTGATGTGATAAGTTTTGTATAAATAAAGGTGAATCCCCATTGAGGAAACACACTTATCATTGTGTCATCTCATGATTTCAGAAGTTGTGGTCTGAAATTATGAGAATTACAGCACCTTCTTGTGTGCTAGGTTTGGTGGTGGCTGGGGGATCTTCTCTTGAGAATATAGCAAAGGATTGCTGGGTTTTCTTCCCTTGTGTAGAAAGGTTTCCCAGGATATTTCTTGTGTTCTTGTGCATGGTTATTCTTCTTGTGATCTTGGTTTACTGCAGCTAGTTATTGTTGCTACAGTGGTTATGGTTCAAGTAAATGCTAAACAAAATTCAAAATTAAAATGCATCAGCTTACCATAAAATTCAACATGGTTTCAGAGCAGTACTTGAAGAAGACTTTTGCACATCAGAAAAAGGCAGCTGTGGGAGATAAAGGGCTGCTAAACCCTTGCCACTGGTATGAGGAAAAGAAGGCCGGACCTCTCCTTAATTTTCTGTGGTAAAATTGAGGCCGAACCTCTCCTTTCTGTGGTAAATTTTAGGGCCGCCTCTAATTTCTGTTGGCTGGCCAAGCATTGTTTGAGGGCCAAGTCTCCAAGGTTGCCACAGTCAGTTCAAGCCTACAAAGGGCTGCCTCAGCATCTTTTGTAAGATCGAAGGCTTAAAGAAGAAAGACAACAGTATTAAAGGATCCAATTCAAATGAAGACTGTCCAGTGTCCACACTAAATCTATCCGCCAGCAATAAAAGAGACGTGGAAATTTACCCAATCGTTGAGCAGTAATGTGTGGACCATACAGTGGTATATTGGATGCTAGCATTGCAATTAAAATAAAACAGTCCGCCATATTTTATCATAACTGTGGGGCAGTCAAAGAAAGTGAAGTCAAAGGAGCCCTAACCGCAGATTTAAAACAAAAATTACAGACCTATAGGCTATAAGCAGCCTCCGTGGTGTTCCTTCTGAGGCAGCGAAAAATTGCAGAGCTGTAGCAGCTTCTGTCCTTCTGAGGCAGTGAATTTCTGAAGCTGATTTAAAGCCTGTTCTAAGGCAAATCCGTGTGCAGACTTGAGGGTGGTTTTGTGCTGATCTAAGGCCAGATTGTATGCAGAGTTGAGACAGTCCTGAAGCTGTTCGCTGGGACATATCTCTGAAGATATACTTCTTGAATTACAAAGGCGGATTTCTTTTTGGATTAGTGGCAGACCTTGAAGCCATCACATGGGCACACCCAACACACCCATCACATGGAGAGCAGTTGAGTGTCGTGCAGTGGTTATGGTTCAAGTAAATGCTAAACAGAATTCAAAATTAAAATGCATCATCTTACCATAAAATTCAACATACTTCCCCCCTTAATGCTGAGCAGAGAGCCATAACACCTCCCCTGAACTCCACATTGCTCCTTCAAAAAGGCATCAAGATTATCAATAACTGGGACTGAGCTCCAGAGAGATTTAGGTGGGAGATGTGTGAGATGTTGTAGTTCGATAGGGACATCGAAAACTTGAATAATGGCTCATGGTGGAGAAGACGTCTTATGATAGAGCTCAAATGGGCCAATATGGAACTTAGTGGCATCAGATTCATCTTGAAAACAGTGAGTAATCTCAGAAAGAAGGGCTCAAGGTGGAGGAGATTCCTCTTGATAGCATGTAGATGGACCAACGAGAAACTTTGTTGCATCAACAAGAGTGGAGATAGAGCACTTAGGTATAGGCCTTGATCTATCAAAAAGAAGAGTAACTGGTGTAGGTGAATTATGCAAGGTGTCACGATCATTACTGAGTAATGGGGGCAAACTGTTAGGTACATCTTGAAAAGGTGAGAAATCATCTGCAACATGAGGATTGGATGAGCTATTGGAAAGAGCATCATCATTTGCAACATGAGGATTGGGTAAGCCACTGACAAGAGTATCCTGAAAAAGTGAAGAGACATCTGCAATAAGAAGACTGGATGAGTCATCAATAGGGTTCACATTGTTGAAATTCCTCAGCATATGGTAATAGTCCTGGTCTGATTTCTAACCTGCCTACTTAGGGAAACAAAAAACTGAATTCTCTATCAATACTGCAATCTAAAATCTATTAGATACTGAAACACATCCCACTGAAGAAAGTTGTAGCAAGTACACATATTTGAAACTCAAATCACATCACTATTTATTACTCTTGAAAATAGGAAATACTGGAAGCTTGAAATACTAACTCTAGTCACTCATTGCTCTCTACTGAACTGAATGAATAACAATGGAGACCCTACCTCTCTTTTATAGAGAAGGAGTCTAGGGTTGTACATTAAAAAATAACCTAACCCTAAGTGCCTAGGTTAGAGTGCCCAACCTGCATGCATGCATGACTTTCTAGAGATTTGCACCTAGATTGGAGTAGGCTACACATGCACCTTGCCTTCACCCTCTCCTTGGGATTAGTGCCCTATCTCTCTAATTTTGAAAAAGTCAAACTAAACTTAGAAACATAACTAATCTGAACTAGAACTAGAAAGTGGAACTTGCTAAATTCGGAACAACAAACTAACTGAAGGTGGTGCATGAATGACTTTAGCATGTATGCGCTATCTACCAAACAATAATTTATAACTTTGTCTACTGTGCCCTTATTAAACCTGTTTATCATTGCTGTAAGGAGATGAAGTTTGAACACACCCTCTCTGTCCCTGTGCTTGCAGCTGTACTTCTGCTGTCTTTAACATTGTTCTACAAATTGTTATAATATGCCATTGTACCTTCTCTGCATGTGCCCAGGTCTTCTCTACTCACTGTTGCCATTGATGGTACTTCACGGGACACTTTTTGAGGTACTCAAAATCCAACACTCCCTCTTACTGAGGAATGTGTTATTTGCCAAACACGAAGCTCCCTTTGCATTTCGAACCTCCCCTCTTCTAGGGGCTTGGTCAACCAATTGACCATCAATGAATTGGAAGAAACATGAATCTGGATCACTGCTTTCTTCTTTACTCCGAGCTCTCGTCAAAATCTTTATGGTGAAAGCCTTTTGTATGAGGAACACTGCATGAACAACTTGCCAGCATCCTTTGTCCTTCATGTCATCTTCACTGGTCAAAATCTTCTCACATGACATCATGAACTGTTCAAGACTTCTTGCAATAATGAACTCATCTGTATATAGGGCCACGGCAAATGTATTAGATCTATCAAAAATGAATTGAAATCTGCACTAAACTCAGAACAACCCAACACGAGTACAATCTCATTGACACTAAAATCCAAAACTGGTGGTGCCTGCATCAACCCATCTAGGGCATGTCAATTTTAAGCATCTAATTTTAGATTTGAAAATTACTTCCAAGTGACTTCAAACAGTAAACCCTAGGGCTGTTATCACTGAATAATTTTACACTGAAATTATGACAGAAAATTACAGCAGAAACATAAAGACCAGAGAGAAACAATCCACAAGAGACACAAATTTCTGTTCTGTAAACTTTTCAGATTTAGAATTTCTAAGAGCAAAATCAGGCCTCTCAGCAAGTTCACAAAATCAACAAAATTGAGGACAAAATCAGTTCTCTTGCAAAAATTACAAACTCAACAAAATTTCCAGAAAATTCCCCCACTTACAAACCTGCTGCAAACTTGTTGACGTCAGCCGTACGACTTGCTGATGTCAGATTGTATGGTCTGCTACCTGCCCATAGAACTCTCACGTGCGGCCTGTACTGATCTGTCACACATGCGACTGTACAGATTTGTTTCTCCCACAAGTAGGTCACGAAGTCGCAGATCTTGGCAACTTCCAAAATTCTGTTGCACAAATCTGTCTGGTACATGCTAATGGCTGTAACATGCATGAAATGCATGTTACAGCCACATGTGTGGGAGAAACAAATCTGTACAGTTGCATGTGTGACAGATCTGTACATGGTGCACGTGAGAGTTCTATGGGCAAAGTGGTTGACCCACAAGTAGGTCAACCACTTTGCTCTCTTTTCCTCAAATATGCCTTATGTCGAAGTCATACTCACTAAGGAATTCTAACCACCTGCTTTGTCTGGGCATTTAAACTTGACTGTCCAAACAAATATTTCAGACCACAATGGTCTGTTCTTAGTTCAAATCTTTTACCCATAAGATAATGCCTCCACATCTTCAAAGCATGCACTATGGTTGCCAATTCTAAGTCATGCGTAGCATAAAGCTTTTCATGCTCTTTCAAATTCCTTGATTCATAACATACCACCTGTCCATTCTGACTTAGGACTCCACCTAGTCCTTCCTTGCATGCATCCGTGCATACAACGAAGTCTGCATTAGGATCAACAATCCTCAAAATTGGCGCACTTGTCAACAAACTCTTCAAGTGTCGGAAACTTCTTGCACAATCCGGAGTCCACTCAAATTGCCTACCTTTCTTCTAGAAGGATGTAATTGGATGCACAATCTGTGAGAATCCTTCAATAAACCTTCTGTAGTACCCTGCTAGTCCCATAAAGGATCTCACTTCTGCGACATTTCTTGGCGTTGGCCATTCTTCAATAACTTTTATCTTCGCTGGGTCCACATCTATTCCTTCTTCTGAAATAATATGACCCAAATAGTAAATCTGCCTCTGATGAAATGAACATTTTCTCAGCTTTGCATAAAGCTGATGCTCACTCAATCCCTGCAACACCATCCTCAAGTGTTGCTCGTGCTCTTCTTCAGACTTTTAAATAAGTGTGTCATCCAAAAATACAATGACAAACTTATCTAAATACTCTCTGAAAACTCCATTCATCAAACACATGAAGACAATTGGCGCATTTGACAACCCTAATGTCACCACTGTAAAGTCATAATTACCATACCTTGTTCTGAAGGCAGTCTTATTGATATCTTCCTCTTTTATTTTGACTTGGTGATATCCAAATCTGAGATCTATCTTGGAAAATATCCGTGCGCCTCTCGATTGATCAAACAAGTCATCTATCCTTGGAAAATGATACTTGTTCTTCACTGTTACCTTGTTCAACTGTTTGAAATCAATACAAAGTCTTAGCGTACCATCCTTCTTCTTCACGAACAAAACTGGCGCACCCCAAGGTGACACACTTGGACGTATGTATCCCTTCTTCAAAAGCTCTTCAAGTTGCATATGCAACTCCTTCAACTCTGGTGTACTCATCCTATAAGGAGTCTTGGACACAGGTGTTGCTCCTAGCACCAGATTTATAGAGAAGTCAATATTTCTTTTCGGAGGCAATCCCGGTATCTCTTTAAAGACATCCTCGAATTCTTTTAGTATTGTGCGGTCTTTCGCACTTGACACTTTATCCTTAGGTGCCTCTTCCATGTGCACTGCGAATACTTGACATCCTTTCTTGTAACTTTTCTTCAACTTCAATGCTGAAATTTCTCTAATAGTCATAGCTCTTGGAATTCCTTGAACTGATCTCAAATTTCCTTGCTCATCCAGGAAAGTAAATGCCTTATTGTAACAATCCAGGACAACATGGTGCTCGTCCAACCAATCCATACCAATGAGGCAATCATATGAGCCCAAAGGTATAATATTCAACTTAGCTCTAGTGCACAGTCCATTCATCTCCATTGGATATGCCTTGACCTTCTCATTAATTTTTCTCTTTGCTCCTGTAGCTAACTGCACCAACCAAGTTTTTTCAAGGTTGCTTCTTGGCAAATGGAATTTTTCCACCATCTTAGGATCTAGATAACTATGACTAGCTCCCGAGTCAATTAAAATAGCAATAGGTTGGTAATTAATCTTACCTTCCACGTCGATGATGTGCGACTGAAACTTGGCCTGCTTATTGTCTAGCGCGGCGTAAATCCTTGGCACATTTCTACCCATGTCCTCCATTGCTGCAGCTTGCTGTACACTATGCATAGTCCTCACTTTATCACTTCTTTGAGGGCAATCTTTGCGTATATGATTTTCGCCACAACCCCAACACTGCATAGGTTTTTGCCATGACTTTTGTCCCATTGTCTTTGACATTCTGGGCTCCTGGAGAGTCGTCTGTCCTTGTGCAATGTTTTTGAAAAATGTTGGCTTAGGCCCTTTCTTCCTCTGTTCCACTTTGCTTTTCATCTTGTCTTCCCAAGCCTTTTGGAAAGTCGGTCTTTCCCTTTGTTGCTCATATAGACACTTAGTGTGCCTTATGGTTTCTTCCAACGTTTTAGGGTCATCATACTGTATCTTGTCACTGATAAACGAGGGTAGCCCACTCAGATACCTCTGAATCTTCACTTGTTTTTCCTTGATAAAAGGCACATATTTCAATAAATCTAAAATTTTTCTTTCATACCCATCTATCGTCATACTCCTAAGCTTGAGTTCGAAGAACTCCTTCATTTTTCTGTCATAGTACTGCTTGGTTAAGTATTTCTTTTGGAAATACCTCTTGAACTCTCTCCAAGTTACTTTCTTCTCATCAATATGCTGCACTTGCACATACTGATCCCACGGCATCGATACCTTTTCGTTGAGCTGATAAGTAGCAATTCTCCCTTTTGCCTGCACAGAATAATTATGTAGTTGGAAGTACTTCCTCATACCAAACAACCAGACCTCCGCATCCTCATCCTTTTTGTGCTCACCACCAAAGGTAGGAGGTTTGATCTTATTCATTTCCCCTTGTAGCTCGTTCACTCCAGTCTTTCTCTTATGCTTTCTCACAGGAGATGGACTCGAACTACTGCGTGCTTTCCTGAAATAATGCTTACCAACACTTCTTTCTTCTCTTCTTTTCTCATCACGAGACCTGCGACTTCTTTATCTACTTGACTCTGTCTTTTTATCCATTCTCTTTTCTATTCTGTCCAGGCTTTGCATCAATTTGACATTGAAGTCATCTTACTGCGCCTTGGCTCTCATAAGCTTTTCATTTTCATCCTTATAGCTTCAGACATCTTTCTGTAGTATCTTTATGGTTTCCACCAAATTCATGCGCTCCTCCTTGGATTCTGTACCATCAACACCCAAACCGACATGCAAATCTCCAAATTCATCATCAAGACTATAAGTCCTCTGCTCATCTTCCATGCTTTTTAACTTTTTGCATTGACTTTGTCCTACTCTAATCACTGATAATTCTACAAAATGTGTGGACAATTAAGATTTGTTAGATGATTTCATGCAACAACTACATGAAAAATTTGCACCATTTTGTCAGAATTCTTTCTCTCGGATTTCTTGGATGATTTTAACATCCCAAACTCTAGTGCGCACACCCACACATCATTGTCCTTGTGCGCATCACAACTTTATAGCACACACCCATGGCCTTTCGCGCAAACTAAACTTTGCACTGCGGGACACCAATTCTTAGTGCACACATCTGTTTGTGCTGGTCTCTGGCCCATACAAGTCTAGTGTTGAACTGATGGCTCTGATATCAGAATGTAACGTCCCCAACCACCCCAGGCTGGGCCACGTCACACAACCTCAACTTCTGTAACCAAACTGTAACATTCCCTAGCATACTACTGAGCAATGAACTATGACGTTTCACTGCGTAGATTCTAATCTGACACCATTCCATGCAGTATCACTTGAAGTAATGCACTCAACCCAAGCTTGAGATGCACCAAGCAACTTATAACAGTGGAAGCATCATTCTCTTTTAGCATAGCCTTATGCAGAAGTAACTCACTAACTGCGCGCACCAATTGCGTGCACCAACATACGATTCACACAACACCACCGCACGCGCAACCATCTAGGTGTCATGCGCCACTTCTGATTTCGTTGTGCGTGAGGTCTATTCCTTAAACACACACACAAATTCTAGCCTTTTGGTGCACATAGGCTACAATCCTATGCACCCGTCCACTTCACCCTCTTCTTGATGACTCATAACCAAATCCCAAGGTTAACTAAAAAGGCAAGACTAACCACATTGGTCATATCCATGCACAACTACAAATACAGGCTAAAAGCACCATACTTACATGAGCAAGCAATAATAAACAAAATAACAACAAATACTCATAAGCAACAACATATAAGAATTAACCCATGTCAATCATAAACAAATAAGCACACAGTAAACAAGACAAGCACATAAA
>JZKD02S2277039.1:23227-35138 GCA_000966675.3 Picea glauca | reverse complement strand
AATTGTACCATCCAAATAGCTAGAAGGTCCTATGTTTATTAGGTAAACAATAGTATCTACAACATCTTCCCAAAAATGTAAGGGAAAACCAACATGCAATCCCATACTTCTTGCACACTCCATGATTGTCTTGTTCATCCTTCCTGACACACCATTTTTTTTAGTGTTCCTAGAACTGTCTTTTCCCTATGAATCCCATGGTATGATTAGTAATCATCAAAATCCTTGCAGCACTATTCACTTGCATTGTCTAATCTGAGACACTTCAACCTTTTTCCTGTCTCATTCTCAACCAAATATTTTCATTTCTTAAAAGTATCAAAAACATCAGATTCTTGTCAAATGCAATAAACCCAAGTTTTTCTAGTTGCATCATCAATAAAAGTAACATAATAACGAGATCCACCAAGAGATGATACCTGATTTGGTCCCCATACATTTGTATGCATAATATCTAACTTTTCACTATTATTTTCTTTTCTGACTCTGATAAATATGAGTCTCTTATGTTTTCCATAAACAAAATGCTCACAAAAATCCAAATCAATTTGTTTAAGATCTAGAAACAAATTTTTTTTGAAGTATCCACATCCCCTTCTCACTCATGTGTCCAAGCCTATGATGCCACGGTGTTTTATCCACTCTTTTTGAAGCTAAAGAGATAGAAGGGTCAGTATTACCAGTACATAAATACAACGTACCTACCTTATCTCCTTTTCCTTTCACCAATGATCCTTTGGTAACCTTCCACACCTTATCTGTAAACATGGATATACAACCTTCAATTTCCAACTACCCTGTTGAAATTAGATTTTTCCTTAGATATAGAACATGTCTTACCTATTTCAAAAAAAATTGGTTTCCATTCCTTTTCTTTATTTTTACCTTTCCCATTCCAAAAATTTTGCATGGTGCTTCATCACCCAAATGAACTAGTCCAAAATCACCTTGAACATAATCTAGAAAATATTTTCTATGGGGTGTGGCATGAAATGAAGCCCCTAAATATACTACCCAAGGCTCATAAATATTATCTATAGAAATAATCAAATCATCTTGTAACACATCACTTGTTACATTTGCTTCCTGATTTTTCTCCTGCTATCCATCTCTTTGTTTCTTTGGAGCTCTGTAGTCTTTCTTCAAATGTCCTTTATTTCCACAATTCCAATAGTATATCTTTCCAAGTTTGGATTTGGACCTGCCCTTCCTATAATTCTTGAAATTCCCTAAGCCCTTTCCTCTATATTTTTTTCTTCCCCTGTTCTCCATGTTTAATGCATTACCTGATGTCTCACCTATGTTTCTCCATTACATTTCCTCGCTAAAGATAACACCAACAACATCATCAAATTTTAGAGTGTTTGAGCCAGAGAAAGAGTTATTTACAGCCATGACCAAGCCATTTGAGCTTTCTAGCAATGAGCACAATATTATAAGATCCCTGACCTCATCATCAAAGTATACTTTTACATAACTTAGTTGATTAGTAACCATATTAAATTCATTTAAATGATCTGCAGTAAGCCACCTTCTGACATATTCATATTAAATAATACCTTCATTATAAATACTTGATTGGATGTTGAGGTTTTTTCATATAGTTTAGCCAATGCATCCATCAACTCCTTCATTGTATTTTCTTTCGAAATATTAAAATCCATCGTTGCTGCTAGGATCGGTCATACCGTTCCTAGTGCCTTTCTATTAAGAGCCTCCCATTATTCATCCTTCATGGCCATCAATTTATTTTCTATTCCACCCTATGGTAGGAATAGATCCTTCTGATATAAATAATATTCCATCTGCATCTTCCATAACTGGTAGTTTTTGCTGACCCTAAAATTTCCATCTTTCTCCATTGCTCCCACTTGAACCAGGAACCCTCTTTTCCTACGAGTTACCTTTCAATCTAATACCAGTTGTTATAAAAACAAGATCATGGAGCAATAAAATAAAAACAAAGGAGGAAATAAAATATAGAAGATACACAATACAATAGAGACACATTTATACATGGTTCACCCAGTGTGGGCTACATCCACCAGATAAATTGTTAGGTCCTTCCTTTATTATTATCTAGCAAATGAAGGGATACAACTTAAAACACACCTGTTGTAACTTCCTCTTGTTTCTCTCACAGTATCCTCACTCAAAATACAATATTCACACTGACACATAGACGCAATACATTTACCTCATAAAAGAGGGTTTCCTTCTAGGGAAAAAAACCATAACATAACTTCTATCTTCAGATCTGCGACCTTATAATGAATGATCTATATTTACTATGAAATTACAATATACATTTAAAAGGAAAATTTTCCTTCGAGGGACTGCTTTCCCCCAGACCCCCCAACCATGGGGATGGCCCCCCCAGACCTCGTAGGAGGGGCAAGCCCCCCCCTACACTTTTTCTTGTTATAGTATCTGTTAGTCAACTATTTCTTTTCAAAATACTTCTTGAATTCCCTCCAAGTAACATTTTTCTAGTTAATGTGTTGCACCTTCACAAGATGATCCCACCACATGGATGACTTTCCCTTGAGTTGATAGATGGAAATTCTTCCTTCTGCATGTGAAGAGTAATTATGCAATTGAAAATATTTTCTCATGCCTAGCAGCCATGTCTCTACATCTTCATCCTTCTTGTGCTCACCATCAAATGTAGGAGGTTTGATTTTTTTCATTTATCCTCATAGATCATCCACCCCAAACCTCTTATGATTCCTGACAGGGGATCGACTTTATTTGTTGTATGATGTTCTATTGGAATTCCTTGCAGAGTGATGGTGATGTCTGCTAACACTTATTTTTCTTCTTTTCTCATCAGGAGACCTGTGAATTCCAAATTTTCTTGGCCACTCTCCTTATCAAATTTATTTTGTATTATGTTCAAGCTCTGCATTAAATTCATGTTGAAGTCCTCCTCCTGCTCCTTGGCTTTCATAATCATTTCATTATCATCCTTGTGACTTTGGACATCCTTTTGCAAATTTTTAATAGTATCTACCATATTCATGATTTCTTCCTTTCCTTATCCATGTCCATTTAAGTTTGTTCCTTCAATGCCCATATGGAAATCCATCCCTATGATCTCATGTTATTGAATGCATGCCCCTTGTGTATCTTCCATCCCTTTGCACTCTGTGTTGATCCTAATCTTACCTAACAATTGTTAACTATTTTATTTCCTGAAAAATTGACTACCTAGATCAATTTTCTGGGTGAATGGTTATATTATACTATCCAAGAAATTTCCTACTCTTACTTCCATGCTCAATTCTGAGTCTTGAGTAGGAATTTGTGGTTATTTTAAAATTGTTCATTAATTCTTATGTTCACACTTCCCCTTGGTGCAAATCAGCATTGTAATTATGCATTTTTGCACCTACTCCATTAGAGTTTTGGTAGAAGCTCAATTGGATTCTTTCATATACATATTTTGGACAATATGTCCATGTTTCCCCTCTTTATGAGTTTTGGGATGTTAGTTACAACCTACTAAAGTTCTGGGCCAATTAGTGTTTTTGGTCTGGAATGCTACATGTACCTTCTTTGTCATCTTAAACATTTTTATCATGCCTAGAATTTTAATTCATCTCCAGGAATTTTTTCTATGGTTTAATATCTTTCCATAGATTGCTCATGTGCCTCAATCTGATTCTGGAGCATAAAGTTATGGCCCTTTGAAGTTAGTTGGGTCTTAAAATTTACCCTCCAATGTTTGTCCTATAACTTCCTCATAAAATCTTTGTTTGATGAATGGTTTAAACCATTAGAAAGCTCTCTACGGGATATTTCATTTGAGTTGTAGAGATAGAGTGTACATACCTTGGTACAATTTCTTCTCATGTTTTTTTAGTAGCTAAAAACGTTGTTTAGGGCCTCAAAAACGCACTGCAAAAAGATGACCTTCAAACAATATAAAATGTCGTAAAAAATCATTGGTTTTTTGCTATTGTAGACCATCCAAAAAACTTCACGCACACAAATTTGAAAATGTACACCCATATTTAGCATGCACAACAACGCCATAAGGTAATGAATGCTCCATAATCCTATAACCAATGTGGATCACTTCTTTGTCGTGCCAATATCTGGTGCACACTACCTTTGTGTCGCGCGCCAATATCTACCGCGCATAATTTTGGTTCATGCACTACACCTGTTGCACACAATTTTTTTGTTTCATGCTAATATTCCACATGAATTGCACTCTATGCACTACACCATGCCAAAATTTAGTACGCTCCTACTGGGAACCAATACTCTGCGCACACCATTAATTAAACTATCGTGCGACAGGAATATTCAGCATGCATGCATTGCATACCAACATTGTGTGTGCACCAACAAAATTCCTCTGCGCTCTACAAATACTGCGCACACCACATGCGTCAATATTATGCATGTGCCACCCAAATATACACTGCGCAGTGATAAATTTAGTGCGCACATCCATGCACTATTATTTTTATGTTCTTCACTAGTTCTACTCCGCGCAGTGCCAAAATTTTTAGTGCGCATACTTGTGTTGTAATACCCCAAGGTCGAGACCCTGCTGAATTGTAATGATGTTTAATGAAGCTCATAGGCTATTGAGCCAAATATTTATAAGCTATGAGGCTTATGTGTTTATTAGGTTGGAAAGCCTATATGCAAAGGCCAATGAGCCTATTTTTGTATATGTAATTATGCAGATCATTAATAAAAAAATACATCATTGCATGTAGACCAACCATGAAGAAAGAGTTATGGGGGACTAAGCTTCATTAGGAAGGGAAAGGGAAGGGGGATGAGAGTCTAGGAAAAAGGGGTTAACATTGAGGGCTTAAACTAAGGGAATATTATAATATATTCCTAAAAGAATAAGATTGGGCATAACCTGTTATCCTAATTTCCTTTGGGGAGAGGAACAAAATCCAAGTGGAGAGGAGCGAGATCCTGGAGAGCCAAGTGTCATCTAGGACATATGCAAATTTATGTGGGAAATTCCATCATTGTGGGGGTTCACTAGCCATTCTTTCCATCTCTCCTCATGAGTTCGCTCTCACCATTCTGACCATTCTTTCCATCCCTTGTCCCATTCCCTCATGCACTGATCAGGTATGCAATAAACCATTTCCATCACTATTGAACCCTTTTCCATCGTGAACCTTTGAAATTTGTTGAGTCGCCCCTTTCCTTACCCTAATTTTATACTGTGGTTACCTGTTGGAATTAAAAGTTGGATAGAATAAGCAGATCATCAAACCTGTGGTTTGAAGAGGTGGGTTGTCAGGCTCATGGGTTGAAGCAACGGGTTTGTAGGCATGTGAGAAACTTTCTCCATGTGAGAGAGATTGTTGGGGAAGTGATTTCTCCCAGAGGGAGTCCAGAAGTGGCCACAGAGCTCTGATATTTTCTTATCTGACCTATTGTTGAAGCCCTAGAAGGGAAGTGGATCAGTCGATGGACTATGGAACAATGAAGGAGTATATTCTCAGCATGGGACATGCATGTCGGGAATGAGAGTCTTTGAAAAGTGGACATAAGTAGGATCCTTGGATAGAATCCTTCCTGTTACATAGTGCAACTTTCCATAGTCTTAGCCTAGCCTAGGATTTCCTTTACCCTAGGTGGATTTTAGTCCCAGGATGGGGGTGACCCATGGTTGATAGCTTGGAGAAGTGTTGGCCCTTGACCAAGTTTTGAAGAGTACTTGGTCATACTTGACCACTTTTGGGGACTGCTATAGCTTGCCAAAGATGGATCGCAACGCGAAGTGGAAATTAAGGAAGCAAGACCTATTTTTAGGTCCATTTTAGGGTTTTGGGTTGATGTAACGGGAAATGGATGTCAGCCCATGAGTCTACCCACATTTAGGCCCATTTTGTAATCTATAAATAGATAGGCAATGTAAGAAATAATAAGAGGTTGTTGCTTAGTGCATTTGGTGATTACTTAGTGCAAGTTGGCTACAGTGCTAAGAGTTGGATCTGTGTGATCAAGTGTTGTAAGGATCTGTGCATTTTGGTAAGACTTGCAGAGCTGAGTGCAAGTCCCTATGAAAGACTGTAGAAATATTTGTACTAAGTGTAAGGAAGAAGGATTTAGCGAGTTGTGCAAACCTTCTGTCCTATGCAAAGTAAGGGTCATTGAAGCTCCATGTTGTAACTGCTTGACCAAGATAATATAAACAAGACTTTATGGACGTAGCCCCAGGGTGGGAGTGAACCACAGTAACTGTGTGTATAATGGTTTGTGCTTATCTTTTATGTAGCTATCTATTTCTTGGCTAAGTGCTTGATGTGATTAAGTAGATCTAGTTATGCTCTATGTTGTTGATGAATGAATGAACATTAAATCTGATATATGAGATGCTTAGTGCTTGATCAGTTGAGTCTAACATATATTTATGTAGCTAAGTACTGAATCATTCTTAGTATAAGTATTCACTGCGATGCTTTGTGACTTCTGCGAAGTATATTAATGAATGTAGGTTAAGGAATAACTGATGCTAAGTGCACTGTAAGAAAGATAACCACAGATCTGTGTCCCAGCTAAGGTTGCAGACACCTGAGTCATGCAACCACCCCTACCTCTACCTCAGGTGACACTTCATCTGCTTTGTAGGTGTTTCCGAAAGGGCCGATAGTTAGGGCTTTGTTGGTGCTCTCTTGAGCGTTGAACCCTGGGTCTGTCCCTGTGCCAACAAATGGTTCTGATGCCAGGACCAAAACTGTGATTGCTGGGAACTAAAGAAGAAAATGCTTTGTGCGAACTAATCTCTGTGCATAGATCTGTTTCCCTAGTGCACAGTATTCTACTTGACCTACAAAGCTTTGTGCCAAGAAAAGAGGTCAGATATGAAGAAATACAGGTCAAAGAGGTCATATCTGAAGAAAAGAAGTCAGGTCTGCGAAGAAAGAGGTAAGATCTATAAGATTTGTGCTCTGATAAAGGTAAGGATAGTTAAATGTGACATACCCACTATGGGAACTAATATTTTTCAGCTTTTTCCTTCTTTTCACCGAGGAACAGAATTCCCCGAATTCCTATGGGGCTTGATGCAAACCCTACCATCCCTTATCCTTACCCATGTGATTATTGGCTATGACCATAGGCTTTACCGAAGAGGTGCTTTCGGCTTTCGTGATTTGGGAATCGCGATGCATGTGTTCCCCTTCTCTCTTGTCTCTCGAAGTGCCAAAATCCGAAAGGGACCAAGAGTTTTTCATATCTAACAATGCCTCGAATTAAAACTTGGAATCACACCTTTCGAAGTTTCGTGTACCAGGTTTTCACGGTAGAAGAGCATGGGGGGGTTCATACCCTTCAATTTTTCAGGTGTCAAAACATCGAAAACCAAATCTACACGCGCTAATCCATATCGGGATTTCACAAGTCAGGAATTTGGGACAGGCATGTACCAGGGACTTGCCTCTAGATATCCCGGGTGTCAAAATACTGGGACATCAAGATTTATCTATGCTAGTATTATTTCGGGGTTTCGCAAGTCGGGGTTTCACGATATGCGTAGACAGGAGGTCTCACACTTAGGTTTCCCAGGAGCCGAAACTCTTAAGCCTGTATTCATCGCTAAGCTCATTTTGGGGTTTTGCAAGTCGGGACTTCACGACTGACGAGTACAAGGGAACTGACCCTTGGGTTTCCCGGGTGCTGAAACACCCAAACTCTAGACACAGTATGCCATTTCGGGGTTTCTCAAGTTGGGACTTCAAGACTGGCGAGTACAAGAGACTGGCCCTTAGATATCCTGGGTGTCGAAACACTGAAACGCTGTATCTCATCTGCCCTATTATCATTTTGGGGTCTAGCAGGTCGAGATTTAGGGATATGTGTAGACAGGAGGTCTCGCACCTAGGTTCCCCGGTAGATGAAACTCTAAACCATATATCCTCTAAACTCACTTCGGGGTTTCGTAAGTCAATATTTCATGATGTGCAAAGACAAGGAAACTTTCCCTTGGTTTTCCCGATTGGCAACACTCCAAAACACCAAAACTTATCCACGTTAGACTATTTTGGGGTTTCACCTATCGAGGATTTCGCGACATACGAGTACAAGGAAACTTACCCTTGGGTATCCCGAGTGTCAAAATGCCGAAACACCAAATTCCAACCACGCTATACCATTTCAAGGTTTCACAAGTCGGGATTTCGCAACGTGTGAAGACAAGGAAACTTTCCCTTGGGTATCACGAGTGCTAAAACGTCGATGCGTTAGATCACTGCCACGTGTCGCCCTGGATCCAACGATCCAGAATAACCCTCGCGATTTTGGTGATTGTGAATCCTCGTTCTTCACCACCCCTATACGCCTAAGTTCTGAAACCTCGACGGTTTCCAGATGTTCTCCACCTATCCTCCAATGATCCAATGGTTGAAGTGATTTATGGACTTCTTTCGTGTGCCTATCTCCAGATCCAACAACTGTCACTCCCCGCTCGAGATCTGACGGTTCTATACCATCCATTCAGATCCTCTCCTCTTACGTGTTATCCTGTGTGCCTGGACGTAGGATTTCAATGGTCCAGATCCACACTATACAGTTGATCTAAGGTCTGTTGTTGCTTTCTTCCGGATCTCAAAAGATTTTGATTCTTCAAAGGTCTCAACCTTCGATCTTCTACTGCAATCCAACTATTGGGTCTTTCCAGAACTTACGAAAAGTGTTGTCCCTCTTGAGATTTATCAACTATGAAGGAATTAAGAGTTTTATTCTCTTTCTCCTGGGCTTGACTCTTAGAAGAGTCTTCCACGCAACCCTTTCACTCATTCGTCAGGTATAGGACTTGAGTGAGTCTCGGTCTCTACTTGCCTCGCAGGGAGCCTATGCATAACTACACTACCTCTCCTGAGCTTAACATAATTCATCCTCCAAGGGACTCTAGACAACTAGGAAGGTTGGCATGTGTACATGAGACTATGCCTAAGGTTGACGAACTCACAGTTCGTGGCTCTAACTCAAGCCGCCTCAGGACATAAGTATTTACGAGTACCAATCATGTCCTATTCATATAATCTCTTACTTGCCTAATTATACAACCAAGCAGTAAGGAAAGAGACACAGTATATCCATTCAGAAATCAAGCACAATTCATGAAACATACACCATATAACCAAATTCATGCCCAGTTACAACTAAATTACATAGAGTCAGAAATCACTTATCTATTACAGGATTTACGCCAACCAACTAGCTGTGGGTGTTCTTCCTTCCACCCGACCATAGGTTCAGAGGCATTCAATATTAGCACTCTGGCCACCCCCGTGCCAAGACATGATATCACCAAGGAACTCTCACTCTTCTCGATGGTTTTCTCTATGTCTCATTTTCTATTTGGGTCCTATTTTCTGCAACTCGGAGCTTTCTCACTCTTTTGTGGCCTCAACGAGGTTTCTCAGATGCTCTTCAGCATCAAGCTTGTAGCCTTTTGTTCATGATCCACTGGAGAGATTTGAACCTCTCCCTTGCAAGCTCTCATTCTCGTCTCGTGTGCCCTTCTCCTCTCCTCTATGCCCCTCTTACCTTGGACAATTTTTCCAACCTATCATGTTCCTTCTGTCAGAAGGAAACTTAGGTCTGCAGGTCCCTGCAGTACTTTGGGCTGACAACCCATGTTTCCATTCATGGGGGTGGTTGTTGATTTAGCCACCATTCTTTCTTCATTGACTTCTTTCCTTTCCTTGGGATTTGTAGGAGGTTTGTCATCCTTATCATGAATATTTGGGGTTATTTGATATATGAACCCTCTTGTATGGTTTTCACATTCTTCCTCTAGTGATATCATGGCCATTACTTTCAAGGCTTCATCCCCACAGTCAATTATTGGAAACTCAAACAATAATACATTTACATTTTCCTCATGCATTAGCATGGTAATTCCTATTCTATGATTAATTACAAATTGGGGGAAACATGGGTGTTACAATTCCCTCCCCCTTAAAGGAACACCGCCCTTGATGTTCTTTTCTCAAAACACCTATGATGCCTTTCTCATTTGGCCACTTCATAAATCTTGACCTTCATCCTTGGTCATGTCCTCTTTCAAAATATTAGTCTTCATCACCTTCCTTCAATAATTCTTGGACAACAAGCACATTAATCACAATTTTGTGTGAAAACATCTTACTGTTGTTCAAAATTAAAAAGGAAAATTCATATTCAAGCATGGTACTTATATATACAGTTTGTGGATCTGTATCCACATGGTAGTTTTGTTATCCATGCTCATCACTTTCCTTGACATACCCATTGGGTGCATGATTCCAATTCAATAGTTCACAAGAGCTATCATGATTTTATCTTCATTTCCAAGGTTTTTCCGCATGGGAAACTACCCACTGTGTGCATGATCCCAATAGTTTACAAGAATTATTAAGGTCTCCTCTTCCCTGCGGTCACTCACCCTCTAGGCCCAGGCTCAGGCATCCCCTTCACTATTATACAGTCCCTTGGGTGATCCATCTTGCCCTGCCGATATTTTCTCGCACAGGAAAATTTTAGAGACTCTATCGAGTCTTACAGTCGAGGCATCCCTCAGACTTTCTCTGCTGAGGTGTCCCTCCGGCTTGTGTTACCTCAACACATTAATTTTTAAGTGATCATGGCATATCATGGGGTTTTCATGGCTTAGCAGTAGCCACGTTCATTGTTTTTAGCTATGACAACCTTCATCTGTCCTTTTAGGACAAATCCTCTCTTCTCACCTATATCACAGGTACAAAAGGTTCGTGAGACATCATTATAAATTCTAACTTTCAGAATTCTATTGTAAATTTGCCACCTACAGATTTCCTATTCCAAAATTTGTTTTCATATTTGTTCTGCACAGGAACCAGATTCATAACTATGGGACTTTCCTTCCCATAACATTTTAGCTCAGCAAGAAATCAATCTTCCTTATGGGCTTACAACATTGCCATATCCAAGACTCCTTCTTCCTTGCAGTTTGGCTCAGTAGGCAATCGGTCTTTCGTATGGGCTTACTTTACTACCATATCCATGACCCTCTGCTTCCTGCAATTCATTCTTCAATCATCCAAACAAATTGTTATATTTTCCATTTATATATATATATATATATATATATATATATATATATATATATATTTCAAAATGCAATTCAACATTTCAAAGGGTTTTAACAAAAGTGCCACTATCCCTAGCCACATTCATACCCAATGCACTCTTGCATTGTTATTCAAGTTCGCCACACTTTATGACTGGTTATTGGCCATGGGGTGTTGGAATTTAACCAACCTCTTCCTCATATGGTTTATTCATTTTTCTTTCATTCTTACAGCAGGACCATACTACCTACTATAGGTCGATCACGATCCCAAATTAGTACACACGAACTCAAAAGTTTCACATGAATGCCTTTACACATTCCTTGATTGTCCATGCATTCATGACATATCAGTTCATGCATTATTCCAAGGGTTACAAACAATGTTTACTACCAGAGGTACATACCTCCATCATTCAGGTTCTCCTTCCTCAGTCATACCTTACTTGGGTATCCAAGGCATACAACTGCCCTTTCAATTTTCAAGTATAACATGCAATAATAAAATATTTTGAAAGGGGTTCTTACCAAATCCCGTCATACCATGTGCCACACAAGCACGGATATCTTTATACTGGTTCTTGGCTGCTGGCACCTTTTCTCTATTCTCTACCTTATCAGTAGTGCTTTAGCGGGATTTTCATAGTCTTGTCAACAACCTTTCGACCGCAGCCTTTCCATGGTCACCCTCTACTTGATGTTGTTCATTATTGGAAACTGTCTTCCTCAACAGTTCCAATATTATTCCTTTCTACACATGACATACACCATAGGCACATTAATCGTCATGTAAATTAAAATGCAAATATCATGGCGTTTAATTAATAAAAA
>JZKD02S2277006.1:11303-35139 GCA_000966675.3 Picea glauca | reverse complement strand
ATGAGTGAATACTTCCATCAATACTGTGTACCAGAGGCTGAAAGGAAAAAGAGAAAGGTTTCTATCTGGGGGGTACAAGACTTGACCCTCCGCACTATCCTCTTTACTATTTCTCAGATGGAGGGGAGTTATGCTCCTCATATGGCATTATAGATCTACTTCCATTATTCCATCGAGTGTACCGAGCCTCGAGTATTCAACTAGGATGATGCTGTGCTTCGCAGTATCAAAAGGCAATTAACTAAATGCAGGCGAGGTGAATTGAAACAATTTGGGTATGGATATTTACTAGTGTCCTTCTTCCTTGAGAGGGTCCCCGTATTTAGACTTCAGGTCGAGTGGAACCTACCAGGTCCTAGGGATCCAAGGATGCTTAGATGGTGTCGGCTGATGGCCCGACACGTGGTAGGACCAATCGTCAAGTATGACGATATTTTCTTTGACTAGCTCTGTAACCAGATGTTGATGGTCAATGACTATGCTTATGCTGGGTTGGATTTCCGAGGAGATCCAGATTTGGTACTGCCTGAGGAGACTGAATGGGGTGACCTTGGTAAGAAGTACATGCATTTTCTATTTTTAAATGTTTTTGAATTTTTACCATATTTAAATGTTTTTGTTTTTATGTATTTATCCGAAGGCTAAGACAAAAAATTTGTTCATAACACAGATGTTGGACCTTATAGACCTCCTGGAACCTCTCCTATCCAGCGACGAGGAGAATTAGCACCAGCAGCAACACAGTATGCTGAAGATTATCAGGTCATGGAACAGAATTTAGAAGGCCTGACAACAGACATTCCAGATATGACTTTGGAAGAGGTTCCACGACGTGATCAACGTCACACTGTAGGGGTATCAGTAGCTATGAGTCGACTGCTCCATAGGGTTTCTAGGGTAGTCGTGTGTTACCGTGAATGTCATCTGTGACGTCACTTTGTAGAAGCTATGAGCTTCAAATTTTGACATTTTGGTCTTCGGACAAACTTTTTTGTAAAAAACAAACTCTTTTGATCATTATATATACAGATGGCTTCTACCGGTTTACTTTATATTGTGTGAATTCTAATGTGTTTGATTTATAAATGGTTCAAATGTTTGTCCAATACATAATTAGCCAATGCATCTGTTAATGTATTAAGACATCTAGGAATATGCTGATATTCAATGTGATTGAAATAATGTTCCAAGAAGCGAATTCCCAAATACACCCTTAACAAAGTAGGACTTTGAATAGAGTAGATATTACTTAGCTGTAGTACTAGAAGCTGCGAGTCGAGTCGCACAACTAAATGACGAATTCTGAGTGAGATAGCATCAACCAATAATTCAATCATGACGCTATACTCTGCAATGTTGTTGGTTGCACAGCCAAGACATACACCTCTTAAAGATACAAGTTCATTTGTTGGGGCATAGATTGCCCACACAGTGGAATCTAGGTTCCTAGTACTATGGCTAGCACCATCAGCGAAGCCAATATAGGGTAGTGAAGACTCCGACATCTGGCAATCAAAGACAATGTCAAATAAGGGCAGAGACCAAATAACATCAAAAAGAAAACTAAAGTAACACACACAAAGTATGATACATAAAATACAAGCACTTGTGCACAAATGACTTATGCATAATACTTGTTCAAGTACAACCCATTCCTGGGTTCACTCAAAGGGATGCCATCGTAATCGACCAGCTCATATGCTCCTTTTTCCAAAACTCGGTGAACAATGTAAGGACCTCGCCACATTGGTTCAAATTTCCCACCTCCTAAGACATCTCGATCTTGTTCATAGAGAAGAACAAGATCACCTTCAGAGAAAACATGTGGCTTGAAATGCTTTTCATACTATGCCTTGACACGTTTCTTTTGGGCTTCTATTACTAGAGTGGCGTCACGTCGAGTCTCGTCTAATCGCATTAAATACAATAGATTTTCTTCTTCAGCAGAAGTATTGGGTAAGAGGTCAACAACTAGCTTCAGAGAAGGTATCTCACATTCTATTGGAAGAATGGATTCCACACCATAGAACAATCGAAAAGGCGTAAACCCCGTAGCGGATTTGACAGATGACCGATATGCCCACAATGCCGAAAAAAACATGCCAGCTTGTTTTATGAATTCCTATCATCCATCAAAGCATAGTTATAAGAATTTTGTTTATTGCTTCGACCTGGCCATTAGCTTGTGAATAATAGGGTGTTGAGTTATCATGATGAAGACCCAACTTTTCTGTAAGTTCAGATATCATAAAATTCCTAAAATGACTACCGTGATCAGTGCCGATAGCTTGAGGAACACCAAAACGAGCTATGACATGGTTAGAAAGAAACAATGTTGCAGTCTTTCCAGTATTATCAAATGTTGGCATCACCTCGGCCCATTTTGTAAAGTAATCAACATCTACAATGATGTAACCATTCCCCCCCGGCCGAGTGAGGGTGACATGTCATAAAATTGATGCCCCATTTTGCAAAGGGACTAACTGAGACCATGGGATGAAGAGGAGCAGGATGTGACCGAATTTTTTGATTGTAGGTCTGGAAGGCATGGAATTTCTGAACGACAGTAATGCAGTCATTGAACAAGGAAGGCAAAAAATATCCTGTGCGAGAGATCTTCTGGGCAGTAGCATACCCAAACATATGACCACCACATGCTCTGAAATGGAAGTCATTCATATCTTTCTCAGCTTCATCAAACATCAGACAACGTCAAAAAATATAATCAATTCCCCGATGGTAAATAGTATCCCAGAGGATGATGTAGTGACATGCTTGATAGCGTATGCGACGTCGTTTGGTACTAGACAAAGCAGGCCGAAAAGTCTAGGTTTGGAGATATATAATGATATCTCCATACCAAAGATCGTTAGTGCTAATGAGGAAAAGAGATTCATCAGGTAATGAATCTACTGCTACATTTTCCGTGGCAGAGTGAGGAAAATCACATATCAACTCAGCGAAAACTAAGGATTTCTTAGACGTGGCACGATTAAATTCCAAGTCAAACTCCTGGAGTATGACAATCCATTTGGAGTATTTTCCCCCCAACAATTGACGTGTCAAAATATGTTGCATGGGGTTGCAATGAGAAATCACTGTAGTTTTCCTGGAGAGGATATAATGTCGAAAACATTGAACTGCTTGAACGATAGCCAAGGCCAGTTTTTCAACATGTTGATACTTGATCTTCGTGGATGTGAGACTTAGACTCAATTAATAAATAACATGTTCATCATGTGCATCATCCTCTTGGATGAGAACAATGCCAATGGTATACTCAGAGGTAATAAGATAAAGAAAATAATCACGACTATAATCAGGAGGAAAGAGAAGCGGAGCTCATGTGAGGGAAAACTTCAAAGCCTCAAAAGCATTGTTGGCAACGGAATCCCAGACGAACTCCGAATATTTCTTTAGTAGCCATGTAAAACCATGAGTAATCTTGGCGTAATTAGGAATGAAACGATGAAGAAAGTTTGCTTTCCCTTGCAAACTTTGAAACTGGTGCAGTGTAGAAGGAGGAGGAAGATTAAGAATCGCCTCAACCTTAATAGGATCGACCCAGATCCCTTGACGTGAAACGATGAAACCTAGAAGACGTCCCGATTCTACACAAAAAACACATTTATGAGTATTTAAACGGATGCGATAGAACCGACAATGAATGAAAATAGCTCGCAGATGAGTGGGGTGATCGACTCATCGCAAAGAATGAGCTAGTAAATCATCTAAATAGGGTTGAATAATATGCTTTATATCATGAAAAGAAGAAGACATAGCACATTGAAACGTCGCGCCAACGTTATTAAGACCGAAGGGAAGTTTCCTATAGTCAAAAGTACCCCAAGGACAAATAAAAGAAGTTTTATGTTGGTCCTCGGGAGCGATATTAATTTGATTATAGCCGAAGAAACCATCCATGAGAGAGAAGATTTCACTTCCAGCACAGTCATCAACAATCTGGTCGATGAAAGGGGTTGGAAAGTTGTCTTTTGGACAGGCTTTGTTAATATCCCTATAATCAACACATACATGAATACTGCCTCCTTTCTTATCAATGGGTACAGGATTGGAAACCCATTCTGTCAGAGCCACGGGATAAATAAAGATGGCTTTGAGAAGTTTTTCAATCTCGAGCTTGATAGTTGCTGCTTTACGTGGGTGTACAAGATGTAGGCACTGTCCAACAGGTTTAGCTCCGAGGTATGTCTTTATCTCATGTACAACAATATCAGGGTCAATACCTAGCATCTCTTCATAACTCCAGGTGAATATATCATGAAATTCTTTGAACAAAGAAGTATAAGTGACAATTTCATCTGGAGAACACGAAGCTCCAATATGAACATTTTCAACTATCCTAGGTTTAACGAATATATCAATGGGAATCGTGGGAGAGATATTACTGAGGTTCCCTTTGGCTAACACATCATGTGAATATCCGGGAATGGTGGATATGACAACAATGGTCGACGGAGCCAAAATCCGTTGGTAGTTCTCTAGAGTGTGTTGTTCTAGAAAGAGTATGGAATGATGATGTCCATCATCCCAAGGGGTGTCCTCCATGATGAACATGATCATCTCATCAGTGGGAAAGATAACATGGAAAGGATCGAGAGACAACTCATCAAGAGAAGAGGTAGAATGTGTTGCCAATTGAATCGCCTGATAAGCAGACTCAACCAGACTTAATGGCATGATGTCGCTAAAACGAGTGTGATCTCCAGGGTCAGGGACTATCCAAGGGTCAGAAGACACAAGAAGTTCATGAGGTATATAGGAGATCATGTTAATAGAAGCAAATGACAGGCGTGGAACATTGGGTGGAGGAATGGGAAAAGTACCCATCAATGAAGAGTCTTTTAAAAGGCCGACACCGACATTCTCATAACCCAGTGGGGTTTTAGCTATAAATGGCACATTTCCAGTACGAGTATCAGAATTAAAGAAGGCAAGTTGGTCAACTATAACAACCTTTCCCTGATGAGGAAAACGGACGACATGGAAAAGTTTTGACACAACAACACGCATGGAATCGATCCAACTACGACCAAGTAGAAGATTGTAATCAAGGGGAGCATCGAAGACTTCCACTTCAACTTGGACTGTCTTACCTTCTAGTGTAATGGACAACAAGGGAAGAACACCGTAAGGCTTAAAACCAGAGCCATTGAAGGATTTCAGAGTGATTTGTGATTCATTTAAAGGAGGAGAGCCAATGGCTTTCCAACAAGCAAAATACATTACACACGTAGAGGCCCCCTCATTTATAACAGTTCGGAAAATGTTCTTGTCCGAGAGAACAACTTGTATCTGGAACGCAAGATGAGGGGGTAACCTTGGAATATGATCTTCCAAGTCAAAGACTATCAAATTCGTATCTGTGGGGTCAATTCCACCAATATCTTTCAAAAGTGCCTTCCGCTATGCAGGACAAGACTGAAGGACTTGAAGGGTTGACATCACCTCGACCCATTTTGTAAAGTGATCAACAACTATAATGATGTAACCATGCCCCTCGGTCGAGTGAGGATGACATGTCATACAATCGATGCCCCATTTTGCAAAGGGACCAACTGAGACCACAGGATGAAGAGGAGCAGGATGTGACCGAGTTTTCTGATTGTAGGTTTGGCAGGCATGGAATTTCTGAATGACAGTAATGCAGTCATTGAACAAGGAAGGCCAAAAATATCCTGTGCGAAATATCTTCTGTGCAGTAGCATACCCAGACATATGACCACCACATGCTCCAGAATGGCAGTCATTCAAAGGTTTCTCGGCTTCATCAAACGTCAGACAATGTCAAAAAACAGAATCAATTCCCCGACGATAAAGAGTATCCCTGAGGATGATGTAGTGATGCTCTTGATAACGTATGCGACGTCATTCGGTACTAGACAAAGCAGGCTGGAAATTCTGGGTTTGGAGATATATAATGATATCTCCATACCAAATATCATCAGTGCTAATGAGGAAAAGAGATTCATCGGGTAATGAATCTACTGCTACATTTTCCGTGGCAGAGTGAGAAAAATCACATATCTACTCAGCAAAAACTAAGGATTTCTTAGACGTGGCGCGATCGAATTCCAAGTCAAACTCCTGGAGTATGATAATCCATTTGGAGTATTTCCCCCCCAACAATTGACGTGTCAAAATATGTTGCATGGGGTTGCAATGAGAAATCATTGTAGTTTTCCTGGAGAGGATATAATGCCGAAAATGTTGAACTGCTTGAACGACACCCAAGGCCAGTTTTTCAACATGTTGATACTTGATCTCCGTGGATGTGAGACTTCGACTCAAGTAATAAATAACATGTTCATCGTGGGCATCATCCTCTTGGATGAGAACCATGCCGATGGTATACTCAGAGGCAGCAAGATAAAGAAAATAATCACGACTATAATCAGGAGGAAAGAGAAGCAGAGATCGTGTGAGGGACAACTTCAAAGCCTGAAAAGAATTGTTGGGAATGGAATCCCAGACGAACTCTGAATCTTTCTTTAGTAGCCGTGTAAAACCACGAGTAATCTCGGCGTAATTAGGAATGAAACGATGAAGAAAGTTTTATTTCCCCTGCAAACTTTGCAAATGACGCAGTGTAGAAGGAGGAGGAAGATTAAGAATCACCTCAACCTTAAAAGGATCTACCTGGATCCCTTGACGTGAAACGATGAAACCTATAAGATGTCCAGATTCTATGAAAAAAATCCATTTGTGAGGATTTAAATGGATGTGATAGAACCGACAATGAATGAAAATAGCTCGGAGATGAGTGGGGTGATTGACTCATTGCAAAGAATGAGCTGGTAAATTGTCCAAATAGGGTTGAACGATATGCTTTATATCATGAAAAGCATAAGACATAGCACGTTGAAACATCGCGCCAGCATTCTTAAGACCGAAGGGAAGTTTTCTATAGGCAAAAGTAGCCCAAGGAAAAATAAAAGAAGTTTTATGTTGGTCCTCGGGAGCTATATTAATTTGATTATAGCCGGAGAAACCATCCATGAGAGAGAAGATTTCACTTCCAGCACAGTCATCAACAATCTGGTCTACAAAACCAGAGATTCTGGTTTCGATCCCCAGTGGAGTCGCCAATTTTGTTATTGGATAAATCCGTAAGTGTGGACATAAACCGATCTCCCTAGATCCACTTGGATCTAGAACAAAACAAGACAGAATAATACTCTTTCCCTAGATTTCGACTATTGAATGAACTAGGAGGCAAGAATCATGAACATACCGTATGATCGCTTCCTTGGGTCTTTTTTGTTCCAGTTTTGCTCCAATGCTCTTGCGCAGTCAAGACCAGGACAACTCAAACCAATCGAAGTGAAAACAACTCACTATATTCAATAGTTAATCTATGTATATGATCAAGGAGTTATACAATAAAGTAGACATATCTTTATGGGAAAGAGACATATTACTGTATCATATTGATTGAATGCAAAGATTACACCCTGAGCCTTGATGTTGCAAACCTCCTTTCGATGACCCTTGGCTCTGACACACACACTTGCTCACTTGCATGAAGAAGATCAACCACCTTTGATAAACTTGCTGGAGTTCTCTAGTTGCTGTAGCATCAGTCCTTCACACAATCTTTCACTAATTCTCCAATGTCTTATTAACCTTGTTTGCTTCTAACCTTTTCCATGAGAATACCCTCAATATATAGGATATAATGAATTAGTTACTTGGATAGGAATGATCCCAAAATATCAGGAAATCCAGTACTTAGATAACCATTCGAATGCCATCTCATCCTTCTAGAAGATTCCCTTCTAGAAGATTCGAGAATTCATCCATTTCCCTTCTTTAGAAAGTGTTCGCACCCTAGAATTTAGACACAGTGCAAAATTCTCGCACCCTGGCTTAAGGAAGCCTACGAGAATCATGCATTCTTGCAGGAAAATGTATTGGTAGCCTGCGAACCTTCCTAAAAAATGTGATTTCTGGAAAAAGATGAAGGTAACTTTTCTATGGAGAAAGTTCTAATGAAGAGCCTGAGTACACCATCATCAATACATCATCATGATGACCAAAATCATGGGTAACAGAAGATACCCATGAGGCTAGAATCTTTCATTAAGCCAACACCAATGCTTTCATACGTGATCTTGTGGTCTCCCAAGAAAGGAATATTGTTGGTAGCGGGAACGCGAGCATCGGTCGTGCAGAAATCCAATTGATCAACTGTGACAATTTTGCCCTAATGAGGAAATTGGAAACATTGGAAAAATGATGAGGCAACGATATTCATAGCATAAAACCAACTTCTTCCAAGTGACAAATTGTAATCGAGGGGAGCATCGACCACCTCGACATCAACAGTAACAATTTTTCCACCCAATTGGATGGGCAGGGACTGTAAAAGCCCATGGGGATGAAAACCTCACCCATCGAAGGTGCGTAACATCGTTGGGGATTTGTTGAGTTCTGGTGACTTTAAACCTTTCCAACACACTAAAGAGATGACACAAGTTGAGGCTCCCTCATCCAGAATAGATTGATGGATTTTTTGATTGTGAACAACAACATCAACTTGGAAAGCAAGTTGGTGGGAGAGTAAAGACGCATAATTATCCAGGTTAAACATGATCTGATTGGATGACTCAGAATCAACAGCACTAAGAGTGGTCAAGAGCATCCTACGTTGACTGGGGCAGTGCTATAGAACTTCTAATGCAAACATAGCACACGGTGCTTGAGCCAAATCTTCGACAATGTTGTAGTTTTGGACAACACGTGAACTAGGATTAAAGGTAGCTTTGTGGATAGTGCTCTTAGGAGGGAGTAAGATAGAGTCGAATGTGGGTTTTTCAATATGAAGTGGTCTAGACGGAGGATTAACTGATGGAAGACTAACGTAGGATGATGATGGATCCGGTAAAGTGCCGACACCATTAGTGTCTTTTCCTTTTTCAGGGTTACCTAGTGTGTCATAGGTCTTAGAGCGAGTGGTCAAATTGATCCCATTAAACATATAAATATGTGCACTCAATGAGGCCTCATCATTAGGATCAAATATAAATACTGAGCCCGAGTGATGGATTGTTCCTCTATGACCACACCACCCATAGCAACATCATGAGCAATGGGGAGTAACAATGATTTAGTGAACCATTCTGCTAATAATTGGTCAGGAATGACCGCTTTGATTAACCTTCGTCGTCGTCTCCATTCTTGAATATGATCAGAGATATGCACAGAGTTAGTTTGACAAAGGGAGGTCAAGAGTTCATTACTTGTCTCGTAGTGAATAGGCAGTTGAAAGTGCATGAGGAAAGACATGGCAAGGGAATTAAAATCATGAAAAGAAGCACATGGTAGTTCAATATACCACTTTTCTTCTGAACTGGTAAGTGTTCGCTGGAAAAGATGCAAATGTATAGAATAATCCATGAGGGATTTTGATGAACACCATGAATGGAAAGTCATCACATGGTTGTTTAGATCTTTGCTAGGTTTTCCATCAAAATTCGGAATATCAAAAGGAAGTTTAGCGGGAATAACTGGCCAAACCGGTGAGTGAGAGATAGGATCATTAGTTAACCGAGACAACTCTGGGAGATCCAGAGTCGCAAGGAAAGGTAGTTGCTGGTTAATGTGCGAATGATACAGGTATAGCATAGGAACACCAGTAGGACCATAGAATAGGTTAGGTGGATAGTTGTAACCAGTAGGTCCTCCTACATATAGTTGTTGTTGGCTAGGATAAGAAGGATTCGATCATGCATGAGAAACATTGGCATAACCCAGTGGGTTTTTAACATTATAGGCCGGGTGATTTATTTTCCCATCAAAAGGAACATTTTTCCCTTAGGAATGGTAAGGAGTAGATCATGTAGGCGGATACACATAAGGCCCATGAGGAGGATAAGACTGTGGTCCTGGAGAACTCCAGGTGGTGTTTTGGATACCGCTCGGATAAGATTGCTCGTAAGATGTTCTGGGAGGAACAGGATTGGATACTCCTCCTAGTGGGTTATTATAAAATTGCCCCCCAATGTAGGCTTGAGTATAAGTTCCTCTTGAGGATGCTCCCCAGGATTGTGAAGGGCTTCCAGCAAACGGGGGTTTCCCCCCTGCCAACGGGGGATTTATGACCGGGGTATAACTGGAAAATGGAGTTTTCCCTCCAGGAGGAGCATGAAAAGGGGACTGTTCCCCGGGAGGGGTAGGCCTGCCATGGAAAGTTAGTCCTCCAGGAGGAAATGATTCATTGGATGGTGGTTTCCCTCCAGGTGGATGTGTTTGGCCAGCAGGGGTCTGCATTCTTGGTTGAGAAGATGTCCCATTAGGATCGTGTGGAACATGCGGAGCTATAGAGTAAAAACTTGTAGAAACAGGGGTAGAGATCGAAGTGATTTGGAGATGAGTAGAGGTGATGAGTCCAGTATTAGAATGGACTTGTGATGGTGTAGTAGTAGGGTGAATAACCTGATCAATTGGGTGTTTCATGGTTTTACCGGATGGTCCTGTTTCACTAGGAGGGTCATGATGATGAAAGGGTTGTTGAATAGATTCAAAATGTTCATAGAGATCACGTCCTGATGAAGTCCTCCATACAGAACGAGCAGGTGTGGGATTGGTTTCTACTATGGTGCTAGGATGATCAAGAGTCCTATACTTGTGACCAAATATTGGTTCTGTGGATCCCATATATGTTTAGGTAAAGATCCTCTCTAGTAATCATGGGACTTCTTCGTCTATGAAATTCCCAAGGGAGTCTAAATGAACCAAAAGTGGTTCGAGAGGAGTTACCAACACAGGTGTGGTGGGATTTTCAACCATGACCAAAGAGTCTTCTAAGTTATCTAACAGAGGAGCAATAGTACTTCTAGCGTCAAATTGATTTTCTACCTCTCTACAGTAGTTGTCTTCTGGAGGGTTAGGGGGTAAGGTTTGATAGCCTTCTGGAGGTAGCCCTTGCATCCTACGTGATCGATGAAGACCTTTATCGTCTACGGGCTCAATTTTGGAGAATAATAGAACACACTGAAAATCTAGGGCCAACTAACAAAAAGAAACAACATGCACTAATAAAATCTAGGAATCAACCAAGTAGACAAAACTTCTCTCGATGACCGTACTAGTTGGTGATGAAATCCAATGTCGCGTGATCAAGTTGAGAAGGTACTGGGATATGGTGGAATAGTTACAATGGTGACCTGCTTAATAGACTTATTCCTTGGTGAAAGCTTCCATGCAGTAATTGTGGATTTACCCTCCAAGGAGCCCGAGTGAGATTGACCAATGTCTGTTCCAGGTACAGTGAGAATTCCCTTCACTGTCACATTGTGTAAGTACCTAAATATTATGGAAACTAAAGATACCAATTCACAGTGAGTCCCTGGGTGGGTACAGTCGACAGTCCGATCTGAAATGTATGGGAAGGATAACCAGTCCGAAATCAACCTGAAAGGCTCCCACACATAATCATGGGTATACCTTCCAGTGACCCCCAATATACGATCCGACCAATACAAACACTTGAACCATGGAGTGATAATCTCCATAATTCGCTTGAATGTGACCTCGTGCGTAACCCTTGTGTGAGAGGGGAATCCCAAAAAACCAATATGACAATTGGATTTGACTCTCCCTAGCTCAGGATTCTAATGTTTTTTTTGAAAACTTTGGAGAGTTGTACTCACAACGTAATCCAAAGTGCTAACACTAGTCTACTGTTGGTGGAAGATCCTAAAAACAAAAATGTTCTAGATAGTTTTTAATTAGCGTTTGTTTTATAACTGTTCTTTACTCAAAGGGTGTACGAAAGTGAAACTAATGGAATGATGACTCAATTCCCAAAAAGATGCATAAAATATGATAAGAAAATGTTTCTTTTTGATGAATGCCTATTTAAGGGAAAGAGAAGGAGTCATTTTCACTTTCAAGCACTAATATGAAAAGTCCTCTATCAATTGGTTCTCAATCGAATCTAATGCAATGCTAAAAAAATTTCAAAAATTCCTTCTAATATGAAAATCAAGCACTAAAATTTATCTTATTCGTTTGTATGTGAATGATAACTAATTCAATGGAAAACAATTCTCCTATCAACTACCTTTTTAGATCAAGGAGATTCGAAAAAGTATGATCAGATTTCGCACACACAATACACACCCTCTTGCTGTGATTGAAGAAAGAAGCAAATAGAAGACAAAAGATGACAAGGTAAACTCAAACAATTCACACAAAAGAGAGGTTTTCGAAGAACAATGACCTTAAAAAACCAAGTGAGAAGAGTCACAGACTTCATATGTCATTCACTGGAGTTCCTGCTCAGTCAGATAGGAGAGGAAAAAACAACAGATCGATTTCAAGCTCTCAACACCAAAAACTCAAAAATAATGAAGAAGGGAATAAAATATGAACAACAAGGTGTTTACTTCTCAGGAGGAAGCATGTCAAAGGTCAAAGAAAGAATCATTGAGTCAGAAAGCAGCTCAGCGAGTGAAGAAACAGGGTCTGAACCTCCAAAAAATGGAATTTTTGAAGAGATTTTGTGCAAAAAGGGGTTGTTTCTCTGGTGTAAGGGACACTGGGGATTTATAAAAATCTTTCCAACACCTTCAGTGAGTGCTGGTACTCTTCTAACATGGGCACAGGGGTGCCAGGCTTAAAAAACTCAAAAAATATCCAAAAAACCAAAAATTCAGTCAAATTTTCACAGTCAAGCTGAATGTGGTGGGGTAAAGAGTCAACTAGCAAGTGAAATCAGATAAATGGGGTGAACAAGGTCTGAAAACAATCAGAGTGTAAGGCAAGGCCTATGAGGAAAAAACAAAACTAAAAGTTTCAATTCGATCCCCAGTGGAGTCGCCAATTTCTGTTGAAGGAAAATCTCCCTACAGATAGGTAGATCTCCTCAAAGAGCTAGACTCTTAAATCTAAGAAAAAAAGTTCTTATCATGGTCATTGACTTCCTTTTAGATATAGTTGGGCTAGTGTGTGACAAGGAAGGAGTAAATATACACCTTTTATCAGTGTTTTCCCTTGCACGCTCCGAGTTGAGCTCCAATCTTTCGCTCCTCGATAAGCCCTGTAGACAAACAAAGTATGACCACTTCCTACTCTATCAAGATTAGTCTGAAATAGTTCTATCTACTAAATAGACAAATTCATGTGAGATTGAACATGAATTAGAAAGAAACAGGCCAAGAAAATTATATTAATGAGGACAAAACATTGCTTACAGCCGCAGATGGATTGCAGCAGTTTCGACAAGTCCTCCTTGTCTACCCCTTGCTCAAAAGATCCACGATCCGAATGATGATAGATTCACCAATTTCTCCATATGAGATCATAGGTCTCTTGCTTCCAAATTATCTCTATTCCAACACCACTTGTAAGATCACAAGTTTGGTGTGATTCTCCTTTTCCAGTCCCCTCTCACCATGAGAAAGCTTGTTTATATAGCCTTGGAAAGGCTCAACAACTTGAGATATCTTTGGGGTGAGTTGAGGATTTTCCTCCTCCAGTTAGAGATATGCCCTAAGATCATGGCCTGATTGAGGATTTGAACCCAACTTCCTTCTAAGAATGAAAATATCCTTCCCCCATTCTTCTCAACAAATCAACTGCTACCTAGAATAGGTAGCGCTCCCTAAAAACTGCACTCAAAGCATTATAACGCTCCCTAGTAGTGTATAGGGGAGCACCAATACTCCTGAGGGTAGTAGTGCTCCTACAAAAGGGCTGATACAGTGCTATAATGCTCCCTGATGGCTTATGGGGGGGCGTCGGCACTCTTGAGATAGTTATAAGGGGATGCTCCCCTCCAAAACATCAGTTTTTGGGTGCTTTCAGATGGCAAAAAGTTCATAAGCTTGTTGAATCATTTCTCTTCTTCCAAAGAAAATGTTTGAGGTGTTTCAAGTGTCCTTATCATGTCATTATAGGCATGACATAGGCATCATGGCAGTATGCTTTCTTTAACACTTTCGTTATAGGTCCCAAAGTACTAGCTGGTTTCTAAGTCTAATTCCTGGATAATTTGTTGAAGTCGACAGGAATAGGCTCGTGGAAGGAGGGCCTTGATGTAACCCCCATCAACGAAACGAAATAGACATAGGGATGTAATTGGTAGATCAAATGAACATGGACTGACATGGGTATTGAGACAAGATATTTGTGATGGCTAACTCACAAGATGGATACTTCCCTTGAACACTGAGGCACGACAGTAGAAGCATGACATGGACCAAAACTTGATGATGCAGTGGATGCTGTGACTTACGTCAGGTGACCCATAGGAGTGAAAGAAAATCAAAGGATTGGCTCAGTGCTGAGGTTCAACAGATTATAATGCGTGCAAAAGACAAAGTGTCATGTTCAAGGGCGACTCTAAGAGTTACTTGGTAATGTTCTCAAAAAACTGCTTGGCTTGCTTCTTTCAATTTTTTCCACCATCCAGATAGACGAGTACCTCTTTTTAATTTAATGAGATCGAGGAGGATAACACATGCTCGATCAAACTCACCTTCGGTAAGTTCCTCTTTCTTTGTTTAACAATCTGGAAGAAGTAAGGGTTGGATCCCATATGGGCTTGTCCATGTTTTGTTTAGCGAGTCCAAAGATAGAAAAATCAAAGGTTTTTCATGATTATAGAGTCAGGAAAAACACTTAAAAGAGAACTCTCTCAGTTCCTTTTTCATAAAGTAGTCCGACGAGACCAAAAAAGAGATAACCTATCACTCAACAGACATTTTCTTCAAATACTTTAACGAGTGTGAAGAGAACAAGGTGCTCAATAATCTTTTCATCTTTAGAGAGTTTGAAAAGAACTTAAAGATGAATCCAGTGTTGTCCTTTTTCATAATGTTAGTCTCACGAGGCCGAAAAAGAGATAAATTATCACTCGAAAGACACCCTTTCAAACAGTTTAACGAGTGGAAAAGGAAGCAAGATCACTCGACAATCTTTTTATGTTTAGAGAGTTTGAAAAGAGCTTAAAGGAGATTCCAGGGGGTTCCTTTTCCGTGTATCCATACAGGTCCGAAAAAGAGATAAAAGTCTACTCGGATACATTCTCTTGTATTTACGAACATGAGAAAGAACAAAGACTAAGCTCGGTATGCCCCCAGCTTGAAAGCTAGTGTCTTAAGTATATAAATATCATCAAAGGCTGGATACATGCCCTCCAAGCTTTAATTCATTCACCGACTCTGAGGTCGTCACCAATTTCTCTAGTAGATGAGAAAAAGGAGAAGGGTGGATGAAAATAAGGTTCAAGAGAGGTGACTATTTCAATTTTTAATGAGCTTGACATAGGAAAATAACTATGATCAGAGCCTCTGTTTTATTTTTCAACGAGCTTGCCACAGAGAAGAGAAACTATTCTTGTGGTTGCTTCTTGATCATGGCTTCCAAGAGGATAATTCTCTAGAAGGGTACCATGTCAATGGATAAAATGTGGTCATGTCCTCCAGGAGATCTTCGCTGGATGGAAGATAATGACTTGAGAAGGAACACATGTCGAGGGTCTTGATAGGAGTAAGTAGATCAGGCTCCAATAATCTTACCTAAGAATTCACCATGTCCACTATCGGATCCAAATCATTGGAAGTTGAAAGCATGGGAGATGATGAAAAATCAACACCAAGAGGGGATATATACGGTATATTTGCCCGAATTTCTTCACGAGGGGAATAAAAGAGGATCAGTGATTGTGATTATCCCAAGGTAACTTGTCCATGTGAAACATTTCTGGAATAGATTCATCTAAAGGAAAAGTTGGGGAAATGTAGTCGATCGTAGATGACAAGGAAGTCAACTGTGATTGCATCAAGGAACTGTCAAGTACCAATAAATGTTGGGCATCAGACTAGGGAGAAGCGGATGGGATAGAAACGTATGATGTTTCGGCTAGACTAGGTGGCACGGTGTCACTTAGTGCATCGAATTCCAATGGAAAAGGTACAATCTGAGGGTTAGATGATTCCAAAGATTGATAAGCCGTGGTCGAAATCATATCGATGGTAGAAATATGATATGTATCGGTGGAAGTGGTGTAGGGAAGGTACCCATGAGGCTAGAATCTTTCAGTGAGCCAACACCAATGCTTTCATATGTGATCTTGTGGTCTCCCAAGAAAGGAATATTGTTGGTAGCGGGAATGTGAGCATCGGTCATGCAGAAATCCAACTGATCAACAATGACAATTTTTCCCTGATGAGGAAATTGGACACATTGGAAAACTGACGAGACAACGACAGTCATAGCATAAAACCAACTTATTCCAAGTAACAAGTTGTAATCGAGGGGAGCATCGACCACCTCGACATCAACAGTAACAGTTTTTCCACCCAATTGGATGGGCAGGGACTATAAAATCCCATGGGGATGAAAACCTCACCAATCGAAGGCATGTACCATCGTTGGGGATTTGTTGAGTGCTGGTGATTTTAAACCTTTCCAACACGCTAAATACATGACACAATTTGAGGCTCCCTCATCTAGAATAGTTCGATGGATTTTTTGATTGTGAACAACAACATCAACTTGGAAAGGAAGTTGGTGGGAGAGTCGAGACACATAATTATCCAGGTTAAACATGATCTGATTGGATGACTCAGGATCAACAACACCAAGAGTGGTCAAGAGCATCCTACGTTGATTGGGGCAGTGCTGTAGAACTTCTAACGTAGACATAGCACACGGTGCGTGAGTCAAATATTCGACAATGTTGTAGTTTTGGGCAGCACGTGAACTAGTATTAAAGGTAGGTTTGCAGATAGTTCTCTTAGGATGGTGTAAGATAGAGTCAAATGTGGGTTTTTCAATCTGAAGTGGTCCATATGGAGGATTAACCGATGGAAGACTAACGAAGGATGATGATGGATCTGATAAAGTGTCGGCACTGTTAGTGTCTTTTCCTTTTTTAGGGTTACCTGGTGTGTCGTAGGTCTTAGAGTGAGTCATCAAATTGATCCCATTAAACATATAAATATGTGCACCCGACGAGGCCTCATCATTAGGATCGCTAGAACTGCCCCCAGGAGAGGGGGTTTGAGAAACTATGGATTGTTGTTGTGGAAAAGGCTGAGTGAGTACAGCGGTTTGTGACTTCCCTTGGAAATTTTGGCCACTTCATTGTGAAGTGGATAATCTCAAGTGTAGTGATCGTCACCAAAAATGATACGTGAGAATTTCAATTTCCGTTGTGGTTGCTTTTCGACAGCAGGTGTTTGATTTTTGGGTTGTTCATTTTTATTTTTTGATTTATTTTTTGTCTTCTTCTTACCTTTGGATTTTTGTGAAGTGGCATATTAAATTGCATTCACCTCAGAGGTCTGAGTTTGGGGGGAGGTAGAGGAGGGTGTAGTCGATTTGGAAAAATATTGAGTTTTGACATAACTGATAACCCCATCTACATGAGGTGAGGATGATGGCTTAGAAGGATCGGTATTAGCTTGAGAAACATTCGGAAGTAGATCATACAAAGTACCAGATTGGGAGTAAATGAAATCTAAATACTAAGCCCGAGCAATGGATTGTTCCTCTATGACCGCACCACCCATAGAAACATCACGAGTGATAGGGGGTAACAGTGATTTAGTGAACCATTTTGCTAATAATTGGTCAGGAATGACCGCTTTGATTAACCTTCGTCATTGTCTCTATTCATGAATATGATCAGAGATATGCACAAAGTTAGTTTGATGAAGGGAGTTCAAGAGTTCAGTACTTGTCTCGTAGCGAATAGGCAGTTGAAAGTGCATGAGGAAAGACATGGCAAGGGAATCAAAATCATGAAAATAAGCATGTGGTAGTTCAATATACGACTTTGCTTCTGATTCGGTAAGTGTTCGCTGGAAAAGACGCAAACGTATAGAATCATCCATGAGGGAGTTTGATGAAAACCACAAATGGAAATTCATCACATGGTTGTTCAGATATTCGCCAGGGTTTCCGTCAAATTTTGGAATATCAGAAGGAATTTTAGTTGGAATAACTAGCCAAACTAGTGAATGAGAGATAGGATCATTAGTTAACCGAGACAAATCTGGGAGATCCAAAGTCGCAAGGAAAGGTAGCTATCGGTTAATGTGTGAATGATACTGGTACGGAATAGGAACACCAGTAGTACCATAGAATAGGTTAGGTGGATAGTTGTAACCAGTAGGTCCTCCTACATACGGTTGTTGTTGGCCAGGATAAGAAGGATTCGATGGTGCATGAGAAACATTGGCATAATCTGGTGGGTTTTGAACATTATAGGCTGGGTGATTTATTTTCCCTTGAGAAGGATAAACATTTTCCCCTTGAGAATGGTAAGGAGTAGATCCCAGAGGTGGACACACATAAGGCCAATGAGGAGGATAAGACTGTGGTCCCAGAGAACTCCAAGTGGTGTTTGGATACCGCACAGATAAGATTGCCCGTAAGATGTTATGAGAGGAACATGATTGGATACTCTTCCTAGAGGGTTATTATACAAGTGCCCCCCAATGTAGGGTTGAGTAAAAGTGCCTCCTGAGGATGCTCCCTAGGATTGTGAAGGGTTTCTAGCAAACGGGGGTTGCCCCCTTGCCAACGGTGGATTTACAACCGGGGTATAACTGGCAAATGAAGGTTTCCCTCCAGGAGGAGCATGAAAAGGGGACTGTCCCTCGGGAGGGGTAGGCTCGCCATGGAAAGGTATTCCTCTAGGAGGAAATGATTCATTGGATGGTGGTTTCCCTCCAACTAGTTGTGATTTTCCAGTATGGGTCTGCATTCTCATATGAGAAGATGTCCCAGCAGGATCATGTGGAACATGTAGAGCTGTAGAGTAAACACTTGTAGACACAGGGGTGGAGATCGAATTTCTTTGGAGATGAGTAGTGGTGATGAGTCCAGCATTAGGATGGACTTGTGATGGTGTAGCAGTAGGGTGAATAACTTGATCGACTGGGTGATTCATGGTTTGACCAGATGGTCATGTTTCACTAGCAGGGTCATGAGGATGAAAAGGTTGTCGAATAGATTCGAAATTTTCATAGAGATCACGTCCTGATGAATTCCTCCATACAGAACGAGCAGGTGTGGGATTGGTTTCTACTGTGGTGCTAGGATGAACATGAGTCCTATAATCATCACCAAAGATTGGTTCCGTGGATCCCATATATGTTTCGGTAAAGATCCTCTCCAGTAATCGTGGGACTTCTTCATCTATGATGTTCCCAAGGGAATCTAAACGAACCAAAAGTGGTTCGAGAGGAGTTACCGACATAGGTGTGGTGGGATTTTCAATGGTCACCAAAGTGTCATCTAAGTTATCTAACAGAGGAGCAATAACACTTCTAGCATCATATTGATTTTATACCTCTCTACGGTAGTTGTCTTCTGACGGGTTAGGAGGTAAGGGTTGATAGCCTTTTGGAGGTAGCCCTTGCATCCTACGTGATCGGGGAAGACCTTTATCGTCTATGGGCTCAATTATGGAGAATAATAGAACACACTAAAAATCTAGGGCCAAATAACAAAAATAAACAACATGCGCTAATAAAATCTAGGAATCAACCAAGCAGACAAAACTTCTCTCGATGACTGTACTAGTTGGTGATGAAATCCAATGTCGCGTGATCAAGTCGAGAAGGGGCTGGGATATGGTGGAACAGCTACAATGGTGACCTACTTAATGGAATTACGCCTTGGTGCAATCTTCCATGCAGTAATTGTGGATTTACCCTCCAAGGAGCCCGAGTGAGTTTGAACAATGTTTGTTCCAGGTACATTGAGACTTCCCTTCACCATCACCTTTTGTAAGTACCTAAAGATTATGGAAACTAAATATACCAATTCGCAGTGAGTCCTTGGGTGGGTACAGCTGATAGTTTGATCCGAAACATATGGGCAAGATAACAAGTCCGAAATCAACCCGAAAGGATCCCACACATAATCGTGGTTATACCTTTCAGTGACCCCCAATATACGATCCGATGACTACAAGCAATTGAACCACAGAGGGATAATCTCCGTAATTTGCCCGAATGTGACCTCGTGCATAACTCCCGTGTGAGAGGGGGATCCCAAAAAACCAATACGAAAATTGGATTTGACTCTCCCTAGCTCAGGATGCTAATGTTTGTTTTGAAAACTTTGGAGAGTTGTACTCATAGCCTAATCCAAAGCGCTAACCCTAATCTACTGTTGGTGGAATATCCTAAAAACAAAAATGTTCTAGATAGTTTTTAATTAGCGTTTATTTTATAGTTGTTCTTTACTCAAAGGGTGTACGAAAGTGAAACTAATGGAATGATGAATCAATGCCCAAAAATATGCATAGAATATGATAAGAAAATGTTTCTTTTCGATGAATGCTTATTTAAGGGAAAGAGAAGGAGTCATTTTCACTTTCAAACACTAATATGAAAAGTCCTCTATCAATTGGTTCTCAATCGAATCCAATGCAATGCCAAAACATTTTCAAAAATGCCTTCTAATATAAAAATTAAGCACTAAAATGTATATTTTTCGTTTGTATGCGAATGATAACTAATTCAATGAAAAAAACTTCTCCTATAAACTACCTTTTTAGATCAAGGAGACTCAGACAAGTATGATCAGATTTCGGACACACAACACACACCCTCTTGCTGTGATTGAAGTAAGAAGAAAACAGAAGACAAAAGATGACAAATCAAACTCAAACAATTCACACAAAAGAGAGGTGTTCGAAGAACAATGACCTCAAGAAACCAAGTGAGAAGAGTCACAAACTTCAGATGTCCTTCACTGGAGTTCCCGCTCAGTCGGATAGGAGAGGAAAAAACAACAGATCGATTTCACGCTCTCAACAACAAAAACTCAAAAATAATGAAGATTGGCATAAAATATGAACAACAAGGTGTTTAATTATTAGGAGGAAGCATGTCAAAGGTCAAAGGAAGAATCATTGAGTCAGAAAGCATCTCAGTGAGTGAAGAAACAGGGTCTGGACCTCCAAAAAATGGAATTTTTTAAGAGATTTTGTGCAAAAAGGGGTTGGCGCTCTAGTGTAAGGGACACCAGGGAGTTATAACACTATGTCCAACACCTTCAATGAGTTTTGGCTCTCTGTTAACATGGGAACAGGGGTGCCAGGCTTAAAAAACTCATAAAAATGTCCAGAAACCCAAAAATTCAGTCAAATTTTCACAGCCAAGCTGAATGTTATGGGGTAAAGAGTCAACCAGCAAGTGCAATCAGATAAATGGGGTGAACAAGGTCTAAAAACAATCAAAGTGTAAGGCAAGGTCTATGAGGAAAAAACAAAACTAAAAGTTTCGATTCGATCCCCAGTGGAGTTGCCAATTTCTGTTGAAGGAAACTCTCCTTGCGAACAGGTAGATCTCCTCAAAGAGATAGACTCTTAACTCTAAGATAGAAAGTGATTATCATGGTCACTGACTTTCTTTTAGATCTATGTGGGATAGTGTGTGATAAGAAAGGAGAAAAGAAGTACCTTTTATCGGTGTTTGTCCCTACACGCTCCGAGTTGAGTTCCAATATTTCGCTCTTCGATAAGCCCTGTAGATAAACAAAGTACGACCACTTCCTACTCTATAAAGATTAGTCCAAAATAGGTCTATCTACTAAAGAGACAAATTCATGTGAGATTGAACATGAATTAGAAATAAATATGCCAATAAAATGATATTAATGAGGACAAAACATTGCTTACGACCGTAGATGGGTTGCAACAGTTTCGACAAGTCCTCCTTGTCTACCCCTTGCTCAAAAGATCCATGATCTGAATGATGATAGCTTCACCGATTGATCCCTATGAGATCATAGTTCTCTTTCTTCCAAATCATCTCTATTCCAGCACCACTTATAAGATCATAAGTTTGGTTTGATTCTCCTTTTCCAGTCCCCTCTCATCATGAGAAAGCTTGCTTATATAGCCTTGGAGAGGCTCAACAACTTGAGATATCTTTGGGGTGAGTTGAGGATTTTCCTACTCTAGTTAGAGATCTTCCCTAATATCATGTCTTTATTGAGGATTCAAACTCAACTGCCTTCTAAGAATGAAAATATCCTTCCCCCATTCTTCTCAACAAATCAACTGCTGCCCAGAATAGGTAGTGCTCCCTCAAAAGGGCACTCAAAGAATTATAATGCTCCCTAGTAGTGTATAGGGGAGCGCCATCAATCCTGAGGGTAGGAGCGCTCCTACAAAATGGCTAATGCAATGCTATAACACTCCCTGATGGCTTATGGGGGGGCGCCAACACTCCTGAGATAGTTATAAGGGAGCGCTCCCCTCCAAAAACTCAGTTTTTTGGGTGCTTTCAGATGGCAAAAGGTTCATAAGATTGTTGAATCATTTCTCTTCTTCCAAATAAAATGTTTGAGGTGTTTCAAGTTTCCTTCTCATGTCATTATAGGCATGACATAGGCATCATGGTAGTATGCTTTCTTTAACACTTGCGACACTTGTGAGAAAAATGCGACACTTATAATGACGACACTTGCGACACTATCAAAGTGATTATTTTTTATGTGTAAAAATCATATTGAATATCTATAGGTTTTTGAGGTAACCAAGGATATATAAGATGAAATTTTGAGGGAAGGTCAAGAAGATAAGGCCAAAATGCAAGGAAGGATAAATTCTTTTGATGGTGCTTTCTAAGGTTTGTTTTTTACAGGTCATATCACCATTTTTTCTATATACCTTTTTCTATAATGATTCATACCATGAAATTTTTATTCCATTGAGAAAACATATCCAAGTATCATTGAAGTTACACTCCGTGGAAAATAGGGTTTGTGGCTAGTCTTGAAACTAGTCAAAAACAAGTGTTTCAGGTAAAAATGTCCTAACATCTTCATAACAGATACAAATTAAATGAAACCAAATGTGTTGGTTAGGGTAGTGTCTTTAGTATCCTTTATAACATTTTCAGATCAATTCAACAAATATTCCATGCCGGGCATGCTCCACAAGGTCGTTCTCTAGAATACACTAGAATTCAGCAAGGTATGCCATTTTTGCTATAACTCCTTTTATGAGAGGTTCCAAGTAGTGAATGTTATAACCCTAATTTGCACCATACATGCTTGCCTGGCATCAGACCATCTCAGATCCCTTCTTTTCCAAAGCACTATTGAAAAACTCTTAAAAAAAACCTCTTTTATAAGGGCCCACGTGCCCTACTCTATTACTGCACGCGTTTGCATGCTAGCTGATCTAAAACAGCCCGCGTGGACCAACAAAAGCACGAAAAAAGGAAAGTTTCCGATGGAACACACAACTCTAGGTGATTTAACTAAAACTCCTAGCCATGCATGGCCGAGGGTTCATCCAAATACCTAGCTTCTTCTAGCCTTTAAAATAAGGGCTAGGGTTCTCATTTGGAGGAGGAAAAATATAGCAAAGAAACTCTGCACATTTGCATATTTCCATTGTGCCAACCCTTAAGCCATCCTTGTGCCAGAAGATATACTAAGCAAAGAAATTGGAGGAAATTTGAGGAGGAGGCCAGGATCAGGTTCATGGAGCGGTGGTCGGTCTCGACTTTTTGTAAGTTGACTCATTCAAAGTAATAAAGAAAATGCTTTTCTCGTCCCGATTCATGAGTTATTCATAGTTTGTTAAGTACATGTTTGAATCTCTAACCCATTAGTCTATAGGTAAGATGCATGCGTAGTTGTTGCTTGTCTTGTATGCAGGTCAGCTTTGGAAGGAGAATTGAGAACAAGTAATCAAGTGCGACAAGGATCAACATCGAATGCCTAGAACAAGGTAGGTTGATCTGGCCATGTATTTACTAAAAGGAAATGGGATTTAAGTCTGAGGAAAAAGGTAGAAAGTATTTTTTTTCTTAGTCATATATTCATG
>JZKD02S2276984.1:19639-35139 GCA_000966675.3 Picea glauca | reverse complement strand
ATGAATATGATACAAAGAAACTTACCCTTTACCCTCTTGCTAAACCAAGTATGGAAACTGAAAATCCTTTTTGGGTTGATTGTGAGGAAGGGGATGTTCAACCTCTTCTTACTATAGTGAAAGCTCTTAGTTTTAAAATTGAGATAGAGGATAATACAATCAACATTTTTGTTAGTGATCCAATTGTTGTGACCCAAGAAGCTTACCAAACTCTAGATAATGTGATGGATGAGACAAAGTAAGGAGAAATCACACAATAAACATTGACTGAAATAGTTATAGATGAAACAACTCTAAAAATAGTGGATTATGTTAATGAAAGATGTTGAATTTATATGGATTGATAGTTGTCATTTTTCTTTTACAGAATTAAAGAAAAGATTGTCCACAACCCCCATATTATGAGCAGGGATGATTTTAGGGGCTAAATTTTGCTCATGGGCTAATTTTCCATGGTTTTTCCAAAAATGAGATTCGCTATTTTAAAAATGATTCGCCCAAATTTTATAGGATACAATTTTTTTACCTTAAAAATAGCCAAAATTTTGTAAAAACTATACAAAATACTTAGAAATTTGAATATTTTTACAAAAATATTGCCAAACATTTATAGTAGACATATGAAGGATTAGTAAGATTTGCCAAGGTTTCTACATTTAAAAATAAATTTGCATCCTTAAAATCATCCCTGATTATGAGGACCCAATTGGGATTTTCCTTTCCATATTTCATCAGATGCTTCGAACATTGCAATTGGAGAAGTTTTAGGAAAATGGGAAGATCACAATCGATATGCTATTTACTATATAAATAAGAACATGGCCCCTGCTGAACTAAATTACATAGTCACTGAATTTGTTTTTCTTGCGGTAGTGTATGCCATCAACAAATTACGACATTACATTACAGGTTATCCTAATTTTGTACATATTGATCACTCTGCTATTAAGTATTTAATGAACTAGGTACAATTGGACATGTGGGTATCTCTTTCATAATGGACCATATTTTGAGATAAGAAGGTGTGTGAGAGAAGATGAAGTATATGAACTTTTAAAGGCTTGTCATGATAGGCCTTGTGGAGGCCAATTTGCTGATAAAAGAACTATATACAAGATACTCTCAATGGGGTATTACTAGCCAACTTTGTTCCACGATGCTAAAAAGTATGTGCAAACATGTGATCGCTATCAAAGAATGGGATAGCCTAATATATCGAATGAAATACCATTGCAACGCCAACTTATGATAGAGCCATTTAAAATATAGGCTCTTGATTTTGTTGGGCCCATAAACCCTCCATCCAATCAGAAACATTACATACTCATCCAAACATATTATATGACTAAATGGGTTGAAAAGAAGGCACTCACTAGAGCCACAGAGAAAGTTGTTTTAGACTTTCTACTTGAATACATCTTTACCAGGTATGGTATACCTACAGAACTAGTTACATATGGAGGACCATCATTCACATACCATTTGATTGAGGCACTTATGGAGCAATTTCACGTTCAACATCAAATGGTTTCACCCTATCATCCATAAGAAAATGAGCAAGTGGAAAGTACAAACAAAGTAATTGAAGAAATCCTTACAAAATATGTAAAATGTCATCACAGGGATTGGGTTTAAAGACTACTAGGATTATAGAAACACTTGGTGCAATACAATAGGAATTTCGCCCTACGAACTTGTGTATGGAAAGAATTTTGTGTTTCTGGTTGAATTTGAAATTGAAACACTGAAAAACTACTTTGAGTGTGAACCTGGATTTGAAAAAATCTAAAAAGAAAAAGGCTTGAACAACTTAATGAATTAGATGAAAAATGTTCAACAACTCTACACCAAACTTTTGTATCCCAACAATTGTGCTCCAAATGGCATGATCAATTTATTAAGAAGAAAATATTTTAGAATGGAGATTGGGCGTTGTTGTATGATTCATGATTTAAGGATTTCAAAGGGAAGTTGAAAACATGATGGCTTAGTCCATACAAGGTAGAAACAATATTTGATAATGAGATTGTTAAACTAACGACCATCGATGATGCAAAAATACCAATCTTTGCAAATGAACATCGTTTACGAATGTATTAATGCCCATTGTCAAAAGAAAAAAATGTTTTTCAAATACTTGCAGATTCAAGTTATCAACTTTTCGATGGGGAGCAGATTTATCTTGCTCCATCGAAATATTAAAAATTTGACTGCTCATTTTTAATAAATCATGTACATAAATAAATTGCACATTGTTTCGATTAGCGTAAAAAACTTAGCTAATTTATTTTCTCTCTGGTTTTATTAATAAGATCGACAAATATTTGTGTTGGTAGACTTGTTGTTTCAGACATTACATGAAGCATAAGAATAATCAGAGAAACATAGAATATGGAGAAATTTCTACACTATTTTTTTTCAGCCATTTCACTGAAACATCGCTATTTTCCCACCATTTTGCTGAAACACCGCTAATTTTCCATCATTTGCTGAAACACCATCATTTTTATTGTTGTTTCCAACAAACTCCTATTTTCTCTGCCAAATTTTTCTACAAATGCTGAGACACTACTGTTTCTCATTAATTAGCTGTGGATTTATTAAAAAGCATTGCCAATTTCAAAAATGCCAAAGCAAGTTGGTATATTCTTGAAAAAGTACATCACCTATGAAGGTAGGTACAAAGTTGTTTAAAATCATGAATTCATTTTGTTATCCCATATTTGCCATGGTATATTAGTAAACATGCCTTACTATATGCTAAAAACTATGCAAAACATGGTTCATTATGCTATACGGGAAAGAGTGCCAGTAACATGCATCACGAATCATGGATTGATAAAATGGCTAGTAGATAGGGTACTAAATCTATAAAATAGATCCCCTCCAAGAATTATAGCCAATAATGCAGAGGAAGAAGGTGAAATTGAAACTAGAAGTGATGAGAGAAATGAAAACAATTTGGAAGAATAAGGGCAAAAGAGTGGAGAAACTGAAAAAATCAATAGCCTGTCAAAAATTGTGATGCATTCATATCATAATGACTAGGAGGGTTTTGAATCTAATTATGTTGACCAGGAAGAGCCTACAAAAATATTTGAACAAATTCCTCAATAATCACTTATAGTGGTCCAATCAGAGAATGAAGGGGGCAATAATGAGAAAGAAGTACACGAATACCCTTTGAAAACACTGAAATTCTACCAAAAAATGTTCCAATGGAAGAACTTGCAGAACTTAATATAGAACGAGAGGACACGCAGGAAGAATCGTCCACTCCATGTGATGATTCTTTACATCCTATTCTCAACAATTAAATATAAGTCATTGAGATAAGTGAACATAGTCCTCCCACAAAGTTTCAGCCATGCATAATTGAGGAAGAAATTCATCCATCAGAAAACGACAAGAAAATATCTTCATCAAAGTTTATTTCTAGTCTTCCAAAATAGAGAACCAAAGCCTCTATCGCAACAGAAGCAAAAAAAATGCAGAAAGTTGAGCTTGTTATTCCTATTCTTCATCCTTGTTCACTTGCTGTTACACAAGAACTAGTAGGTGAACACCAACAAAGAAAAGTTGCAACTACTCCACAAGAACCAGTTGACAACCCAAATATTAATGTTGTTTATACATAAGGACCTGTTGTTAGACAAAAGAGAACAAATAAGACATCCAAAGCAACTAGTAAGAAGGCCAACGAAAAGGAGAATCAACTTGAAGAATTGATTTATGAGAATGAATTGTTGAAACAAGAGCTCTCAAAACTATGGGCATATTTGGAAGAAATGAGGAAATCCAGGATAGGATATTGTACCTTGGGTACATTGGCATAGGCTGCATCAACAATTGAAAACATGGGAGATGAAATTGAAGAAGGATGCCATAAATATATGTGTCCTGAATGTGCTAACATATTCAAATGGGGTAGATATAAAGTGATTTTGCAAGAGGAACAAGTACTTGTCAATGGAAAATAAGATCTTGTTGAGATTCCTCCTAAAACAACTAAAGATATACAGTCTGTTAAAAATTGGAAGCCAAAGGACACCACTGTCACATAAGAACCAGTGGTTCCGATTATGGAAAACACTCAATTTTTTAATGGAGAAAAAAAATAACCTCCATCTATGGATAAAGAAATATTGTAGCACAACTTTTTGCTACTTTGTTTAATCGCTCTCATACCAATTTGTACACACCATTTGTACAAATCTCATACAGATATCATATATCCCATGCATTTAAACAAATTTAACTCAGAGTAAAACATATCATTACTTCTATAATTAAACAATCCATAGCATTCCATATTAATTCGTATACACAACGGAAAACATGATAACATTTACAGTAGAGACATGATAAAATGTGATAAGACATAGTTAGACACTTATCTTGTAACAATGGTGGGATTCACCAACCAAATGCAGGCCTTCCACGAACCTCCCAGCCTTAGACCACACTGCTCATCAACTCAGCAGTGGGTCACCCCCGAGCTGGGACTAAGCTCCACCCCAAAGCAAGGAATCTAGGCTCAGGCTGAGATTACAGGGAAAACAGTCACACACAACCATAAGGACAAAATTCTCTCCCAGAAATCTCCCACGCTCACTGCCCACAGACCCTCATTCCCCACATGCTTGTTCCACCCCAGGAGAATGCACCTTCTATGTCACCTGGACAGTCCTTCGACTGCCAATCTCCCTTACCTTAGGTTACAGAAACAGACCGGACCGGAAGTCTCTAGGCTCTATGGCAGCTACAGGGTTCCTTCCAGGAGTTCTCTCCTTCCCCTGCGCACTCTCTCACCTGGAGGGAGTCGCTCACAGGACAACAAGCCTCATGCAGTCTAGTACTACGTAGTCTCAACAATCCCATGGGAAAATAGACACATGCTTTCCAAAAACTAGATTTGGAAATCACAGGATGGCTTCATAGTCACGGCTTTGGAACAGGGAATTCTCGCATAGGCTTGCTCAACTTTCTCGAACAAGCAAAGACTCTTCCCTGAAATCAACACAAGCTTCTCGTAGGCTGGGGTTACATGCACGGGATTTCTCAGAATCAGACACAGACATTCGAGTCGCAGGGTCTCACGAAGGTTCTCTACAGGAGTCGGGTTAGTCATATTGCTCAGAGCTCCGTATGCGTTCAGACAATCCAGTGGAATGGGAATGGAACCTTCTCATGGCTCACCCTGTCTATTTTATTTGCATGCACGAGGGTTGACACTTGTCACCCATGGAACTGCATGCGTTCCACCAACACACATTCCTCCCACCACTAGGGAATTCACGTGTCCTTCCAAAAGGACTTAGGATAAAAACATATGATGCACATATCTTTTGGAATAATATTAAAATATTATTCCCAAGCTTAAGCCCCCCTAGGCTTAGCCCCTAGTCTCAACACTTAGCCCCTTTCCCACCTTCCAACCCCTAATTCCTTGCCCACTCTGTGGATGCTCAGTCCCCCTTCACCCATTCATCATGGTCGGTCTGCACCTGGTGGTGTTTATATTTTATTAAGTGTTCTACATGATTACATATACAACAACAGGCTCCTGGCCTTCAATACTCAGGCTCCCTAGCCTAACAACACATAAGCCTCCAGCTTATAAAAAATTGGGTTACCAGCCTATAAAACATAATTACAATTTCTTTCAGAACATGGTTTGCAACGAGGCTTGGCCTTGGGGACACTACAAATACAACCTTAAACCCCAACTATTACTGTTGATGAATCCATACAAACAAAGGATCTCTTGGAATTTGTTGATCAGGATGTGTAGACTGAAGACCTATTGGAAGTCATGGATAAAAATATGTAAACAAAACCTTAACATGATACTAAGAATTTTATTTTTTCTGTTGAATAAGTGGAAGTACCAAGTATAATTATCTAAACGCAGTATGATTCCCTTGCCTTAACATGAAAAATCCATTAGGGAATTAAGAGAAAAATGGACCGAAAAATTAGCATATCAGAAACATAGATGGGAGAAAACAGACACTGAATTAAAATAATTAAAAGAGCTAATAAATCGGATCAAAATGTTGAGACAAGAGAAAAAGGTTATGTATACAATGATGCAACAAGTTTTGATTTGCAGAAATCCTTCTCCCTCTTACTCTGTCTTCTTATATGAACAGATGAATCTCTTCAAGATGAAAGCCATTATGGAAGATCGACCACACAAAATCACTTTGGTCCCTGAATTTTTAGAACCTTTCTTTCAAAGTGGTATAACAGATCAACATTTTCTTTGTAAACTTTATTTACATGAGCATGCATGTCAACGAGACAAAATATTCAATATGACACCTTTTGTAGGGGACATTCAACTTCGAGAAATCACCTTTTTTTTCAACAATTAGGTCACATGGTTGAATTCTTTTCAAAAATTCCACACTAATGAAGGAGCATATACACTATGGATTATAAGTGAACTGCAAATCTCTATCTATTCTATTACAACTCATCAAAAAATTCTTTCATCTCCAGAAAGGTTGAATAGTGTAGAGGCCCTACAGAAAAAGGTAATAGAACGATGCCAAAGAACTATTGTTGATCAACAATATTAGTAGTAGAAGCTAATATATTGAGATGGGAAATAGCCATTGATTCCTTAAATATACAGGAACCATATAATCATGTTAATTTTATACAAGCTTTATCTCAAGTTCCAGGATATATAAACTGCATTCAAACTTGTGGTTCAAAGTGGCTGGGGATGAAGTTTTATTTTCCACTTATCTGGATGCATATAAAAAAGTATTAGTTAGTTTATAAGCTGTCAAAGAAGGTTGAGAAACAATGTTGGGAAGAAGTTATATGGACTAATAGATTCATATCTGTAGGAACCAAAACATAGTCATCATATAACATCTCCAATCTTCATAGGAGGAACACGTTTTCAGACTCAAACTTAGATTAACTAGGATTGCATGAGGACATGCAATGGAGTAGTTGGGGGGAGATGTTGGGTGATGGAGATGACCCTTTTTGGCACTACTTTCATATTCCTTTTCATCCCTTTTTCCTATATTAATCCATTCATACTACAATAACTGTCATTGATACCATATTATTACCTTAGGAAGATGGTAAATCATATTATTCATTTTGTCATATTCATAAATATTATATATGCAAAGTAGAGTAACGTTTCTTTATTTGGAAATTTATTCATTAAATTAATAAGAGTTGCATGTAGTTTCAAAATTTGTTGGAACATGGGACTTCGAGTATCATGTGTTGATACACAGTCGACCGCTGATCCACCACTTCAGATCGGGTCCTATTCCATTCACCAAATCAGTGGGAGAACTAAAATAGGCACGACGAATCATCTAGCTCAACCGATCAAGAATATAATACCACATGCTGAACAACCTCCTGAATGATCACACAATTGCATTATTTTTGGAATGTAATATTTTTGATGTGAATCCCCGAAGTTGAATGTCCCCTACAAAAGGTGGCATTCAACTTAGAGAACTCACCTCATTTCCTATTCAGGGAAGATAGAATATTTAAAAAGAGGGAATTCAAACATTTGTGGGGTGGTTAAGAACTTGTATTGGCATAAGAATTGTATGAGAAACAAAACAATGTTTTGTAATAGTGAATTTCACATTTAATGAGAAATTTGGTAGCTTCCATAAATTCTTGAGCAATTGTTGTGTGATATTTGAGTTACTTCCAGTCGACTGTGAAGGAGGCAAGGGCCCACTTCCAATAGATACCATCTTGTTCTGTTATCTTAGCATTTCAATTTTGCAAGAATTTTCATTTGTTGAAACAGTTAAATAAATTTACTAATATAGATGCTTTCTTATGTGTTTTGAATTAATTGATGAATTGATTTGGTTGAGGTGTGAATTATCATGAGAAGTGTGTGTTTTAATATTCTATATTGTGTTTATTGATTGTTGATACACCTTATACATCTCACTGGAAGAATTGATAATGTCTGGTTGAATAGATCATTGACGCAATTTTTGGTTTATATTGTGAGTGATTTAAATTCTGCAAGAATGCTTTCCTAGATAACAATTTTCTCCTACAACAGTAGAATAAATTTCCTTTCTTCAATTGTAACTTAGGTTTATATTTTTTTAATGTAATCCAGGATTATTTACTGTATTTACATAGTTATTTTCATATCTATGTCGTGTTTCTCCTCTACCTATGAGCACCCATATCCTTGATGGAATCACTCCAACGCCATAGGAATTATTCCATTTCTAATGAGCATCCATAGTCCCGATGTATATATTTACATTTACCGGTGATTAGTTGAATTTTCATTCCTAATCATTTACCAATAAATATTTCTTGATCATACMCTTGACGGGGGAAAAATGACCCTTTACAAGTAGGTGGGTATGATGTTTGTTTTTTAGTGATGAGTTTATCRATTGACCATGGTTGAGTGATAATAATATCCCCTTAAGTTATTTATCCGTAAATGTTCGACTTGTCACATTTCGTTATGGTTCATTGATTTTATCATGAGTGGATGGAACCCTTTASAAAACTAACWCATTAACTAGCATCTTGAWTTTCAAAGTCATCAAGGATTTAGTCACYTRGAGTGTTCCAATTCCACCACTACTCTAATAATCTTGGAAATCCTTATAATTCATAKCTTTTCCCCCTCCTATTTTTTTTTTTATCATGATGGTGTAGAACATATGAAGTTTACAAGGATTGGSTAGGTGTACATTATATTCATGGACCTCATTTAAAATAAAAAGTTAAAAAATGTAAACTTCCATCAGTGCAATATACYTTGGATGGGGTGCCACGAAGTACATGGAAGCCACGTAGCACAACACGAACCCCAACCATTAATATGATAGGTAGGCTCCCTTCCCCTCACCATTAAATGGGAGAACGCCATAACTGTCTATCAAGCAATGAAATACTACTCCCTCATGTGAGAAAAATGATGGTCATGAAATACAATGGATGGGGGACATCTGTGTAAGAGGTCATGTTGAACCTTTGCGTTATTATCCAGCGAAGTGGAGAATGTAGCCATTTCACCTTGGCATTCCACCATCCTAGAAGTTCTATGCACTGGTGTAACTACCAGAGGGCTTCCATCACTCTCACGTTGCTCATTGGCACTCTCCCTTTCTCCTCCATGCTGAGGGAAAGAGGTCGGCCACCCTGTGGCCCTACCCGACATAGTTTCACCGCTAGACAGAGTTGGAGGCAACATCTAGAGCATGCCTTATCCATAGCCCGCACTCAACACAGGGAGAATAAAAGGATGCCACCGATGGAGTATGTTGAGGAGGTGGTCCTAGAGGAACCAATCTATTTCCCTCTAGAATCCCTCCTATATCTTTTTCCAAACAACTGGCAGCCCCTGAGCCAATTTCCATCAGGCACTAGTACAACGGACATAGTCCAGCCAGAGTGGGAGGCAAGGGAATAATACACTTGCATAATTGAGGAGGAATTCCGCATGGAATTACTCCACCTTGACCTTGAGGACACCACATAATTCAAAATTCCAGGAGAGGTAGAGGAAGTGAGAAGCACGGGACGGAGAAGAGGCTCGAGACAACAAGGGACAAGGAAGTGGCACAGGTAGATTCAGGCGAGGGGACGACAGTCGGTGGTTTGGAGGTGTAAGGTGTCCCAGTCTTGCCACCACCACCACTTACGACAATCCCATAACTCTGCCAGGATCCACTTCCCTTTTCCATTCGAAGCAACTAGTGCTTGTGTTTGAGCTCAGAAGTGAGATGGCAGATCAAATTCACCGTGACACCCTCATGCATCAACGAATTGATATGTTGTACAAGACTTAATCAAATGCACCAACAGGCCAGAGATGCCCGAATTGTGCCAGACCATTTGTGCTCCAGCCTCAGAATGGCCCTTTCAATGGTGACCCCAACGACACAACCTTTGATGCAAATGGGTAACTCTGTGGCTTGGATATCATTTCCGATCCTTGTGCTACTACAACACATTTTCAATTTCATGTTTAGGTCCTTGTTTTACAGCTTGACTATTAATTTCTAGTTTAATTTCCAGTTTAGTCTTCATGGTTTCTCTGCACAGTGGTGCACAAACTCAAATCCACCACTTTCCCTGGTTTCTATTTGGCAGGGCAGATGGTAGATTGCCAATTTTGATAATGACATCACAATTTGCCATCTATTTCGGTTTCCGCTAATTTGGAAGAAAAACTGGCGTACTGTTGCCATATTATTTTTTGTATTGAAAAAGTTTTAATAGGATTTTCCCTCTTTTTATTCACAAAAAAAAACTTCCATCAGTGCAATACCAACCAAAAATTCTAAAAAATAAAGAAAAATAACTAGAAGTCTAAAGAAAAATTACAATTACAAAATTACAAAATAAAGAAAACAAGTGTAAGTATAAAGAAATGTCATAATAATATAATTTCAAAAAATAAAAAATGGAATTATAAAAAACGAAATGAAAGAGAAAATATGAATTAAAATCCTTAAAATTGAAGTAAACAAAAAACCTACTAAATACAAGCTAGATGCCTTAGTGTCATACAACTAAAGTATTGTTGTAGAATTTGGTCATTGAGTAGGTGGAGATCCAAATTCCCCTCCATCTTTTTCCATTTGTATGTGCCAATAGAAATACTATCATTCACTTGGATTGGATCAATATAAATATATGGAAAATTTGATATATTTTATTAGGATCATTTAGTTTATAGAACATGAGAATATGATTTCTTACTTGGAAATTATTAACACTAGATGTGTATTTATAGAACCAACATTTAATAATTTATTGGTAGTGTGTGGACTACAATATTCTACTTAGATATCTTCTATATTTGGTAGCATATCATTTTTATTTTGGATAGTAGAGGAGCTCTAACCATGTTCCAATTGATATGACAACACATAAGGTAGAAATATATTGAAAGGAAAAATGGCTTCCTTGCCATAAAATATAAAGTAATGCATGGTGCTTAATGTCTCTTTACGAATTATATTGTTAGGGTCCTACCATAACCTCCCTACTTTGGGTACTTAGTAGTTGTTACATTAATTCTAAGGTTGTCTTCTTTGAATAAGGCCCATTAGATAGTTATTTGGTAATTACTTAATGTTAAAAAGTTCCTCACACATTGGGATGCATGTATCATGACAACTTTCATGTAGAGGAAAAGGATCCAGTGGAGTACATGTCTTAGGAGGTGCATTGGTCTCATTGGAGGCTTGGAGGAGGATCATTAAAATCCTTGGAAACTTGGAAGAGGAAATTTGGTCATATCCAATCATAACACTTAATCATAAAAAGATTTATAATCATACCAATAATCATATCAATGTATCCAATTATAGAAATAATAATAACAAGGTATGCAATCATATCAATAATCATGATCATACCAAGGTATCTACCACATGTATACATCTTCAATAATAATATGATACCAATCAATGGCAAGGTGTCCAACACAGGTGCATACATATGATTAAATATCTCTTTAATAGGGCATCCACATATGTACACATCATATGAGGGTGAATCATATATATGCATCATATGAGGGCCAATTGGCATGCATGGAATGCATGCATGTCAAGTGGCATGCAAGAATAAACAAGTGTCATGCATGGATAACAAGTGTCATGCATGGCATGCATGCATAAATGTCCAATTATAGGCTGAGTTGGCATGGCATGTAGTGCCAAGTCACCTAGGAAAGTTGGAGTTCCAAGTCAACATGCTAACTCTGTTCAAGTCGAAGTTTCAAATTTAATTCAATTCAATTCTAACTAAGTCACTACTTCAGTTCTAATTCAGGATTAAAGAGTTAAGTTTAGTTATGGATACATGAAACGCCTTGGGATATTTTAAGCCACTCTTCTCCTCCTTTAATTATGCAGATGAACCTATTTCTAAATAATTATAGACATACTGCATATGAGTGAGAGGAGGTAGGTGGATATCAATCCAGAACTAGGGCATATATCAGTCCAAAACTAGGCCGTATATCAGTACACTTTCTGGGTGCATATCAGTCCAAAATAAAGGAACATATCCGTCCAGGACAACACTTATATCGGTCCCATATCTGAGCATAAATATCATTCAAATATAGAGGCGAATAAACATGAGTAACATCAGCTGTAACAATAATGTGCATTAGCCATACACTAGGTGTAACAACAAATGTAATAGCAATGTGCATCAACCATATAATAGGTGTAACAACAACTATAACAACAACGTGTAACTGCCAAATAAGGTGAATATATCAGACCTGTAACAGTAAATAATATCAGTCGTAAAGATGTTGTTGTGAAAGTCTATCAAAGGCACCTCTAACAAAGTTTTAATCAACAAGAATTCAGTTCGGGTTGAGTCATTGACAAGCTAGTTAAGAGAAGAGTTTCATGGTGGAAATGTTGTAAGTGGTCAATCATTATCTTTGCAATAAAGGAAGATTTGTTTGTTGGGGTTTTTCTCCTTGTATAGAGTTTTCCTAGAGTACTTGTGGTGTTAATATGCATGATCATTATTCTCTATGGTTTACATTGTTCAATTTTGGTTATGCATCATGAATCTAAGTTAATAGTACAGTCAGATTTAAAAGAAGCCTACAACCAATCGATAAAGCCCAAAAATTTAACAATCACATAGGTGTATAGGTTCATCATACTCAATTATTAGTGTAGGTACGCATGAAGGGGTGTTGAGTATAGAACACCATAATCAACCATCAAGGATATATACATTCATCAAGTCATAGATCTATCATGTGGCAAGTAAATTTCTAACCAGGAATCATATTGAAATAAGAGTGAAACTAATACTATAAAACACCAAATGTTCTAATATATAATACTATAAAAAAAATGCAACTGTAAAAGACTGTAAAAAACATGCAACTGTATGAAATGTGACCTATGCTTTGCTTACTCAATTATTTGTAGAAATCTTGGAGAAAGTAAGATAAATCCTCGATACTATGACCAAGAAAGGCCTCAAACTAGATGCTCACATGCTTCATAGCTAAAGAGAAAATAAAAATCAAACTTTGAAATTGATTAAACCAGGTCATGGAAATAGCACATATAGGTGGTGTGGAGGTACAGAGTCCTTGTCCTACTTCGTCTCTCCATTTCTACCGAGCCAGAGATCTATTTTTAAATCCCCAAAACCACTAAGTTCACTACACTTGGAATTTAATGCTATGGTGCTAATGTGACCTCTATTATGTTTAGAAATTTGATTTTCCCCTTTGATAATTATGATTCACATTTATTTTAGGTCTAAAGGGGAACTTCAAACAAAATTCTCAGGAAGAAGTCGTCAGTTGAAATTTGAATTAACATGTCAATGAGTAGTAAGCACTGAAATGATTATTACTCACAAAGTGGCACTGGCATGTTGCATTTGAGGAAGGATTTTGAAGAAATAGAGAGGGTGCATATCCTATTTTTCAATGGAAGATGATAATAATTTTTTGATAAACATCTATGGGTTGGTTCAGTAACCATGCTTTCGAAAGACTACATGAATCTATTCAAAATAGTTCATTGTGAGAGCATAGTGTATGATTTAATAAAATATGTTCTGGTGAGAGAACCAACTACATTTGTTTCAATGTATGGTGAGCGAGAGATAAAGAACTGACTTCTTTGCTGGCAATGTATTGTGAGGGAGATAAAACCAATTGTGTTCATTACAATGTACGACATTGGCAAGATCTATTTTTGTGCACTAGTGTTAATACCACTAATTAGAGTGTGAATATTGATTTAGCTTCATTATACCACTGATCTATGGGTGTAGTGGTTCCTCATGGGTGTAGTGGCTAAAGAGTGTGTATGTTTCCCATACCTTGATTAGGTTAGTGGTTGTGACCCATACAAATTTACCAGCTGGCCAGAAATGAGTTGTATTTCCAAGTGCCTAAGAAGCATGGCATCTTATTCCACACTATTGTTGTAGTTGAGCTTGTTGATGTTACTATAGTTAAGGTTTTTGTAGTTTAGAATGTCGATTTAATTGATGGTGATATGCTCAAGGTATTTTCCATGGATTTTGTTCATTTAGGGCCACTTGATAATACAATGTTATGGTTGAGTCTATATTGGCATTGCAGATTGTTGAGATTATGTTTCTTGTAATGTAGGTTTTTGGAGATACCCTTGAAATGAAGGACGTTGTTGTGAATTATGGTGCTCATATGCATGTTGGTTCTACTACTTTTTTGTAGAACCGACCAACAAGGTTTTTACCCGAAAATTTCAAAACCTTGTCCAAGGAAGATGGGGACCAAAAAGGGTTCACAGAGTCAGAAAAGGGGATGATGAGGGGGAGGGCCTATGAATCTCGCAGTTAGTATTATGAGGGGGCTATTAATAGGCCCGAATAAAACATTGTACTTTTCCTTCTTAACTTAATAACAATAATATACCAAGCAATGTCTTTGTTTTTCTTGATTCCAAAACAACTTTTGGTATACCAGGATACATTAAATTAATTTAAAATAAAAAAATAAAACCTAAATGCAATCATGTGTTACTGATTTTGGCATTTTTTTATTTATCTGGCTTACTCCTTACTCCTCGTCTGTTACTCCAACCAACAAGGGAACTCTCACAGGTTATTCTTCTTTGTGCTCATGCAACAAGGGTACTCTCAGAGTCGGTCACTTTGCATTGGGTTATTCTCCGGTTGGATATCTCACTTTTCATGGGGTTGGGAACTCTCACAGATGGTCAATATTCTATGCTTTGATGACCCACAACTCCATTCCCACTAGTTAAACCTAGCTCGAATTGAGAAAAAACTTGAAGCCAAAATCTCTCGTCAAAAGTAAAAAATAAATTGTACAATTTACATTCATGGTAGCTCTTTGTTTTTGAAACCTAAGAACAAAAGAAATAATTGACATCACTGATAAAACTTCACATTAGATGAAATTTTCTTTATATTTCCAAGACACCATCGTTTTCTTCCTAGAAACCACTAGAACACATTTCAACATTGGCCCCATTCACATTAATGATTCTATAGTCTTGTTGTTTGATTGTAAAAATATTTTTGTGAGTCATGTTTGAGTCCAAAAACCTTCCCAAACCATCAATGGATTCATCCAGTCTAACCATGTCAAATTTCAGTCCATAAAATACAAATTGGGAAAATTTCAACATTGGCCTCATTCAAATTAATTATTCTTTAGGCTTGTTGTTTTATTGTCGAATTGTTTGTGTGAGCCATGCTTGAGTTTGGAAACCCTCCCATACCATCATTGTATGCATCTAGTCTAACCATGTCAAATTTTAGTCCATACAAGAACAAATAAACAAACCAAATACATTGATATAATTAGAAATAACTATAAAAATGTGGGTGAATATACTTGCCTTTTTATCTTTTAAACCAAAGGGTAAATCAATTTCCCTTTGTGTAAGATCAAGAAATTCAGGTTGATAACGATGCACTTTTTTAATCATCTTACT
>JZKD02S2276961.1:429960-440611 GCA_000966675.3 Picea glauca | reverse complement strand
TGTTGATCAGGCTCGATGAAGTTCATAAGTTTGCGAAATACGAAGTGCCTTTTAGCACAGCCTATGGTCACCACTGGTGGTCATGTAAACGGAAGAAGCTAGCAGTGTTAAGCTCCATCTCGGAGTCTCGGAGATCACAACTTGGAGCATCGAGATCCTTCATCACAGGAATCATGATATGCGAGATCGCGATGAGATATGGACCGTCGGATCATTGGAGATCTGGAATGTTGATTAGGCTTGATAAAGTTCATAAGCTCACAAAATACGAAGCGCCTTTTGGTGCAACCTATAGTCATCGCCGATGGTCACGTGAGGAGAAGAAGCTAGCGGTGTTAAGCTCTATCTCGGAGTTTCATCGATCGTGACTTGGAGAGTCGAGATGCCTCATCCCCAGATCCATGAAACACAAGTCATAAAAGAACCTTTTGAATAGGCGCGTGGTCACCACCTAAGGCCACATGTGAAAGGAAAGGTGAAAGGTGCCAGAGGCACAAGGCTCAATAGGTTCATAGTGTAACTGCTAGAAACAACTGATGGTTTCTACCAGAGGACTTGAAGAGACTTCAGGGTGATCGCCAGAGATGATGAAGAGTCTCGAGGAATCTTCCAGGGGAATGAAGACTATTCATAGAGGCTATTGACAGATGTAATACCATTGGAGCCTGGAACCGCAACAAAGGGAATGAGCTCGACTGTGACATAGAAGACGAAGAGTCTCGACTTCTGAAGAGGCTAAGGAATCTTGAAATAACACCCAGTGATGATGGACACATGGGTTTAACCGCCAGAGAAGCTGAAGAGTTGCAATGATGATCAGGCAGAGCACTCGACATGGGGAGAGCATGCAGAGGCATCACACATATAGCATGCACAAGGTGCACATAGACTATAAGAATGCAGAACAAAGAAGAGATGACGGTTGCTGTTGAGAGTGATTTAGGTGTGTAGAAGGAGGCAGTGTGCAACAACTGAAATAAACAGAAGAGGAATGGTGTGTTGAATGGACATGGTGCACAGAGCATAAAATATAGAAGAATAGAAAGTGCAAGGTATGTGTGCAGGAAGACAACAAGGTAGACAAAGCAGGGCAGTGTGCCAAGAACAATGATGAGACTGGTAAGATATTGATGAGCATTATATCACTGTAATAAGTTTCAGTAGCAAATATTAATATTTCAAGGTGGTTGGGAGGTGCTAGGGAGAACTGTTTTCCTCTGAGGTTCAAGTGGGTTCTTGAACATAGGGAGTTGTATCTTCCATTTAGTTGCAGCCAGAAAAGACAAGGTGGCAGGGTGGTGCAAGGGAGAACATTGGTTCTCTGATATACAGGTTGGTGCCTGTGTAAATTGAAGTTGGTGCTTCCATCTAGTTGGTGCTGGAACTCTTAGGGAATTGGTGCTTCCTTCTAGTGGGTGCTAGAGAAACCAGGGAGTCAGTGCTTCCTTCTAGTGGGTGCTAGAGAATCTAGAGAGTTGGTGTGCTCAGCAAGTAGCAGCTTGCAAAACAAAGGTTGTAGCCTCCTTATGAGTTGATGCTCATAAGTATGATAATGTACAGAATATAAAGATTACTTATCATATAAAGAAGAAGAGTTTTTTACCCTTTATGGGTTTGCTTAAGAAATATCTGTCTCTATGTATTTCATATGTGTGAATGATGTTGAATGTTCTATTGCTTACTTCCTTACATTATTGTGATCATTATTGAGAGTTTTGTATTGAATTTAAAAATGAGCATCATTGTTTAAGCTCGGTAACAACTGATTTACCCCCCCCCCTCTCAGTTGTCCAACATAAAAGGCATACCAGGCTGTAGAACTAATCGATTATATCAGTGCAGTACAAAAGGGTTGAGACATGGAGGAGCATGGAATCCAAGTGTTGATGGATAGCAACATCTCCCGAATCAGGAAGCTAGTTGAATAATGGGTAAGTAAGGCCCATGAACCTCAATGAAAGATACAAAAAAGGTGGGCCGAGTGTGGAAGAAGATGGGAAAAGATCAATTGGGAGATGAAATACATTGGCCTTCTAGAGTTCATCTCACCCGAAGAATTTGTCGACTTGCATGACATGCAAAACCAGACTCAACGTGGGAAGTGGATATCACGCAGGTGGTGAGCATGTGATGCAGGAGCATCGCCAGCACATCAAGCGAGCTAGCACGGAAGCAGAAGATAGCTGGACAAGCCAGCACCAAATTTTGAAAACACTTGGGAATTGATGCTCCAAACCTTTAAAGAAGTCATTTATGAAGGAGCACCTTTGTATATTGTAAGGGACCTTGAGAGGATAGCTCTTGTCCTTTAGTAGTTAGATGGCATTTAAAATAGTTAATGCTGATAGGTAGGAATTTAATTCTAGACTAGACAGTTTTAGGAACCAGGAGGGAAACCAGATATACACACCCTCATTGTATCATTGTATTATTACCAAGAAAGAGCAAGATCATGCAGAGAACTGTATGGAGAACACCCATGTACTGATATTTGAATTAATAGAAGAAGATTGATTCAATTTCATGGTTTTGTGTCTGATTCTCTATGTATTGATGTTGTGCTCATGAATGGTTGCTTCCTGTCATACATTTGCTTGTATTTGTTGTGTATGTAATTCCATGTATGAATTGAAGTCTGAGAGGGAGATGGAATGAGTTTCAATTGTTTCTCTAACTGAGTTAGAGGATTCCTGCAAGGAGTGCAGTCGAATTGTCCGCAAGGAGTGCGTTGACAGAAGGGTTCAGATAGAGATAGATTTTGTTCTCATTCATCCCGAGGGTGCAGTTGGGGCACAAAAATCAGTACAAGGAGTGCGCAGGCTGAAGGAAGTTCAGGGTTGCGAACTTGAGCAAGAAAGGGAAGGACTACTGCTGCAGGTGTGTGCAGAGTCGAAGAACTTCAACACTTAGATGATTGTTGAAGGTTTTCCGCAAGGAGTGCGTGCGAGAGGTTTTCTGGAGGAATTGAGAGTCATGAACAAGATCAGGGGTGATAAGGCCTCAAGTTGTTGAAGGAAAGTGGTCGAAGTTGCACTTTGAAGATCAGGAAGAAGCTTCAATTCTGGGAGCAGGTGGACGAGTTTCGTGGAGAGGAACGCAATCATTTCGCAGAATCATCAAGGGAAAAACGGACGGTCGAAATCCTCTGAGGAGATTTCGCGAAGTTTCAAGGGTCGTTAGATCTTGCGGAGGTACAAGGAGGTTACGGAGAGAACTTCCAAAGGTTAAAGCTCAGGAGGGCCAGAGCCATCGATCCAAGTCACGAGAATCGTCGGATCTACACATGATATCATGTATCGGGGATTCATGAGTCGAAGCTCCAAGTGGTTGGAACGCGAATTCTAATATCGCAATCTGCGATATCCCGACGAGCCCAGAACCGTCCATCATTGGGATGCATGTCAGGAGATTCAAAGGAGTCGGGATTCGGAGCATCGGAGATCTCGGAGACAAGAAAATTTTGCAACTTGGAATCGTGAAACGCGATATTCTGACGGGAGAGTTATGTAGGGGCCACAACAAGAGTTAGTGGAGGACAGGTGGCGTACCATATCGAGGATCGGGAAAAGGCAAGTCCCAAATCCTTTGACATCAGGTTTCATGATCCCGCGAAATTCGAAATCCCGATAGAAGTGACGGGAGGTGGTAAAGTCAACTCGCGCATGTGTGTCGAAGTTTCGTCATGTCGGGTATCGGGAGTCGGCAAATCATAGTGTTCGATATCGCGAGTAGCGAAAGCGCGATAAGGAAATTCCCGATAGAAGAAAGGGAGAAGTCAGTGTTGACTGGCCATCGGGTCTCGGGGATTCGAGAGCCCAGTGATCGACCGTGAACTTGCGAAGCCGCGAGTTTCGATCCTCCGATAAGTAAAGAAAGGGAGGATCGTGAGCGATAGATCTGTGGGTGTAGATTTCTCGATAGGGAAATAGAAGAACCTTGGCGTTCTTCGGGCCGTGAAAGGAGAGAGGATCTTTGTGCGCGTGTGGTCCTTCTGACCTGCGGGTGGTGAAGGGGCCGTGTTGTTGTCAGAGTGGTATCTGAGGAGATTCTCTGACGACAATGCGGCCCCTTCACCACCCGTAGGTTAGAAGGACCACGCGCGCACACATGATCCTCTCTCATTTCACGGCCCGAAGAATGCTAAGGTTCTTCTATTTCCCTATTGGGAAATCTATACCCACAGATCTATCGCTCGCGATCCTCCCTTTCTTTACTTATCGGAGGATTGGAACTCGCAGCTTCGCAAGTTCAAGGTCGATCACTGGGCTCTCGAATCCCCGAGACCCGATGGCTAGTCAACGCTGACTTCTCCCTTTCTTCTATCGGGAATTTCCTTATCGTGCTTTTGCTACTCGCGATATCAAACACTATGATTTGTCGACTCCCGATACCCGACGTGATGAAACTCCGACACACACGTGCGAGTTGAATTTCCCACCTCTCATCACTTCTATCGGGATTTCGGATTTTGCGGGATCGTGAAACCTGATGTCAAAGGATTCGGGACTTGCCTTTTCCCAATCCCCGATATGGTACGCCACCTATCCTCCACTAACTCTTGTTGTGGCCCCTACACAACTCTCCCGTCGGAATACCTCATTTCACGATTCCAAGTTGCAAAATTTTCTCGTCTCTGAGATCTCCAATGCTCCGAATCCTGACTCCTTTGAATCTCTTGACATTTATCCCAATGATGAATGGTTCTGGGCTCATCAGGATATCGCAGATCACGATATCGCAATTCTTGTTGCAACCACTTGGAGCTTCGACTCGCGAATCCTCGATACATGATATCACGTGTAGATCCGACGGTCCTCGTGACCCGGATCGATGGCTCTGCCCCTCCTGATATTTAACCTTTGGATGTTCTCGTCGTAACCTCCTTGCACCTCCGTAAGATCTAACGACCCTCATAAATTCGCGAAATCTCCTCAGAGGATTTCGACCGTCCATTTTTCCCTTGATGATTCTGTGAAACGATTGCGTTCCTCTCCATGAAACTCGTCCGCCTGCTCGCAGACTGGAAGCTTCTTTCTGATATTCAAAGCACAACTTCGACCATTGTCGTTCAACAACTTGAGGCCTTATCACCCCTGATCTTGTTCACGAATCTCAAGTCCTCCAAAAAACCTCTCGCATAAACTCCTTGTGGAAAACCTTCAACAATCGTCTAAGTGTTGAAGTTCTTCGACTCTGCGCACACCTGCAGCAGCAGTCCTTCACTTTCTTGCTCTGGTTCACAACCCTGAACTTCCTTCAGCCTGTGCACTCCTTGCACAGATTTTTGTGCCCCAACTGCACCCTCGGGATGAATGAGAACAAAATCTATCTCTACTTGAACCCTTCTGTCAACGCACTCCTTGCGGACAATTCGAATGCACTCCTTGCAGGAATCCTCTGGCTCAGTTAGAGAAACAATTGAAACTCGTTCCATCTCCCTCTTAGACTTCAATTCATACATGAAATTGCATACACAGCATATACAAGCAGATGTATGACAGGAAGCAACTATTCATGAGCACAACATCAATACATAGAGAATCAGACACAAAACCATGAAATTGAATCAATCTTCTTCTATTAATTCAAATATCAGTACATGGGTGTTCTTCATACAGTTCTCTGCATGCTCTTGCTCTTTCTTGGTAATAATACAATGATACAATGAGGGTGTCTATATCTGGTTTCCCTCCTGCTTCCTAAAACTGTCTAGTCTAGAATTAAATTCCTACCTATCAACATTAACTATTTTAAATGCCATCTAACTACTAAAGGACGAGATCTATCCTCTCAAGGTCCCTTACAATATACAAAGGTGCTCCTTCATAAATGACTTCTTTAAAGGTTTGGAGCATCAATTCCCAAGTGTTTTCAAAATTTGGTGTTGGCTTGTCCAGCTATCTTCCGCTTCCGTGCTAGCTCGCTTGATGTGCTGGCGATGCTCCTGCATCACATGCTCACTACCTGCATGATATCCACTTCCCACGTTGAGTTTGGCTTTGCATGTCATTTGACTATGTCATGCAAGTCGACAAATTCTTCGGGTGAGATGAACTCTAGAAGGCCAATGTATTTCATCTCCCAATTGATCTTTTCCCAGCTTCTTTCACACTTGGCCCACCTTTTTTGTATCTTTCATTGAGGTTCACGGGCCTTACTTACCCATTATTCAACTAGCTTCCTGATTTGGGAGATGTTTCTATCCATCAACACTTGGATTCCATGCTCCTCCATGTCTCGGCCCTTTTGTACTACGCTAATATAATCGATTAGTTCTACAGCTTGGTATGCATTTTATGTTGGACAACTGAGAGGGGAGGGGGGCGTGAATCAGTTGTTACCGATCTTAAACAAGGATTCTCATTTTTAAATTCAATACAAAACTCTCAATGATGATCACAATAATGCAAGGAAGTAAGCAATAGAACATTCAACATCATTCACACATATGAAATACACAGAGACAGATATTTCTTGAGGAAACCAATAAAGGGTAAAAAAAACTTCTTCTTTATATGATAAGTAATCTTTATATTCTGTACATTATCATACTTATGAGCACCAACTCATAAGGAGGCTACAACCTTTGTTTTGCAAGTTGCTACTTGCTGAGTGCACCAACTCTCTAGATTCACTAGCACCCACTAGAAGGAAGCACCGACTCCCTAGTTTTTCTAGCACCCACTAGAAGGAAGCACCAACTCCCTAAGAGTTCCAACACCAACTAGATGGAAGCACCAACTTCAAGTTACACAGGCACCAACCTGTATATCAGAGAACCAATGTTCTCCCTTGCACCACCCTGCCACCTTGTCTTTTCTGGTTGCAACCAAATGGAAGATACCACTCCCTATGTTCAATAACCTACTTGAACCTCAAAGGAAAACAGTTCTCCCTAGCACCTCCCAACCACCCTGAAATATTAATCTTTTCTACTGAAACTTATTACAGTGATATAATTCTCATCAATAGCTTACCAGTCTCATCATTTTTCTTGGCACACTGCCCTGCTTTGTCTACCTCATTGTCTTCCTGCACACATACCTTGCACTTTCTATTCTTATGTATTTTATGCTTTGTGCACCATGTCCATTTAATGCACCATTCCTCTTCTGTTTATTTTAGTTGTTACACACTGCCTCCTTCTACACACCTAAATCACTCTCAACAGCAACCGTCATCTCTTCTTTGTTTTGCATTCTTATATTCTATGTGCACCTTGTGCATGCTATATGTGCGATTCCTCTGCATGCTCTCCCCATGTCGAGTGCTCTGCCTGATCATCATTACAACTCTTCAGCTTCTCTGGTGGTTAAACCCATGTGTCCATCATCACTGGGTGTTATGTCAAGATTCCTTAGCCTCTCCAGAAGTCGAGACTCTTCGTCTTCTATGTCACAGTCGAGCTCATTCCCTTTGTTGCAGTTCCAGGCTCCAATGGTCTTACATCTATCAATAGCCTCTATGAATAGTCTTCATTCCCCTGGAAGATGCCTCGAGACGCTTCATCATCTATAGCGATCACCCTGAAGTCTCTTCAAGTCCTCTGGTAGAAACCATCAGTTGTTCTAGCAATTACACTATGAACCTATTGAGCCTTGTGCCTCTGGCACCTTTCACCTTTCCTTTCACATGTGGCCTTAGGTGGTGACCACATGCCTATTCAAAAGGTTCTTTTATGACTTGTGTTTCATGGATCTGGGGATGAGGCATCTCGACTCTCCAAGTCATGATTGACAAAACTCCGAGATAGATCTTAACACCGCTAGCTTCTTCTCCTCACGTGACCATCGTCGTTGACTATAGTTTGCACCAAAAGGCGCTTCATATTTTGCGAGCTTATGAACTTTATCAAGCCTAATCAACAGTCTAGATCTCCAATGATCTGACGGTCCATATCTCATCGCGATATCGCATATCATGATTCCTGTGATGAAGGATCTCGATACTCCAAGTTGTGATCTCCGAGACTCCGATATGGAGCTTAACACTGCTAGCTTCTTCCCTTTACATGACCCCCAGTGGTGACCATAGGCTGTGCCAAAAGGCACTTCGTATTTCACAAACTTATGAACTTCATCGAGCCTGATCAATAGTCGAGATCTCCAATGATCCGACAGTCTAGATCTCATCGCGATTCTTGTAATGAAGGGTCTCGATGCTCCAAGTCGCGATCGTCCAAACTCCAAGATGGAGCTTGGCATCTCTAGCTCTACTTTCCAGCTCTCGAGAATGTGACCACAAGATAAGATCACTCGCCAATCAAACGAGCACTTCACTTCTTTGACTTTCCAGTCAGCGAAATGATGATCTTTCGCCATGTTTCCTATGGAACCAATGGTGCAGATATTATCTCGATTTCAACACGTGTCCTTCTTGAATCAACGGTCCAGATTTCTCTTCAATCTGATGGCTTAGATCATTTCTCCATTTCGCATATCGCGAGTTGGAAGGCTAGAGAAATTCCTTCCTTTGGCCTTTCTAGTCAGCGAAAATCCCTCGCCACATGTCCCTCTTAGATCAACGGTCAAGATCTTATTGCGATTTCGCAACTTCACAGGCCTTCATCATGCCTTGTCAGCGGTTCACGATCTCGATGATTCGATGGTCCATATCTTTTAGTGATCTCGCATATCGCGAGTTCCCACACCATGCTCCATTGACTCCTCCAATGTGCAAGTCAGCGAAATTCCAATCGCTTGCCACGTGTCCTATGACTCCAATGGTCAGGATTGTTATCGCGATTTCACATATCGCAAGTTCGAACTTCTTTCCTTTGGATTTCCTGATCTGCAAAACTCCAAAATGAAACCTTTGTCGTGCTTTGATTGTTTTCCTCCGTTTGAGATTACACTGTTGATCTCCTTCTGAGCTTACATTGCTGATCTTTCCATTATCGCTACGCTACTGATCGTGTTGATCTTAGCCATCAATGATAAACACACATACTCTGCCTCTGTCTAAAAACATGCCAACAATCTCCCCCTTTGGCATTGATGGAAACTCCTTGAAGAACGTCCAACTATACCAATGTAGCATCCTTGAAATTACCACACTTTCTCCCCCTTTGACATCAATGTCAAAGAAGAAACACGCTCCCCCTGAGTTGTTGCAGCACATACTCCCCCTGTCAACTATGAGCAGCTTAGAAATACAATAGATATTAAATAAGTACTCCCCCTGACCAAGTGAATAGATTTAGATGAAATAATTTATAACCCCCAACTTTTGACGAAGGTATCCAAAAGGGGTCGCTGCTAACGGTTTAGTAAAGATATCAGCAATATGTTCTGTGGAAGGAATATAATTCACCTGAACAATTCAGTTTGTAACTTGTTCTTTGAGAAAATGGTATTTTATTGAGATATGCTTAGTCTTGGAATGAAGAACAAGATTCTTGGAGACACTAATGGCACTGGTGTTGTCACAGTGAATTGTAATTGGATCAGTATAGTTTACCTTCAAATTTGCCAAAGTTTGGATCATCCACAAGATCTGAGTGCAACAAGTAGAAACAGCAATGTACTCTGCTTCTGTAGTTCATAAGGAAATATATCCCTTCTTCTTACTAATCCATGCTACCAACGAGTCACCGAGGAAGAAGACACCTCCACTGGTGCTCTTTCTCTCATCCACACAATTTTCCCAATCTTCATCCGAATTAGCAGTTAACTAAAAATTCTAATTTTTGGGATACCACAGACCATAAGTCATTGTTCCCTTCAAGTATTTGAATATTCTTGTGACAGCTACCAAGTGACTTTTTTTAGGAGCTGACTGATAACGACCTACCATTCCAACAACTTGCATTATATCAAGATGGGATGTTGTGATGTACAGAACACTGCCTATCATTGATCGGTATGTCCTTTGATCAACATTGGGTGACATATTATCTTTACCGAGCTTGCAACCAACCACCATAGGTGTACTAACAATAGAGGAATCCTACATCTGAAATTTCTTCAACATCTCTTTCAAATATTTTTCTTGAGAGATAAATATTCCTGCAGAACTCTGATTTACTTGTAAACAAAGAAAATATGACAGTTCTCCTATCATGGACATCTCAAACTCTATTTGCATAGAGGTAGCAAACCACTGGACAAATGATTCATTAGTACAACCAAAAATAATATCATCTACATAAACCAGAACAACTAGTAAATAATCACCTTCAGACTTAATGTAGAGATTGTTGTCAACAATACCTTTCTTGAACCCTTTGTCTTGTAAAAATTTGTCCGGTCTATAATACCAAGCTCGTGGTGCTTGTTTCAGTCCATATAAGGCCTTCTTCAGCTTGCAAATATAATTAGGATTATTTGTCAATGAGAATCCTTCAAGTTGCTCCATCTATACTTCTTCCTCTAGATCTCCATTAAGAAAAGCTGACTTAACATCCATCTGATACACTTTAAAGTTCTTATGGCATGAATATGCAAGGAACATTCTGATGGCTTCCAATCTTTCCACTGGTGCAAAATTTTCATCAAATTCCTAACCTTCAACTTGTGCATAACCTTTACAGGCCAGTCTAGCTTTATTTCTAACAACTTGTCCTTTTTCATTCATTTTATTTTTGAACACCCATTTGGAACCTATTACATTCTTATCTTCAGGTCTAGGGACAAGCTCCCAAGTATTGTTC
>JZKD02S2276961.1:406854-423799 GCA_000966675.3 Picea glauca | reverse complement strand
GTGGGGACATTTGTTTGCAAAATGACCTATCCTACCACAGTTAAAACATTTGAAGGGAAGTTTACCTTTGTATTTGCCTGATCCCTTCTTCAGTCTCTTCACAAATTTTGCTTCATTTTCATCGGGCTCAGAATCCTCATTCTTGTCTGCTTTAAATGATGCTTCTCTGGAGGTGGGTTTATCTTTAACTATTCTCATTTCATATGTAGTCAATGTTTCGAGAAGTTGGTCAAACTGCAAGGTTTCCAGATCATTAAGTTCTTCTATAGCAGAGACCTTCGGGTTGAACTTATTTGGGAGAGATCTCAAGACTTTCTGAACTAAAGAAGGTTCCCCAATTGTTTCACCAAGTGCCTTCATTGCATTTACCATTTTTTCTACTCTCAGAAATTATTTTCCAACAATTTCATCCTCCTTCATCTTCAGCTGTTCAAACTATATTCTGTAGGTTTGAAGCTTTGCATCCTTTACCTTCTCATTACCCTCATAACTATTAATGAGTTTGTCCCACATTTCTTTGGCAGTTCCTAGGTGTATAACTTTTACAAATTCTGCTTCTGCAAGCCCACTCAAGATATCATTCATAGCCTTAGCGTTGAAGATAAATTCTAGTTTGTCATCCTTATTAGCTAGCACAACTGGCTTTACATAACCAGTCTCTACCACATCCCAGACATCTGCATCTAAAGCCATTATGTAGGTTCTCATTCTAACTTTCCAGAAGGCAAAGTTTGTTCCATTGAACAGAGGGGCCTTATTGGTTGAATTTCCTTCATGGCTTGACATGTTTAAGCTCTAGGATCTACCCTTAATAAAAGGGGCTGGCTCTGATACCAAATTGTTAGACAACTGAGAGGGGGGGTGAATCAGTTGTTACCGTGCTTAAACAATTGTGGTTCTTTTAAACTCTTTGTAGAGACACTGAATGATGATCACAATAATGCAGGGAAATAAAAAATGGCACTTTCAACATCATTCACATATATGAGAAACACAGAGACAAATATTTCCTGAGGAAACCCATGCAGGGTAAAAACCTCTTTTTCTTTATATGATAAATAATGGTTACATTCTTTACAATATCATACATATGAGCACCAACTCATAATGAGGCTACAACCTCAGTTTTGCAAGCTGCAACTTGCAGAGAGCACCTACTCTCTGTTTTCTCTAGCACCCACTAGAGGGAAGCACCAACTCCCTAGTTTCTCTAGCACCAACTAGAAGGAAGAACCAACTCCCTGGTTTTTCTATCACCAACTAGAAGGAAGCACCAACTCCCTAGTTTTTCTAGCACCAACTAGAAGGAAGCACCAACTCCCTGTGTTCAATCACCCACTTGAACCTTTGAGGACACAAGTCCTCCCTAGCTCCTCCCAACCACCCTGAAATATAAATATTTTCTACTGAAACTTATTACAGTGATATGATGTTCAACAATGGCTTACCAGACTCATCACTGTTCTGCTGCATTTCGTTGCTCTGTCTACCTCATTGCCTTTTTGCAAACATCACTTGCGTTGTCTGTTCTTCCACTTTTTGTGCTCTGTGCGCCATGTCCATTCACTGTATAGTTCCTCTTCTATGCTCTTCAACTGTTGCACTCTCCTCCTTCTTCACACATGAATCACCTTCACCAACAACAATCTTAGAAACCTCCAACAACAACCGCCACCTCTTCTCTTCTTTGTACCATATATATGTAGCTTCTGTGCATCTTGTGCATGAAATATTTTCCATTCCTCTGCATGCTCATGCCACGCTAATCTCCTTCACATCTCAAGTGTTCTGCATGATCATCATCGCGACTCTTCATCTTCTCTGGCTATTTTCCCACGCGTTCAACATCACTGGGTGTTATGCTGAGATTCCTCAACCTCTCTGGCAGTTGAGACTCTTCATCTTCTCTGTGACAGTCGAGCTCACCTTCTCTGTTTCAGTTACAGGCCTCAATGCCCATCCAGCTATCCATCACCTTCACGAACATCTTCATTCCTCTTGAAGATTCCCAACAACTCTTCACCTTCTCTGTCAATCATCCTATGTGTCTTCAAGTCCTCTGGCTGGAACCATCAGTGGTTTCTGGCAGTTATACTATGTCGTGCTACAATAGCCCTCCGATTTCCTTTAGGTTTATTTGTGTTGTTGGATGAACTTTATTAATCTTGCTACACTAGCTCCTTCCCCAATGTGACTATGGTCATAACCAAGCGCCTATGCAAAAAGAATTTTTCGCGAATTCGCGTTTCGTGGATCTGGAGATGTGGCATCTCAACTTTCCAATTCACGATCCTCGATACCTCGTAATGGTGTGGGATCAACGGTCCTGATCAGAGCTTGATTCTATGGCTGCGATTGCATCGCAATTTTGCATATCGCGAAATCGACATTCTTGTTGCATTGTTTCTTTGACATCTCCAAGTTGCGATCCCCGAAACTCCGATATGGAGTTAGAACAATGGTCCAGATCTAAGCTTGATCTGACGGTTGCAAATACGTCGCGATATTGCATATCGCGATTTCGACATTTCTGTTGCATTATTTACTTGCCTCTCCATGTTGCGATGCCCGAAACTCCGAAGTGGTGTACATCTGATGACGTCACACATGGATTGACATGTGTTGAATACTGCCATGTGTCACTCTGATTCATGAATTACATGTGCCTAAAGTGTTGATTCATCTTGACACTTGTCATTGCCTAGTTGTGCCACATGTTCTTAAGTTTGCTGACGTGAGTTGGGTCGACGGTCTAGATCACATCTTGATCTGACTGTTCAGATTCAGTCGGGATTTCACACATCGCGATTTCGGTTTTCCTGATGTCTATAATGTTTGACATGTCCAACTCTCAATCCTCGAAACTCCGACAAGAGCTGGGATCAACGGTCCATATTTGTCCTTGATCCAACGGTCGAGATTATATCGGGGTATCGCATATCGCGATTTCACGAGTCCTGTGGTTATTATTCTTTGACCTCTTCAACTCGCGATCCTCGAAACCCTGACAGGGAGTCGAATCAATGGTCCACATAACCCCTTGAGATGGACGGTCCTCCTGCTTTCAGCATTTTTTGAGGCCCTTTTCTCCTTGCACTTTAAACACCGTGCAGGTTTTCCCCGATCCAACGGTGGTCAGATCCTGCGCTCAGATCTAACGCCTGAGATCTATCCTCCTCTTTAGCGCACTATGCTTGTATTTATTCATATCTGACAACCCTCATGCTGTCGAGAATTTTGGATGGGATTCAACGATCAACGATGCTTCTCCTCCAAGCTTACATATCCTTCTTACTTGGAAGAATTTCGACTGTGCACTAATTCCTCCTAAGCCTTCGTTGTTCCTGTGTGTCCATCGATGCACACTCTGATCCTTCCATCTTCACTGTTGTACTTTCCATCAATGATAAGCATACACTACCTGTTAAGAATTTGCCAACAGATCTCAAATCAAGTAAATATATATCTTGCAAGGAAAAAGGAGTCCCATCCAGTACTCTTAATGGTAATATTTTCGGGGGTTTCCCAAATTTGCACGACCTTTGTTGTGTAGACCTCTGGACTTTATGGGTTGTTGTCTTATCATGCCGCCCTGACAGCTTGACTGGCTGCTAACCTGGTGCTAGAAACTACTCATGTCTGCTTGGTCTAACCACCTCAGTCGACGATCACACACTGTTTCCCAACCGTAAAATTTGGCGGCTACTTTGCTCACTAGTCATTGAAGATCCAACTAGCATCTCCTCCACATTCTACCCATGATTTCATGGGTCTACTCTGCTAGGATACATTTTCAATCACATCCACACAACCACTTCACCCACACCATCTACTCCAACCTCCCGATCAACCCAACTCTCCATATCCACACGTCGACTCTACAAAATTCAATTGTAACCTCATAAATGTCAGTTCCTCGCTGGGATCACTCAACACTGGCGGTTGTGCCTCAACCCTCTATTGGTCAATCCTCAGTTTAGCTTGTGATATAACCCTATCACAGTCGTCACCTTCTTCACCTATTCTAGAGATCATTCAATGGCTTAGTGGTTTCTTATTCCAACTTATGTGCCCTATCTGCAACCAACTATCCAAGGCCCGATTTAAACTCTACATGCATGATTCTTCTCCCTTTGTCGGTGTCGATTCTTTCCTAGTTGGCCCACGTCTTTTATCTACACAGAAAGAAACCTCCATGTTGTTGAATCTTCAATGTTGTCACTTTTACCTAGGGACATATCACATGCAATTTCTTCCCATTTTTTACTTAACAGTCGATCCACACCCGACTTTTTTTTTGAGTTTGATAACCCTACAACTTCTTCAAAAATTAAAATTTTCTACTGCAGAATCTTGTCTCTATGCAAATCTGGCTCCTTTGTTAGAGTCTTGGCTCGATACCACGTTGATTTTATGAAACCTAACACACGATTGTTAATTCCAAGAAAAAATAATTTACTGAATCACAATAATAAACATCAACAAAAGCATTAAAAACATAAACTGTAAAACATTTGCAAATGAGATTCGGGTAAAACCCTTGGAAAAAGCATTGTGGGAAAACTAGTTTTGTGAGATTTTATTATGAATTGGGGCTCCAATTATAGGAAAATAACACCTCTGAGAAAATTACAATTACAACAATCAGCCTAGCCTTACAAACATGAAGGCTACTAAAGCTCATGTTTTCACTTTGTCTCTTTCCCTCATATCACTGCACCTGTACACTTGAAAGCTCACTCTCTCTATCAGGGTCTCTATCTCATTTGTATCTTGTCCTCTCACCTTAGATTCCTTTTTATAATATTGAGATTATACCAAATAAAATCCTAGATCTCCAAAGTGATTAAAGGACGAGATCTAATCTCACCTTCACTTCTAGATCTAATGGCTAGGACTTAATCTATTTTTCACTTAAGTTACTAAAGCCAATAATTCAGCCATTAATTAAAAAAGGTCACTCATTTACACAAAATGAAATTCTAAGGTTCTAAGAGGCATTAGACAACTTCCACATGCTATACACATGCCAACGTGGAAGTACCTGTCCATTGCTACAACCTTCAACACTCTATATCCAATGCAATCTGTGCATCTACTGATGTGGAGGATGACCCCTTGAAAGGATCACCTATTGAATATTTTGTAGCTTCAAGAGGTATTCTGATAGGGGCCATGGTGTTAGGCATGTGGGAATATTTGTTGGCACTATATTACACTTTCATTTAAGTGAAAACATCGTTGGGATGAGGCTAGGGCCTCATGGAATTGTTGATGGGATTTGTGGGTTTGTGTTGGGGTTTCACACCCACAAAGAGGAATAAAATGTTATAATTAATTGTTGAGTTTAGAAGGGGTTCCTAAACTCACTCATGAGACTCCTATATAAGGAGATAAAATATTGTGGAAAATCTCGTTCTGACATTATGGAGTTAGAATAAGTGAGTAAATACTTATTCTAGGAGGCATGGTGATTTGGTAGCCACAAGTCATTTTGTAGCTGCAGGTGGAAGTTCTAGCAGTCACGGGTGATTCTGTAGCTGCAGGTGGCAATTTCAGAAGCCGTGAATAATTTTGTAACTATTGGTAGTAGTTCCAGTATTTTTGGGTGATTCTATAGCTCCATGTGATAGTTTTAGTAGCTGCAAATGGTTCGGTAGTTGCAGGTGGCAGTTTTGGTAGCCATGGGTGATTATGTAGCCACATGTGGTAGTTTGGTTTAGTAATTGTAGGTGGCCATTCTGGTAGCCACGGGTAATTTTGTAGCCACAAGTGGTAGTGTGGTTCTGTAGCTATATGTAGAAGTTCGATAGCTACAAGTATTGGTAGATCTATAGCTAAAGGTGGTAGTTTGGTCATTGCAGGTATTGGTAGTTTCAGTAACTACAACAGATTTTGCAAAGGTTGGTTTACTGATTTGTGGTTATTAGAGGACAAGGTTGTCCTCAAATTTTTGGTGAATTTTATCATTTGTGTGAGTTGAGAGGTATGATTTTTTCCCTCAAAATTTCTAAAGTTGACAAAGTTACAAAACAAAATTTTTGTGTCTCATGTGCATTGATGATTTATCTCTGATATTGATTGTTTCCATTGCTATACTTTTCATTCAATAATTTCAATGTAAAATTGTTCAATGATAACAACTATGGTTTGTTGTTTGATCACTAGGAAGTAATTTTCAAATATGAAATTATTCACATAGAGTTGCATGTGAAAATTGACATCACCGCCATCAAAAGTGGCGGGCTCTAGCACTAGTTCATTAAGATCCAAGTTGACTAATGCCAATTCAACACTATTGTCCAAGCCCATATCATCAAGAAATGCATCATGTATATTTGTCTTTCCCATCAACCATTCTTCTCCTTGCATGTAAATAAGATGGAGGTTGGTGTGCACATACAACACTAAGTCACCTCACATGATGACATAGAGAAGAGTTCGACAAAATATTTTATACTTCAGTGAAGGGTACATTTTTACTAGGGTTGTGACAAAAGAGTTCAACAATTAATGCCACCAACATTGGGGTACACAAAATGCTTGGTGCTCTTGATTAGATTCCACTTCCATACTTTCATGATAGAATCCAGTTGAAACATTGCAATCTTACCGATCTTGAAATCCTGAAAACTGTTAAGTCCGTTGAATTTTGAATGGGACCTAAAATTCTACTTTACCCATATTAAGTCCAATGAGGTTGGAACCACCCAAACATTTTGAAACAATTAATGGTAATGTTATAAATTTAAGTAAAAGGATGAAAATGAAAGATAAAGGACAATGTGGGTGAAATGGAGGGGGTGGGGACCTCACTAAATAACATTAGTAGGGAAAAATCACCATCATTTGCACATAAAACATCTCAGAACTCCAACTTGCATGAGAAAACATGACATTGATACATTTCTTATGCATAACACATGTCATGAAATTGGGACACATGCAAGGCATTTGTCGGAAGCGGATTTGGGACATGTCCTATGCATAGGACACATCCCAAATCCATGTTTGATACGTATCCTCACGAATCCATTTCCCCACAACAGATACATGACATGGAGGGATAAATAGATGAGTCACGTTTCATATCCTTACAACCACCAAAATAAGGGAGAAGAACGATATCCTTGTACATGACAGAGGAACAAAATTCTAGTGGCCTTTACAAGACGAAGCTCTTTAGAAAAGACTGAGTTAAAGAAAATATTTTTAACTTTCACAAAGGATACGTGATGGTGAAGTTAGTGATACGAATTATGTTCGGAATGAAATGAAAGTAGAGAAATTACGATGAAATACTCACAAAACTAGCCAAAAACAGAGAAATACAACAATACTTGATTTCTATTAATGAAAGAATTGTAAAGAGATTGTAAAAATACAGAGTGCAAGACTCGCTATAATGGTGGTAGCTTTATCTCTGAGAAGAGATGTGACGAATACGATCATTCGCAAGAAGACGATTACAATGAGGCTTTGAAGGCCTTTTTATGTTAAACAATAATGCCAAAACCCTATACATCCAAAAACCTAACTTAGGAGATAAAATGCCAAAAGTCACGTCGACCCTGTTTGGGTAAGTTAGTAGATTAACTTCCCAGGGTCACAACTTTTGCATACGATCTTCATTTTGGGCGTGTGATAACCCGTTGGAAAGGTATTTTTGAGAATTATGCATTACATCGTCAAAATCTGAATCCATCTACAATTTGAATGTGGCGATCCAAAATAACATTGTTTAGGGCCCCAAAACGACCCTAGAAGTACAACAAGATGTGCTGACATGAAAACATACAGATTAATCCAATTGGATTAGGTGGGAGGCCAACGATATCTACCTGGAAGATGTGTAGGGCTCCAGACAACCCCGGAAGTGTAGAACCCACAATTACAAAGAAGTACAAAAGAACATGCTAAACTAAAAACTGGCAAAACGAGATAGTTGGAACAGGGGCGTGGCCACCAATATCCACCTCGATCAATCCTCCCCCCTTAGGAAGCAATGGTATCCATTGAGTTGTGTGCCCAGGGGAGAGGGGGAAGCATGTTTTGAATCTAAATCTTGGTGAGTTGCGTGCTTTGTTGGAGAAGTTGTGTTGCTTGGTCTGTGGAAGACTGACACAAACCGGTTGTTGGACGGGTTGAATATGCTCCACCAACCTGTTGTCTCTAGGTTTGACAGGGCATTATGTAGGAACCATTGTAGGTGAAGAAACAATATCTTCTTTCTCTTTGACAATATGTTTTTGGTGGATAGAAGGTGTTGAGGTTGTAGTGGTTGTAGCTGTTTTCTGTGCATCCTTTGAACAGACTGTGAAGAGGATAAATTTTTCAATATGAGAGATTACCTCACGACACTATTTTGGTGGAGCATTATGTTGAGCACTCAACACACCCTAAAAGATTTCATGAAAATTTTTCTCTTTTGGGTACCACTTGTTTTCTTTTTTCTTCTTTCTGAATTGAGTCCATTGTGTAGGGATCATTAAGTTTTTTTTCCATGTCTCATCATCGATCACATTTGGATTTATTTTGGACCTGTCAAATTGAAACCTTTTTCTCTAAAAATAATTTGGCGTTTTAACTATGAATTCACAACTAAAATGATGACCCACACACCTATTTTCTGCATCGGTGATGATCAGGGGATCAAATTTTGCTCAAAAATTAAAAGTGCTCAGAATCGCTTCAAATCAAATGAGAGCATAGGCCTCATCATTGAAAACCCAACGCAACTCGTTTGGGTTCAAACGGACGTCGGGAGCGAGAGATATTGCGATCTGTTCGAATCATGAAACAGGTAAAAAAAGGACGCTGACTGTGCAGTCCGTACAGGTTGACGTGGCAGGGGCCGTACGATTATGTGGCAGAGATCGTACGTCTATATGCTGATGTGGCATGTGATGACATGGCAGTTTTTGATTGGCTGATGTGGTCGAATTATGATGTGACACATGGCATCATTTTGGTTAATGGTGTGGTGCCACGTGGCACCCTGTTATTGGCTATGGTTTGTTGTTTAAAATTGTATGGAGTCTGTGGGGGTTGAATCCTGGACCTCCCCTATGGCTTCGCGCTTTGGTAGTGTGTGGGATACCACTATCCCACACGCTAGTGCTTGTTTAAACTATGGGTTTAATTACATTTGAATTGCATTGGAATGAGATTTGGGGCACGTCCGGGCTGGGGCATAGCCCCAGCCCCAGTCGCATGTATTGATATATATGACCACCACTTTATACACAGATCACATGACTTTTAAAACATATTCAAATCCTGCGGTCTTGTGAATCATACCATATGACCATGTGTATTGCGCGGGGGTGGTTACAAACACCATAGCTCCGATCGTATGTTATATCATATGACTTGAACGGTTGGGGCATGTGTTTTGGTTTTCATTTGTGGTTTGAACGGTGTTCTTGCCATTTTTCATTGTTCTATTCATTGCGAAATAGATCCCTTTTATATTTGCGCGAGGTCACATGGACCCATGTGCCCGAGAGCTTGGCGGTTAGGGGCTGGCGTGCCCATAACCATCCTACAATTCGCACTGTTGGCGCTGTTGCATTCAGTGCTTGGTTTTTACGCTTTAAATAGCGTGTGTGCTAGGTTGCATGAACAAGGGTGCGTTTTGTAGATGCAGAGACAACAAGCTTGAAGAGGGGACTTCCAGGAAGCCTAACTTCTTCGTTTTTTGGCCAAACGAGGTGCCGAAAAAGCCCAACTAGGGGTTTTTGGACGCTCTGAAGCCATTGGAGAAGTCTGTTGGTAAATTTGAGCATTGTAAAGCACATTTTTGAACACTTTTAGCAATTAATAATAATGATCCATTGGAAGTTGGACCAGGAGATGTAGCCCAAGAGAGGGGTGAACTCCTTTATCATTTGCTGTGTTATGTGCTTATGTTCATTGATTATACTGCTGTTTATTTGTGTCTTAAATGAGTAAATCCTATTAATGATGTGTTGCAAAGTTGATCCATTTTATTTTAACACATAAACTTTACTTGCAAATATTTCCAAGTTTACAAGTCTTCTTCATTTTTAGATTAGGTGAAATCCGAGAAATAAAATGACCACATAGTAACATTAATTGTCGATCCTTGATGTATCATTGACATCGGGTAAAGATGAAGGAGATCTGCGTCGATTGTTTGTGAAGAAGTTTAAGGAAATTTCTGATATCCCATCAACGTTGATGAAATTTGAAAGGGTAAGACACTAACATGGGCCATAATGAACCTCCGATCATCGATTTTCGATGCATTGTTTGGAGTCGGTGAAACCCTAAATATTTAAATCATGGAAATTTTTGTGTTGACACATCGTCGATTACCAATCACCGATGCATGTTCGACATTGATAAGTTTCAAGGGGGATAATTTGAGGACACTTGTTTTAAACATATCACCGATCATCGATCCTTGAGACTTCTTCAGCGTTGGTGGGGTAGGACTTTTTTTTCAAAGCGCATATCCAATGAAAATCCCTGATTTCAAATAAACTCTTAAGCAAAGGGGGCCAAATTCAAAAGCTGTGTGTCTTTGCTGCATAGGCCTTTTGTACGGCCTAGTTTCATCTCGAGTCACTTTAGGCTTCCCCGTGTCCTAGTCACACTTCCAGGTCATCATTTCCACATCAGTGTTGAATGACAAGATAGATCGACATCAAATATTTTTCAAAGAGATATCAAGGAACATTGTTTAAGGAAAAATGTCGACCCCCGATCCACCCATTTAAATTAGCGAAATGATGGGACATTTTCATCACAAAATAAGATTGGATTTTGTCATTTAATAGGTCAATTAATGTTTCACTCTGCATACATTTCTACCCCATGCATCGAATGAATAACGAGAATTTGAAATTGCCGATGAACCATAATATAGCTCACTCCCGTGCCACCAACCTATGACTGTATTTAATCTAGAGCATAATGCGGATATTGGTGACATATTTTGTAAAAACCACACTTACGCCGCGAATTGAAGAACTGATGCCACAAGGTAAGTATTCTTTGTGTTTATATCACTAAGACAGTTTCAAACCCCAACATTTTGTACACAAGTTTCTCATTTCCAGAGCAGTCAAAGAAGTGAAAAGAGCATCTCAAGAGTTTCACTGGATTCTCAGAATTTCAAAACAAAGTTAATCTAGTGTGAAGAAGACTGTGTCTAACTGTGCTCTCTTTGCAGAAAAATGCCTCCAAGGAAGCCAACGACTAGACACTTGCTAAGGGTACAAAAATTGAAGGAAGCAAAGGTCGGTGATAGATCCTCTACCGGTGTTACGAGGAAGTTGGAATTTGATACTAGAGTGGAACTGGTCATCAAAATGTCAACTAAGAAGGCATTTTTTCAACCCCATACATTTGGTAATACAGAGGTGAGCAGTGGGTCAAAGATAATGCTCCCGTAATGGGGATATTTGTTCAATAGAATTAACCGGGAAGATTACCCAAAATTTATTCCCCATAGCGACCCGGATGTAAGGGTGTTCGATGACTAGGTTTTTCCCATATCCGATGGTCATGCTTGCATATGGTACCCTGTTGAACCATGATATTTCCCTGTATTGAGAGAGTGGGGTGGATAATCGATCATATAGACGCAATGAAGTGTCTGGTCAATGACAAGAATGGCGAATGCGTCGATGTTTTTCTCCCGACAGAGGTCCATAAATACTACAAGCTTAGGGACCCGGAGGAGTAGTTAAACACATATTTCATAGTGAAATTCTATGAGTTCCATGACACCAATAGATTGATGGCCTCTTGGTGGAAGGAAGAAAAAAAATTCACAAACCAGAGCAACAGCTGGTACGGGACAACAAATCTAAGGGAGCCATACATTTATTTAATTGCTCTAATCTATCGATTGTATGGAGAGAGAGATTGTGCTAATTTTTTGGAGGCATGGATGCCCCTGACATACATTGTGTTCATATCCAGGAGTATCTTCAATTGGGGAACAATTATTTCTAGGAAATTGAGCGCCAACATATTGCAGGCCCAGACACCAAAGGATGGAGAAGCACCTGCTTTGCACATGACATTGTACCTATTGGATGTAATCCATGCAAGGAACGTATTCACATGCATGAATCTGAGATAGCATGTCATCGAGCAACCTGTACATGTCTACTTCAACATTCTGTGGGAAAATAGGTACAAAAACGCTTATGCTCTCATCTGTGATGAATTCATAGCTCGGGTCTATTTTATCATTTTCAATAAAGAATGCCCAAGACTGTTGATAGTGGCCAATAAAATGATCTCAAAAGTAGGACACTGGTACCTTGATGAAACCACGACTTATATCAGGATGTTTGGAGCCACCGGTGCACCACATTTACTCCCCGCTCATGTCCTAGACCGGCTCGTCATGGGAGAAATCTGTTACCAAACCATCCTGCAGGGCTATAATGCCACTTTGGTTAAGGAAAAGAAGCAAGCTTTCATACCCTATGGTTTCCATGTAGGGTTTCAAATCTAGTGAAGGAAACTATGCAAGATAAATAAGAGGGTTTGAGCCAGCTGGAATACAGATTCACAACATGATGATTTCACAAACATGACCCTAAAGGTTTGTACTTCAGCATGCGTCATAAGTCTCTTCCTTCTGGCCGTTCAAACATGATAAGTTTGAAAACAAAATATTTATAGAATGTGCTCAGAACTAGGAGGAGGTGCTATAGAGAAGAGCTAACCCAAATATGCCTAGGTTTAAAGATATGCGTATGGATGAGCAATTCGAAATGATAGAACATATGGCTTAAGAATCCCTCAGAGTTAGGGAAGAAAAAAAAGTAGTAGAAGCCACAAAGGCACAAAGGAGGGGAATGTTGTTGTTAGAAGAAGCCCAAAGAGTCATCCAAAAGTTGAAAAATGATCCCCAACTATTAGAACCTATAAGGACCATCCCGATCGACCCAATCAACACCAGAGAGGAGATAAATGGCCCCGAATCAATCCCACTGGAGGAAACCGTCGATCCAGAAAATCCTATAGTTCCATCACCACAAGCTAGATCACCGGTTATTATTCCAATCCAGCATGATATTCTAAGAACACCAGGTGAAACAGGTGTTCCTAACACCCTCTTTGATCTAATTACCATCTATGATGATGAAGAGAACTCAAAGGTCTCGCTTATAACCCTAGTGCCAATCACAAAGGAGAAAGAACCAAGGGAAACATTTTCCCCAAACTTCAATGCTTCGATTCTGAACCCTCGACAGGGAGACCATGAGGCCGATAGTATCCTAGACACTGAATTTATCGACCTATTGGGGACCTCGAAAGACAACTCCATGGATGAGCTAGGCTCTGGTGAACAAGAAGAGGAATTGCAACAACTAGATATCGACACCTCAACAACTGATCACCAAGTTAATATTGAGCCTATGACTGTCTCTCCATTTAAGGCCGATACTCCACTAGTCGACAAACACCAACCGAAGGTCAATCCATCAGAACATACATAATTTTCCCCTATCAAAGACGTACAAGAGTCAATCCTAGAAAAAATATATATGGAAGGAAGCCTAGGAAACACTCTGACCTGGGGAGACCAACAAATCCATGAGCCCGTGGATGAGGTCATCGATATACAAGTGATTACTTATGACAAAAAGAGGAAATCCATAATGAGGAGGACAACCAAGAAGAGGAGGCTCACGCTGGATAACGCGATTCTCATCACCATCGAAGAAAAGCTGCTCATCATAGAAAATGCGAAAACAACTGAGGTAATCAGGGCAAGGATGGCTATAACTGATGCCATGATGAATCAAGAAAAATGAGACAAAAATGAACCAGTCGCCGAAAAGAAAGTTCTAGACCATCTTCACCTTCTGGAGAAATATTACCAGGAATCAATACAGGCAACAGTTTTCCTGAAGAGTGCATTCCGATATGCATATGCAGAAGTCACGAGCGAAAGACATCTCTTAACTACATGCGTAGATGATTTTCAAGAATACACTCTCATGGCATTGGAAACCTGTAAAGACGTGGAGAGATGGTATGAAAATGTTGGCATGTTTTTAGACAGAGTCAAAGTATGCGTGTTTGTCATTGATGGCGAAGATTAGCACGATCAGTAGCGTAGCGATAATGGAAAGATTAGTAGTGTAAGCTCAGAAGGAGATCAACAGTGTAATCTTAGAAGGAGGAAAACAGTCAAATCACGAAAAATGTTTCATTTCAGAGTTTCGCAGATTGGGAAATCCAAAGGAAAGAGGTTCAAACTTGCGATAAAAATCCTGATCGTTGGAATCATAGGACATGTGGCAAGTGATTGGAATTTCGCTGACTTGCACATTGGAGGAGTCAACAGAGCATGGTGTGGGAACTCGTGATATGCGAGATCATGAAAAGATCTGTACCGGTGAATCATCGAGATCGTGGACTGTTGATCAGGCATGATGAAGGCCCGTGAAGTTGTGAAATCGCGATAAGATCTTGACCGTTGATCCAAGAGGGGCATGTGGCGAGGGATTAACTTTTCACTGAATAGAAAGGTCAAAGGAAGGAAGTTCTCTAACCTTCCAACTTGCGATATAAAAAATGGTGAAATGATCTGAGCCATCAGATCGAGGAGAAATCTAGACCGTTGATTCAAGAAGGACAAGTGGTGAAATTGCGATAATATATGGACCATTGATTCCATAGGACACATGGCGAAAGATCATCGTTTTTCTGACTGGAAAGTCAAAGGAGTGAAGTGCTTGTTTGGTTGGTGAGTGGTCTTATCTTGTGGTCACATTGTTGAGAGCTAGAAAGCAGAGCTAGAGTTTCCAAGCTCCATCTCGGAGTTTTGGCAATCGCGACTTGGAGCATCGAGACCCTTCATCACAGGAATCACGATATGAAAGATCACGATGAGATCTGGATCGTAGGATCATTAGAGATCTCGACCGTTGATCAGGCTCGATGAAGTTCATAAGTTCAAGAAATACGAAGTGCCTTTTAGCGCAGCCTATGGTCACCATTGGTGGTCACGTAAAGGGAAGAAGCTAGTAGTGTTAAGCTCCATCTCAGAGTCTCGATGATCACAACTTGTAGTATCGAGATCCTTCATCACAGGAATCGCGGTATATGAGGTCACGATGAGATATGGACCATTGGATCATTGGAGATCTTAACCGTTGATAAGGCTCGATAAAGTTCATAAGCTCACGAAATACAAAGTGCCTTTTGGCACAACTTGTGGTCACTGCGAGTGGTCACATGAGGAGAAGAAGCTAGCAGTGCTAAGCTCCATCTCAGAGTTTTGTCGATCGCGACTTGGAGAGTCGAGATGCCTCATCCCTAGATCCATGAAACGCGAGTCATAAAAGCACCTTCTGAATAGGTGTGTGGTCATCGCCTGAGGCCACATGTGAAAGGAAAGGTGAAAGGTGCCAGAGGAACAAGGCTCAATAGGTTCACAGTGTAACTGCTAGAAACAACTGATGGTTTCTGCCAGAGAACTCGAAGAGACTTCATGGTGATTCCCAGAGATGATGAAGAGTCTTGAGGCATCTTCCAAGGGAATGAAGACTTTTCATAGAGGATATTGATAGATGTAAGACCGTTGGAGCCTGGAACTGCAACAGAGGTAATGAGCTCAACTGTGACAGAGAAGACAAAGAGTCTCGACTTCTGGAGAGGCTAAGGAATCTTAGAATAACACCCAGTGATGATGGATGCATGGGTTTAACTGCTAGAGAAGCTAAATATTCACAATGATGATTAGGTAGAGTGCTTGACATGGGGAGAGCATGTAGAAGCATTGTGAATATAGCATGCACAAGGTGCACAGAGACTATAAGAATGCAGAACAAAAAAGATATGATGGTTGTTGTTGAGAGTGATTCAGGCACGTAGAAGGAGGACGTGTGCAACAACTAAAATACACAGAAGAGTAATGGTGCATTGAATGGACATGGTGCACAGAGCATAAGAGGAAGAAGAACAAAAAGTGCAAGGTATGTGTGTAGGAAGACAGTGAGGCATACAGAGCAGGGCAGTGTGCCAAGAACAGTGATGAGACTGGTAAGCCATTGATGAGCATTATATCACTGTAATAATTTTCAGTAGAAAATATTAATATTTCAGGGTGGTTGGGAGGTTCTAGGGAGGACTGTTTTCCTCTCAGGTTCAAGTGGGTGCTTGAACATAGAGATTTGTAGCTTCCATCTGGTTGCAGCTAGAAAAGCCAGGGTGGCAAGGTGGTGCAAGGGAGAACATTGGATCTATGATATACAGGTCTATGCCTATGTAACTGGAAGTTGGTGCTTCCATCCAGTTGGTTCTGGCACTCTTAGGGAGTTGGTTCTTCCTTCTAGTGGGTGCTAGAGAAACCAGGGAGTCGGTGCTTCCTTCTAGTGGGTGCTAGAGAATCTAGAGAGTTGGTGCTCTCAGCAAGTAGCAGCTTGCAAAACAAAGGTTGTAGCCTCCTTATGAGTTGGTGCTCATAAGTATGATAATGTATAGAATGTAAATATTACTTATCATATAAAGAAGAAGAGGTTTCTACCCTTTATGGGTTTCCTCAGAAAATATCCATCTCTGTGTATTTCATATGTGTGAATGATGTTGAATGTTCTATTGCTTACTTCCCTACATTATTGTGATCATCATTGAGAGTTTTGTATTGAATTTAAAAATGAGCATCATTGTTTAAGCTTGGTAACAACTAATTCACCCCCCCCCCCTCTCAGTTGTCCAACAATTGGTATCAGAGCGGGTTCCTTTTATTTAAAGGTAGATCTGTAAGCTTAAACATGACAAGTCATGAAGGGAATTCAACCAGTAAGCCTCCTCTGTTTGATGGAACACATTTTTCCTTTTGGAAGGTTAGAATGAGAACATACCTAATGGCCTTAGGTGTTGATGTTTGGGATGTAGTAGAGACTGGATAGATAAAGCCTGTTGTGCTAGCTTCCAAGGATGA
>JZKD02S2276961.1:326327-351091 GCA_000966675.3 Picea glauca | reverse complement strand
GAGTAAGATCCAAACCATTCGGATGCCACCTCACCATGGAAGTTTCTCCTTCTAGAAGATTCAAGAAAACGCTCGTTTTTCCCACGTGTAAGCATTCTCGCACCCTGCCTATAGAACAGACTGTGAACTCCTCATGACCTAGCTATGATGCAGCCTATGAGAACTAGGCATTCTCACACCCTAGCTATAATGCAGCCTGCAAACTTCCTTTTTTATAGGGTTTTTACAAAGGAAAATGCAACTTCTTTTCTCAGGAAAAGTTCTTCTCCCTTCTCTCTTAAGGAATTTAGGCCACTGACCCCTCTGAAGGCAACATATAGGTTTACATCATTAACGGTCATAGGGATGACGAAAATAATGTGTAACAGAGTTCCCAGGATGTGAGGCATTTTATTTCATGGATGGTTTTTCGGGATACAATCAGATACAGATTAAGCCTGAAGACCAACACAAAACAACTTTTATCTGTCCATGGGGTACATTTGCTTATCGGAAAATGCCTTTTGGCCTAAAGAATGATGGAGCCACTTTTCAGTGGGCCATGTATTTTTCTTTCCATGACCTAAGACACATAGTCAAGGATTATCTCGATGATTTAGCATCATGATCTTGTAAGAGAGCTGATCATCCCATGCACCTCTGACAAATCTTTGAGCGATGTCACTACTATCGGATTCACTTGAATCCAAACAAGTGTAGTTTTTGCGTGACGTCAGGTCATCTGCTAAGTTTCATAGTTTCAACAACATGGATCATGGTCGATCCTCTAAAGGTTGAGGCAATAGTTTGGTTGCCTCCCCCGTGCACAATCCCTCAACTTCAAAGCTTACAAGGTAAAGTAAACTTTCTTCGGTGTTTTATCGCAAACTATGCCAAAATCACTAAAGGGTTTATGCGTTTACTAAAGAAGGGAGTCCCTTTCCATTGGGACGAATCTGCTCAATGCTCTTTCGAAGCATTGAAACACGCCCTCACGTCAGCCCCACTGCTCCGGCCTCCCAATTAAAACAAAGATTTCTTATTGTACTTGGCCACTGCAGAGTTGACCATCGGTATGGTCTTGGTTGAAGAAGACGATCTACTTGAAGATCATGTGATTTATTACCTGAGTCGAGGCCTGGTTGAACCAGAACTCAACTACTCTCATGTTGAGAAGCTCGTGTTGGCAGTAATTCATGTTGTCCAATGGTTCCGTCATTATATCCTACTTCGCAAAACCACCGTCATTGCCATTGTGAATCCGTTTCAATACGTGTTTACACGACGTGTTATCGACAGAAAGATCAGTAGATGGATAGTTATCCTCCAAGAATTTGACTTGGATTTTGTGTCCGTGAAATCTAAAAAGTCGTTGGTCTTTGCGGAACTTATGTTGGAACTTCCGGTTGAATCAGGTGATGTTACGCCCGAAGAATCACCGATTAAAGGAGATCTTTTTCTGATTTCATCTTTGGACCCATGGTATGGAGATATATTATTCTATATATAGACTTTTAAGTGCCCCTCCTTTTATTCTCATGATGAGCGTCGACGTATACCCCATCAGGAAAAGAACTATATCATACTCGATGACACTTTGTATCATCAAGGTGTAGATTACATCCTTCACTGATGTCTCACTCATGAAGAAGCAGAACTCGTTCTTAACGACTGCCACACTAGAGCATGTGGTGGTCATTTGTCTGGGTTGGCAACAACCCAAAAGATTCTACGAGCAAGTTACTTTTGGCCGACGTTGATCAAGGATTGCATTGAATCTGTCAAGAAGTGCCACCCATGTCAAATCTTCTCTCAGAAGATGAGGTCACATCCTGCTCCCATGTTTCCTGTCATTACCATCGGCCCCTTCACAAAGTGGGGGATTTATTTTACTACATGTCTCCCCCCTTCAGCTAGGGGGCACCGTTATATCATTGTAGCAATAGACTAATTCACAAAGTGGATCGAAGCTATGCCGACATTTAATAATGATGGAGAGACAACAACTCTCTTTTTGTTTAACCAGATAATAGCAAGGTTTGGTATCCCGAAGGAGGTTGTCACTGACCATGGAAGTCACTTTTAGAATAAAATGATGTATGAGTTAACGTCAAATCTTGGGTTGAGGCAAGAGAATTCATCACCTTATTACCCGCAAGAGAATGGTCAGGTGGAAGCTGTGAATAAGTCCCTCAATAGTATTCTGCAACGAACGAACAATTCTACCAAGTCAAATTGGCATTTGATGTTTTACTCGGCGTTATGGGCCTACTGAACATCTGTAAATACTGCAACCGATTTCTCACTTTTTCAACTCGTTTACGGGCTGGAAGTAGTCTTTCCAATAGAGTGACATATCTCATCTCTAAAGTTGGCAGTACAGTTATTTCTAGACATTTCACCACTTGAGGAACGCTTATTATATATCGAGTAGCTCGATGAGAAACATCATGATGTAGCCTTGGCTAACAAGGCTCACAAGAAATGAGTCAAGTGTCAGTATGATTGGTCCGTTCATCCTTTATTTTCTCTTAAGGCAACCTTGTCCTAGTATACGACCAAGATAAGGATCCCCTAGGGGCAGGCAAGTTCAAACCCATGTGGTTCAGGCCTTTTATTATGATGGAGGTATTAAATAAGGGTGCTTATCATCTGGTTGAATTTGAGGGGAATGCTTTGGAGGAGTCTAGAAATGGGATCTACCTCAAGAAGTACTACTCATAGGTGGGTCTCCTTGGGTGGCTTATTGTACATATGAATAGTTATTATATAGTTAGTTTTTGTCTTTTTTTTTATGGATGTGTTTTTTTTTATGTCATCTTTTTCACTGTGGCAGATGTCAAGTGAATCAGAGGTGTTCGTTGGGTTTTCATATGGTGCTAGTAGACACACTCGAAGGATTTCTTTCGTAGCTTGGGTGATCTTCACGCCTCAAGGCTAGTTTCTATCTTCTTGAGGTATATGTCTAGGTGACACCAAAAACAATGTCGTTGAGTACAACACAGTAATAGAGTTGCTTTGTGACACTTTGTCGCATGGTATCTCTTACCTTTGGGTCTACTTAGATGCATAGCTGGTTGTGTCCCAATTGAATGGAGTTTACGACATTTATGATCCCACTCTACACTGATGATTCCTTACGGTATCTCTCTTAGAACGATGCTTTGATTACATTACGTATATCCATGTTCCTAGGAGACTAAATCAAATCACAGATACTCTAGCTAATCATGTATTAGATTGGCATATTGCACACACATAAAAAGAAGCACACACATACACATGTACATACATTGTAAAAATGTGATCCATAAGACATAAAAAGATGTAAATACACACACACACACACACACACACACACACACACATATATATATCAAAAGTCTCAGAGTACATAGGTGGGTACGAGAACCTCAAAAATACATATCCAGTATATGTCATAGGGCTTATGCCCTAAAAAATATACAAAAAGAGTTCCCTCAGCATGTAAGTGGTCCATCCTAAGCTAAGAACGGGGCCTGTTGGACTTTCCATAGTGACCCATGACATTTTACAAACGTCGAAAGAGATGGACCAAGGTCTATGGCACCCCAACTACGTGAGGCTTCATCAACGGTGGGAGATCCTTGATCTCTTCCAAAGGGACTACGCGAGTGAGCGCGGTGAGGTTCCGCTCCACCCGTATCAAGACTCTCTCATCCTCTCCGACTGGAGGTCCCCTTACTACTATTGTTGTTGTTGCTGGTCTAGCAACTGCGGCTAGTACTGCCTCTAGTCGATGGTGCTGCCTGGTCCTTGAGAAGTTTGCTGGACACACTGGTCCCACATCTGTACATAAACAAATACATAGTTTTTAGAGACTCTGATTCACATAAAAATGATATATACAAAAAGAAAACAAAAATTAAATAACATTAAAAACAAACATACCTATCTCTCCTCGCTCATCTCCAGGAGGTACGGGCATGTCCAGGTCCCTGGAAAAGTTGATCCCGACGTAGGGGTAGTATTCTATTGCCAGAATATGCCATGCCCACCAGTGAAAAAAGGTATCGTCGAAGGCCTCTATGGTCCTTCCACACCCCTGTCGTGGCAACAATGTCGCCCATATACAAACTACTGGGGGGGAGTCCACATGCCCCCACACTGTCTCTCATGGATTGAGACTGGGTACCCTCTCAAAGAAGAATGAGAATAAGGTAGTCCCAAATCCAAATTTTTTGTTGCTCCACCCGCGACACTCAGTGAGTTGTCTCTTCATGCAGTCAAGCATGGTCATGCTCCAGTCGAAGATTTGTACATTTAAGCACTTCACTGCATAATGCATGTGTGCCCAGGAGGCCTAATGTAAGACCGCGGATCCATTGATCTGCCCAATAAGGAAGACTATCACTTTCAGTGATAGGTTGGAGATCTTGTGGATTAGTACATGAGAACCTACTTTCTCAGTGTCGGCCTCGCAATGTAGTTCGATCAACTCAGAAATATTATGAGGCCCAGGGGGAAAAGCACTCAAGTTGACTGGTTCCCCTCTCCTCGAGAGGCCAGTCAAAAAGTAAATGTCTTCAGTCATTGGAGTCAATGAATGCCCCTCGGGCATGAACACCTCTTCGTCAGGGTGCCAATAATCCACCAAGGCATTCAACAGCCTGGGTTGTGCCCTCATGAATGGACACCGGAAGAAATTCCACAAACCACATTGTCTCAATGCAGCCATAGCTACAGGGTACTCATCGACAATGATATCAATGTCTTCGTTCTCCCTCTCTCTCCAGTGGACATACATCCTGTGAAAAGACAAGTTCATGGAGGAAGTTAGCTCTTGCATTTTTATTTTTTCTACCTTTTTGAGGGTGTACATGGGTTGTTTTGGACATAGTCGTGTATGCACGCAGGAAGATTGTTTTCTACCCACGTACTTGTAGGGCCGCCCCCTTATAGTAATGTGTGCCCCCCAAAAAACTAAAAGAAATGCAAAACGAAAGTATTGAAATGCAAGAGGGATTGATTTGTACTTACTTGGTCCGAGCGAAAGTACATTTCATCCTCTGAAGCTCCTGTAATCAACTTCTTTAACAAAGGGGTGTTTTTGGACTTTTGGTTATTTCTCAATTTGCAATGGTGAAAATGGGCTGGAAACTTCTATTTATAGACTTTTTTGGCCTTTTTTGCCACTTTTTGAACCCTTTTTTCATTTTTTCTAGCTTGAAAATCGTTTATTATGGTTCTTAGGTTTCTCATTGGATGTTACGATACACTTCACTTTTGGTTTGGAAAACTTTTTGAGAGATGGGTCACTTTTGAAGGTCCTTTGGTAAAAGTCATTTTTCCAACTTTTTGCATTTAAGTTAGGATTCCACCTCCACTTTTTGCATCTCGTTGTCTTTTCCTCTTTACCATAGGATCGATCCCACCGAACTGCAGTACAGAACCATCATTATTGCTTTAGAAGTTTCTTGGTGAAGTGGTAGAGCCTACCTATACATGGATGCCCTAGGTAGATCCTGGTTGCATATTGGCGTCCATGCCGTCATTAAAAACTTTAGACTCGGGAGTCCTTTTAGTCTTACCGTGATTACGAGTTTGAGCCTTATAATGTCTTATGTGTCATCACTCTTGGCCTCACCCTCGAGACTCCCAAAAAATGAGTCTTCTTTAAGCCCTTTTCAGACTCTATAAACATGAAAAGATTGTCGAGCGATCTTGTTGCCCTTCACGCTACCAAATTGAAACTTGAAGGCACGTCTATCTGTCGGTAGTATACCAATTTTCAGTTTGGATGATCAATTGTATGAACAAAGGTATACTCTAGGAGCTTTGGTTCACTAGAAGAGTATTCTCAGGTATAAGTTTAACCCTTTTTTGTGCTTGAGGGACTAAATTTATGAAAAAGGAACCCCCACAAAGTCCATAGTTAAGCTCTTTTCAGACTCCCTAAAATTGAAAATATTGTCAAGTGACCTTGCTCCTTCACATTCCTTAATTGGTCCAGAATAACATACTATACAGAGTCCATAGTTAATCTTTTTTGAGACTCCTTAAAATTAAAAATATCGTCGAGTGACCTTGTTCTTTCACACTCGTTAATCGATTCAGAAAAACATCTACTGGCATGAGTTTACCCCTTTTTCTGGCTTGTAGATTATGGAGGAAAAGGGTACATCTCGGGAGATTTATCTCATCGAGAGAGTTCTCCTCAACAAATTTTACTTTTTCAGTCTAAGGAGATTAAATCTAGAAAAAGGCAGCGAGTCCATAGTTAATCTCTTTTCAGACTCCTTAAAATTGAAAAGATTGTCGAGTGATCTTGTCTTTGTCACAGTCGTTAAAATGGTTTTGAATAGACGTCTTTTCAGTGCTACTTTACCCCTTTTTCAAACCAACTAGACTAATTTTGAAAAAGGTACCCTAACGAAGTCTTCTTTTATGCTTTTTCGGACTCTCTAAAAATGAAAAACCACCGAGCTTACCTTCTCTAGGATTTTTAAAATCATACTGAAGGGGTTTTCATAGTGTCTTATTAAATTCATTTTCATCTCCGTTCCTTTGGCCTAATGCCAGCTCCATGTTTCTCTCAACTGAACCTCTGAAGCATGCCTTATATGCAAGCCTTGTAGCACTTTGCCTCTACGACCTGACACCTTGACCCATGGAGGAATTTTCCCAAGTGTCCTTTTCCTGCACATGTCTCCTTGCTCTGAGCATTAGTGTATTCCTTGTGCTTGGAACTAGTATGCTTGCGACACTCGTTCCTCCTTTGTAATGTAGCATTCTTTTATTCCTTTTCAAGCTCTTTCAAAATATTGAAAAGACAAAAATATCAAATATACCCCAAAAAGAGGACGGGAAATTTATTTTCTTTTTATGGTAGCACAATGAGTCACCCTTGGACAAAGCACATCCTTCCATTTGTTTGTCAAGCTTTGGGATTTAATTTGACCTTAGGAAGTTGTTGTCGCTACATAGAGTTGTGTCCTCCTCTGTTGGTTATTCTTCCAAACATATGGAGAGTTTGTGTTGCCTCCTACATCGTGAACTTATGTCAATATCATGCTGCCTGAGTCTGATCATCTGTCATGCTATTTTCCAAGGGAATTTTTTACTCAGCCTGATTCGGCCCTTCTACAGTTTGTCTCTTTCCCTCATGCCCGACCATCCCGAAATTCCAATCAAGTCCTTACTCTAAATCACTGAAGCTCTCTTCCTAATCATCAAGATCCTCTTGTTTGTTTCCGACGAGCCGTCAAAGACCTCTTGGTAGTGAAGTTGTACACTCAAATTACAATCATACCCAAGTTTTGAATATTTTGAAGTTGTTTCTCGAGCTCCGAAGGCCTCATCTCCAACCATAAGGTATCATTGGATTATTGAAGATGGATACTATACATGTGTATCTTTGATTTTGAGATGTAGATATACTGTGTATTGATCACGACTACACTTTATATAGTTATATGACATGGATTTACAATGTATTTGATTGGAAACCATGATTTATTTCATCCCGAGCATGGGTATGCCCACCTCGGTGAGACAATTTTTATTTTGCAGATGGCACCTCCCGAACTTTGGTCCCGGGATCACTCTCTTCGTACGTTGGTGAAGATTTGTAATGTATTTCGGCCATCAAATTCTCTTCTGACCTCACACATTAGGGGGCATCTATTATAACCCTAAATTGCACCATACATGCACACCTGGCATCAGGCCCTCTACTTGCACCCTAGAAATCCTTCTCCTCAAGATTAAAAACCTAAGGCCCAAATGTGCTTGTACCTTAGGGTTTGAATCCTACCACTTGGTTGCAATTATATCAACCTTCAAGCTAAGTTGTATTTGTTGTTATAAGACTCCATAACCCTTGAAAGGAACTAGTTTCAAATCATTTTCATGTTGAATTGATCAACAAACTCTTTCTCTCAAATATCTAAAGCATTATACTAACCTAACTAACACTAAAATTGGAAAACTCATTATATATATGAATTTATTGCCATATTGATAAGGTTTCTAAAAAAGAATGACATGAGTGCATAGTTGTATTATCACAAGTTTCCTTCTCAAAAACTTTAATTTAGAAAATTAGTTATGCGGTGCACTCTCTCCATGTGAAAAACCTAACCTTGCATTTCTATGATCACCATGGCTTCCCCTAGTGGGGGCTCCTCATCATTTTTTGTAAAAAAATGGAAGAAATCCCTAAGGTTCCAGTGCAATCTGGATCTCAATCTCTTGCTCTGAAGTTTGCGGACCATGGACTGATTGGCTAGTGTTGAGATCCACTTTTGCCATGTTTTCCGCTATACAAAAACATTCATTATTACACCTTTTCCCAAATTTCGTTGTTAATACACACCATAAACCCTAATTAAACACCATCATTCATCATTATATCTAGTGTGTTTAATACATCATCTTTTCTATCTTTTTAGTGATTAAAAGATGATTATATCATGTTTTACTAATGACGATTGATAAAGTATGATTTTCATGATCAACATTCCCATACCATTACTGCAGTTCAACATTCCTGCACCAATATAGCTATTCCCGTACCTGATATTGTAGCTTGGCATATTGGCACGCTTCTAGAAGGAAATCGAGAACATGGGTTTTCTCCGTAACAATGTCAACATGTGGACAAGTGTGTCATAATTCACCCATCTTTCACATGTGGATCTCTAGCAAAAATTAATGTTACAACTAAATTTCGTAGACAATTCCAAACTGCCAACTTCTACCTCGGTTTTCGTGTAGAGGAGATAAAATCTAAAAATTCTAGAATATGGGTTTTGTCCAAAAGGTGAAAAATTGAGTAACACTTTGGAATTTTTTAAAAATTCGAAATGGATTAAGAGTTATGTTTGGATTTTTAACACGAATCTGCCAATATTGGAGAAAACCCCAGAATTTGGGATTTGTTTCCAAAAATTGTGAAATTTGAAATTTGAGTTTGGGATTTGATTTTATCTCTTCTCAGTGGAACTGATGTATAAATATAAGATCATAGAGAATGGGAAAATGGGGGGGAATGATATGACATGAAGGAATTGAGCATTATTTTGTAATCTGAAGTGTTGATCTTTTATTTAATAAGGAATTGATCATTGTTGAAGTTTTGGGCGTCCTTCAGATATGAGTTAATTTCTCAGATGTTTCCTAGGTTTGGAAAGGCCCCTCAAACTGGGTAATATCCTATTATTCCCATTTTTATTAATTATATGCAAGTGTTTTCAATTTGATTGGATTTTGATTTATTGATTTTTCATTATGTTCATTTAAATTATGCATTGTGTTTATGTTATTCGAAACTCGGATCACAACCTCAACTAAGACATTATCATAGTTTGTTTCTTATGCATTTAATTCCATTTTCATTTCTATAATTACTCTTGCGTGTTCATTATCCAAGAATTCTTTGTTCTTATTTGCTGCATAAACACAAGCCCTCTTCCATATTCACCTCTTTCCCTCGTAAGATGTTCTCCTTGATTGCCACATTTGACAACACATTATAATTAGTCAATTGAAGAAGTAGATAACCACCTTCTTTTCCTCATACATCGCCCTCTTTCTTTTCATCATATCACTCCTTGTTTGATGAGTGCACATTCAATATTATATTTACATTGATTGTCCACACAAAGAACTCACTCTTCCACTTCACTTAACATATTAGCTTTTGTATAATTTAATGTATTTAATGGGTATAGATCTCCGATCAAATTGCAGAAGTTAATGTTTCTACTTTCTCTTTACTTTTATTAAGCTTTGCATTTCACATTGAATATCTCATTGCAAAGAGCATTCATCTCACCATCCCCATTCTTCTTTAATTATGTATATGGTTGATACTTTCAAGAGACATTTTATCTTTACCCTTTTTAACTATAGAGTTAACTCTTCTTCTCCTATTACTATTCGTTACACAAGGATCCACTTATGTCATATATATCCCTACAATTTAGTCCATTCCTCTTGCATACTTCATTCTTTGTTAAGATTCTTCATTATGTTTGATGTACTTAGTTCAAGAGAAGATATTGAGTAAGGTTGTGTGTGTGGATGTATTTGAGAATCCTTTCATTGTTATTTTCATGTGCAAGTTTGGTATTGGCTCTTGTAATTGCATAGTGTAGAAAGAGTACTCTTAGGTAGATTTACTTTCCTGCAAATCATTTTCTATAATTTATTTTCTACAATTTGTTTTGTGTACTCAAACATTATTTGAGGACCACTGAAGACTCAATACTTTTGTCCCATAGTCCAGTGTTAAGTCTAAATATTTTAGTGTTTGATAGTTGATTCCATTAAATTCATGTGTATTTATTTCCAACATAGATTATTAACTCTTTAAAAGACATGTCGACAAGTTAATTTGGATGTTGGAAACGTAGTGACCATGCAACATATGATCATATATCATGTTGGATTGATGTCATCTGTATCTAGACTGAGCTCAGATCATTCCAATAGAGAACCTGGAGAAGAATAATTGGTTTCAAAAAGAGTTTTCATTTATTTTACAATTAGGATAGAATAGTTTAGATTTTTTCCTACACATATTGTGTTTGCACCTCACAAGCCTACGAACCATGGATTGACATTAAGTGTAACAAAAATTATTGCATATAATTTACCCAACAACTAGTTCATAGGGATCTATCCCTCACCGCAATTAGTCTCTCTCTGGGTCAAAAATGATTGTAAACCACATTTAAAGGGGAGAATGTCCCATTCCTTTTGCAGTTGGGGATTATTTTCCTTTATCTTCTAGAAAAAAGATGATTAGGATCTTATCTTCAGGAGCAACCCATACTTCATGGAGGCTTGAGGTATTTATCTGAATCATTGGACTCCAAATTTCAATCTGGAGAACGATATCTCGTCAGTCATTCTTTTCTGGGTTCACCTTCCCTTTTCAGGGCTATCAGGAACTCTTTAGGATGGTACATTGATAAAGCCAAACCAAAGGAGGGTTTGAAAGCTTGTGCCAAGATTTGTGTGGAGGAAGACATGGAAAAATGACTACTAGAAGCCATCAAACTCAAGATTGACAATTGGACCTATCTTCAAGAAGTGGATTATGAAAAACTCCCCTTCAAATGCAAGCTCTACCATGAATAAGGCCATTTTGCTAAGAGATTCCCAATATTTCAAGTTGAATCATCACCAGAAGAGACTCAGGAGTAATGGAAACAACCCAAGAGAAAAAACAAAAACCCTAAGTCAACTTCGACATATGAAAACACTCCTCCTCAAGAGGGAGCTCCCTCTAATACAAAATCATAGGAAGCCCCCACCTCCTCCTCTACAAGAACTAGTAAGCACTCTATCCCTACCAAAACTCAATATTAAATCATCTCGAAAGTTGAAGAAGAACCGACTCAAGAGATCCCACCTATTCATATTGCGTTTTTAGGCATGGGGGTGACACTTCAGTCCCCCCTATCATTAAAAAATATTTTCCTCAACCAATAGAAGAGGAGGGAGAAATTGGCAAAATCTCAGAAGATGAAACATATTTTGGTACTGTAAATTCTCACTTCGCCAAAAAACCTGGGATAAAGTCGAACTACCAGCGCAGGGAAGTAGTTGCACGCAAAGAAATTGGCATGGGAAAATAGAGGACACTGGATGTACACACTAAAAAGGAACCCATGCCTTCAAGGAATCAAGGTGACTCAGTGGCCCCCAAAGGGGGAAACCCTAAATAGTCTTCCAAATGATTAAGGTTGTTTCCTGGAATTGCAGAGGACTAGGAAGTGAAGCTAAAAAAGGAATGGTGAAAAAAATCCTTCGATCTAAATGGCCACAGTTCCTCCTTCTCCAAAAAATGAAAATGAAGGATGTTGATGTCTTACAAGCGAGTTTTTTCATCTGAAATTCAAGTCAGGGAAAATCAATTAGGCCAAGAGGGGCCTCTAGAGGTCTATGCACTCTCTGGAATCCCCTTTTGTTTCAATTAGAAGAATAGGAATGTGAGTCTATTTGGTTGTTGGTCTCACTCTTGCATATCCCTTCGGGTAAGATCTTCTCCATTTTAAATATTTACATGCCCTATACCAATAAAGAAAAATATTTGTGTTGGAATTCTATACTTTCTCTTCAAAAAAGAATAAGGCCAACCATGTTTATATTTGTTGGGGATTTAAATACTACTTTGCACAATTTTGAGAAAAGGGGAGGCTCTATTGTTAGAGAGGATACCAGAGAAAACATGGAATATATCCTAGTCGTTTATGACTTAATGGAAATTATTCCTACCTCTGGCCAATATACATGCTCCAATAAGAGACAAGGCCCAGGTCACATTGCGATCGAGCTTGATATATATCTTATCAACAACAGCGTCTTGGCGGAAGACTTTGTCCCTAGTTCCAATATCCTTCCCTGGTCATGCTTTGATCATCATAATATATCCTTGGAGCTCTCTCCCTCATATCCCCTGGGTACCATCCCTTTCCAATTTAATCCTCATTGGGATGATGATCCTTCCTTTCATGGGGTGATTGTTGAAGCCTGGAGACCTTGGATTCAACACTCCCATGTCTTTATTTGGTAACACAAGTTAAAGAAAACCAAAAGGGACATTATATAATGGGTTAAAATTAAATCCATTCAAGAGAAAAAAGGCATTCAAGAATTGACGAAGAAAATGGAAGAGATAAGTGAAAAATTGGAGATAGAACCTGATTTTCCTTCCCTCCTCATTGAAGAGCAATGCATTTTCCAAAAGCATCAGAAGGCTCATAAGGTTGAGGAAACTGATTGGAAATTAAAATCCTGAATCCTTTGGCTTAAAGCAGGGGAGAAAAATACAAAGTTCTTCCATAGACAAGCTAAATCAAGGGTATGGAGAAACACAATTTTAGATATTAGGGGAGAAGACAATTCCTTTATTTCATGGAAGAACCAACTTCAACAAGCTACTAAAATCTATTATGAGAACCTCTATAGAGAAGATTGGAAGGGGGATATAGAGGTCCAAGAAAATTTCCTAAATTATATCCCAAAGCTCATTAGTGCTGAAGATAATATTAAACTTGCAAGCAAAGTAACATAAAAGGAAACTTTAGAGGTTATCCATGAAATGAACTCGAATAAATCCCTAGGACCAGATGAATTTTCAATTCACTTCTATTTACTAAATTGACATATCATAAAGAATGACCTGGTGTGTATGATTCAGTATGTGCAAAAATTAGCGAGAATGGGAGGCAGTGCCAACTCATCCTTTCTGGCTCTGATACCTAAGGAAAACAATCCCTCTTCCTTTAACCGTTCCCGCCCAATATCCTAATGCAATGTTTCATACAATATTATATCTAAAATCATAGCAAATTGAATTAAACCCTTCCTTCCTTCCCTCATTTCACCAAATCAAGGGGGATTTGTGGAGAAAAGGCAGACAATGAATAATATTTTGATAGTTCAAGAAGCTATTTTCTCAAGTAGGGGGAGGAGGGAAAGAGGGATGGTTATTACATTAGATATGGAAAATTCATTTGAAAGGGCCAGGCATAGTTTTCTTTTTGTAGTATTAGCCAGGTTTGGCTTTCGTGCAGACCTTTTGGCATGGATATCGTCTTGTTTTATCTCACCATGGATAGCTCCAATGATTAATGGTCGACTGATTGATTTATTCAAACTCTCAAGGGGGATCCAACAAGGCTATCCATTTTCACCCCTCTATATATCCTGATGGCAGAAGCATTGAGAAGAATGTTGGAACATGCATGAAGGGATAAAAGAAGTATGGGCATCAAAATAACCAGTGTGGAAAATTGTGTCAAACATTCTCAATTTGCAGATGACACCTTGTTACTAGGAGGGGCATGCACAATAATTGAAAGAAGATTAAAGACAATTATGGATGATTTTATGAAAGCCTATGGGGGGGAATTAATAGTTAGAAAAATCATATTTATGTGTGGAATACCAAATCCATGTGGCGCAAAGCATAGATAATATTCTTCAATTCCCATTACAAGAAAACTGGACGTCTTTTAAATACTTGGGCATTCTCATTTGTCTACAAAATCTGTCATGTTCGGCTTGAACACCTCTAATAAAAAAAATCAAATCTAAGTTTTCTTTATGGGGTTCTCAATGGATTAATCTGAAAGTAAGGGTGGTGTTGATTAAAGCAATTCTATTGGTTCTCCCTATTTTCTAATTTTCCTCTCTCTTGGCACCCGCTAGTGTGAAATCCTCCATAGCATAGGAAACAAGGAAATTCTTATGGCAGGGAGGAAATTCTAATAACAAAAGAATGCATCTAGTCAACTAGAATATAATGAGAGTGCCAAAAACTCATGGAGGCTTGGGAATTTTAGATACAACCCTTTCAAATATTTCTTTAGGGGATAAAATTTTATGGCACCTTGTTTTTGGAAAGCAAGAATGGTGGAAATTTTTTTTGGTGCACAAGTATTTTGAAGGGGATTGGCTACACTTATTCGATATTGCCCCGCCTGCCCAAACTGGATCTCCTATTTGAAAGTTATTAAATTCCACACTCTCACTTTTTTATATTAAGGCTACATGGATTTCTGGTAATTGTAAATGAATCTCCATTTGGGAAGATAGTATAATGGGAAATCCTCCCCTTCCAGTCAACAAGGATCTTCAACCCTTTCTTCTTTGGTTCTCTAAGAAAGGACTAAAAACATTGCATGACCTCTAGAGTTGGAAACCTTCTGGTTCTTGGGATGGATAGCTTCCTCATAACCCCCCTCCCTATATGCTTCCCCTCCTTCATATCCTTTATGCTTCCCTGAAAGGTTGGCCCCCTTATCATTTGACTGCTAAAGATTTCAGAGGGTAGGGATATGGCCTTTACTTGGTCCATGTTGGCTATGAAACCCTTCTATCTCATTCAATCATCCCTCCTAGATCCAAGGTTTGGAATTAAATCTAGGCTCTAGACAATTTACCCAAGGTCAATATGTTTTGTTAGACGTTAATGCATGGGAAAATAATGACAGGAGAAAATATGCAAAAATGAGGTTTCAATGGACCCTATAGATGTGCTCTTTTCCACCAGGCTAAATAAAATCCTTTTCATATTTTCTTGGATTGCCCCTTTGCTAAGTCTGTTTGGAATTTTGTACAATCTGGGTTATACTCCTTGTTCAATCAACCATCCTCCCCTTCCCAACTCTTTAGTGTTTGGTTCTCCTTTTATCAAGGGTCCCTAGCCAATAATCCAATTATGAAATATCTATTGGTGGTTGTTCCCAAGTTTATAACCTAGAAGGTTTGGTTAGCTCGAAACGAAGTCATTTTATATGAAGTCAAATCTACCCTAGAATTGGTGGCAAGAAAGTGTATGGTTTTAATTCTTGAACGTTTTCAATAGAACAATTGGAAATCAACCCCACAAAAAAATTAAATGTAGTTGAAGACAATTGGATTAATCAATTATCGTCTTTTGGAGCACATTTGACTCAAGGAAACCCCTAAATCTCTTCTAGTTTTCCCTGGTAGCTTTTTTTTTCTCTGAAGGAATTTTACAGCTAGAGGAAGAGCCATACAAGAAATATACTATGTTTTGATGGAGCCTAGAAAGGTAACCCATGGGTGGTAGGTGCGGGTGGGGTGATCTATTTCCAAGGAGGTCAATTAAGTCTGGCATTTTACTGGAGTCTTTGGGTGGAAACCAATAATCAAGAAGAGCCTTACACCATCTTCAAAGGTTTAAGTTTGGCAAGGAGTAAAGGAATATAAGATATTTCCATCCTAGGAGATTCCTGGGTTATCATATACCAGGTCAAGAAACGATCTCCTCCGTAGGATATGAAGCTCAAAAACATCATTGTAAGAGCCCTCAAAGAAGCTAAAGCCTTTAATTCTTTCCATTGCTACCATATTCTCATAGTTAATAACTCCAAGGGCGAATCTCAAGCTAATTTAGATACATAAGAGCCTCTAAGAACACACAAAATCAATGGACAGGCCATTAACCAATCCATACCTTAAGTTTGGCCATGTCATTGAATATAAGGAAAATTATGGGTCAAGGGTGGGACCCATTGATACATGCACCCCTCATCCCAAGATGAGACTCTGTTCTTGCTCACTTAGCCTTAAGCTCCAACACTTGGCTAAGAAATCCACATGGTTCTTCAAATCCATACATGTCACCCCTCAATTTCATGACAAGAGGTCTTTCTGGCAAGTTCATTCACCTCCTCATCCTTTCAACCCTTATCCTTTTCTCCCATACGTGCTCTCTTCTGGCCTTCCTTCCTTGGCCTTGTTCAAAGCCTCACACATGGTGTATGTACTTCTCCTTGCTCATATGACATCATTGCAGCCCAAAATTACACCATCCATTTCTTGCAATGATGCTAATGCTTAGCATCGATTCTGTCACATGCATGAAATAAACGATCACAAAGGAATTGGGACGTTGGTGATTAATCATCAAAGTTGGTGGCCTTTCGACCGCAATAGAGGAAATTTAAAGAAGGAAATGGGGGAGGCACGTAGTATGACTTTAGTTAGCAATCTCAGGTGCATTGTCAACCGACTTGAATGGTATGAGTCCCTATCTCTCTCACGATACTCTTGGGTATATTTCTCAGTAAAATTACGAGGTGGGAGCAGAATTTGGGTGCAATGGCAAACCGAAACTCAGGAGGGGCACACTGGCGTAGGGAGCTACATGAAGAGGAGAAAGAGGCATTGGAAGATTTATTTAACACTCTCCAAATTAGACTTAACAATTCTTATATCCAATGAAAAACCATTATGGAACTGCGCGTTGAATAGAGGCAAGGGTTTCAACAGTTGAAGGATGAGGTTGAAGCAATCCACTTTGAGGTCGTCAAGTTGTGTTTCAGACTAGTTTCTCCATCTTGGTTTGCTCCAAGTTCAGTCATATCTGATGCTGCAGCTTTCCCGGACCCACCCAGATAGATACCTAATTTGAATTCTCCCTCGGATCCTTCTGAAGGGGCACAAGAAGAGCATGATCCAACTAATGATTAAGTCCAATGTTGTGTTTTACTATTTTATTTCTAGGGATATTTTACAGGCTATATATCCAACTTGTTAGTAATTAGAAATTAGTGTCTGAAATTTTGGCTGGTATTTTTGTAAGTGATGTTAGTTTACAACCTATTTTTGACTCTACGCAGGCAATGTTGGAACTCCGTAAAGACTCTATCTGTGGTTTTTTACACAAACTTTTTTGAATAAGATTTTCTCCCAATTCTTTAAAAAAAAAAACATTGGCAAACTCATTAGATAATTTGTTGTTGTTACAAAAAAATTCTAGTCATCTGATAACACTTTTATTTGCTTCACACACTCTTGCAAATGTGGCTTATCTCATTCAGAAATTGCATCTTACAAATGTATTTTTTTCTAGTCGATGAATGCTAAGTTTTAATGGTCAATTATTGCATTTATAAGCATCAATTGTTGTTGTTTTTATAAATCATTTACTATTTTCATATCATTGTTTACTGCTGCAACTTTACAACAATCATTGTTGCTTACAGTGTCTAGTGTCTTAAAGAGGTATTAATTGCATGTTTGGACTTGGAAATAATCATATATATGTTGTAAATTGTTCTTGTTCTGGGAAGGTACTCAAAAAACTTCATACCTCTTTTCTTACCTTGACCTAGACCTTTCTTTAGGTGATCAAGAGAGGGGGCTGTAGGCTTGGATACTATACTTTCTACTTTGATCCCTTGAGGTCACCAGGGAAGCCTCCTTTGTTACGTAATATTCGGGGACTTGTGGTGGATATTTGCATGAGTACAAATCTTACGATCACAATGTGCAAAGGTTGACTCTCCAACCATGATGAAATCCCCCACCTTATCCCGGGGTCCGCGCGACCTCTCTGTCTAGGATCGTTCTTCTTCAGAGTTGGATCAACTCTCGAAACTCTGTTGGATCCCCTATAAATGCACACAGGTCCTTAAATATCCTAAGGTGCGGGTCCAACAAAAACCATGCGAGCGCTATCTTTCTAAGCCCCTGCTTTAAAGCCTTTAAGAAAAATCAAGTTTGGGCTCTAGCTCCTTTGCTTCTGTCAAAATCCACATATGACCACGGGCTCAAAATTAGGTGCCAAACACAATGCGCTAATTCGGATGCTCCAGAGCTTTGGGCTCCAAGAGTTTCAACATCCCAATACTTCAACTTCTTCCGAATAGCCGAATGAGGAAGTCCTGAACAATGGCAAGGATCAACGGTCCCCCCAACCTGTTCCGAGATCTACGACTCACAATTATTTTGGGGCTCTAGGATTTAGGAGCTTCCCTTTCTCCAACATATCATTTCATTGAATGTCGAAGTGAAGGACTACCCGGAGACACAAAAATCCAATGGTGTTTAAACCTCAACAAACCAACGGTCTATATCTACTACGAGACTCCGACCTTCGGGAGTTCCCGACTACTAACATGCACAAACCTCTGGAGTATTGAATCTTTGAAGTGACTTGGAGGCATGGTATATGGTCCACGCAACCCCACAAATGGATGGTTGGGATGACCTTCGGACTTCGGGCCTCCAGGAACTTTCCAACCACGCACCTTGTTTCCTTCTAGAGCGCCAAGCCTTCGAACTACTAGATCTAGCGCCACGTGTCCTTCTCAAATGGATGATTGAGATGGACTCCAGCCCTTGGGCCTTTGAGAATCCTCACAACTCTGCACCCTATTTACTCTAGAGTACTGGACCTCCGGACTACCAAATCTCCTACCACACGTCGACTGTAATCAGTGGTTGAGATTAACTCTGGCCTTTGGGTCTTCAGGAGTTCTCAACCCAAACCAACTTATGCCTTGAATTATCTAGAGTGCCAAGTCTCTATACTCTCAAATATGGTGCCACGTGTCACTGAAGGAAATGACCAGGATTTACTCTGCTCTTTGGAGATACAAGAGTTTGTACACTCCACACCCCTGATCTTCTGGATAGTCGGTCTTCTGGACTCAACTATCTGCTGGAATGTGTTCATTGGAATCAATGCTCCATATTTAATCCATTTCCTGGGAATTCAGGAGTCTTATATTTCATTGCACCCAAACATAGAAAACCTCTGAACTTGCGAAGTCTGAAGGACTTCAAGGGTTAAAAATTGTGCTACTTACCTTGATCTGAGGGTTGTTGTAGCTCGTTCCCAAATCTAACGGATGAGATTTTTTCTCCTCTTGCATGCTCCTCATTCTGTATGGACTCTAATTCGATGTTCCATATCTCCTCTCTAGTCTGGATCAATGGTTGTTGTAGCTCCTTCTCCTCGGTTGTGATTTCCTCCTGATGAAGGATTTCTCAACAAATTTCAAAGGCCCAACCTTTGATTTCCTCCTATGCAAGACCAATAACTTGGTATTTGTCTTTGCGCTACACCTCCTGAGCTTTGAACTTGCAACAAGTTCACCTCTCACACTCCCCTTGCACCCTCTAAAATTCCAAAGACTTCATAATTAAATATTCTCCCAAAAAACTTCCTTTGTGCTCCTTGCGCTTTACCAACAATATGAACCTTGAAGGTCCTTGACCTCTGCATACCTTGCAGGGTCTCTATGCACACTTGCACTAACTCTCTTGAGCTTTGCCAACTTAAATGGACTTAGGCTCTAGTGCACACTTGTGCCTCTTCTCCAATCTAGAACCTTAGAAGGTTCTCTCCTTCTGCACTCCTTACAGGGCTCCACACATACTTGTGTTGTTTCTCCTGAGCTTGTAAGTGCTCGGAATTCAAAGGGTTCAACCCCTTTTTCTCCAAATGATCTCTTGTGCCCTTCTAACACTCTGCACTTGTTCTCTTGAGCTTTGAAAAACACTTTAGCAGTGTGTTGGTTCTGTGCACTCCTTGCACCCTCCTTTCAGAGTGTTTAGTAACTCTGATGTGCCCACATGAAAATATCCTCACAAAAATCAAAGAAGAGTTCTCACGCACTCCTTGCACCTAATCAATTCACTTCTTGGAGATCCTCCTCCTTTAAAGTTTTTAGACCTCAAAAATTCCTTGTGCACTCCTTGCGCTCGGGTTCAGAGTGTTCAATAACTCTGAAGTACATACTTTTCACTATTCCTTCTGAGCTTTAGGAATTGTTCCGATGTGCCCACCTGATACACTCTTTCCTAAAATCAAGACAGAGTTCAAACACACTCCTTGCATTGGATTCACAAAGTTTTTCAACTACTTTGGTGTGCACTCCTTGCACAAGCCTAAAAATCCCAGAACTAATCATAAAACTATAGACAGATAATTATGCTTAATGCTATGAATTGAAACATATAACATTCACATAAAAACATAGTAAAAAAATTCAGAAACAAACATCCATCACATAGATAAATACACAGAGATTCATGTGCAAGGAAATCTGCTTTTGTATTAATATTAAATGTCGTTTACACTATGTACAAGGTTGGACTGCAACAGAGTCTCGATTCTTTCTCTCCTCTCCTCTCCTATTCTCCTTATCAACTAACTCTAATGAATTTTCAATACAAAGATCTTTTTACAAAAGAGGGGATTCTCATGCCTTCCTCACCTACCTTGCATTTAATTACATTTAATCGGTATCTAGTCTGAATCAGATCTAGATCCACCTAACTCTCAACCATTAAATGTGACTCTACACATTACAATAACTCGGCCTATACAAAGACAGTGGCTCAGCTTTCCTTGAGCCTTCAAACTTTTATTACATTAAATTTTAAATTTATGCTCAAAATTTGAAAGAAATGGCGTGTCCTTATTTGGGATCCACTCCCTCCAAGTGTGTTGATGCGTTGTCCGCTGACACGTTTGATGAGGTGGAGCGATGCTCCTGCATCAAACCAGCAGATTAAAAAAATACATGAGGTTGGATATCAAATTATATCATTTGTGGGTTATGGATATTCGGCCCAACATTAGATGGTATAACACCTTACTGTCCACACCTGTAGGTCAACTCAACTTTAAAATCAGAACATTTTTTCTTTTAGAACACATACAAGTCAACCCTAACCTCCTACAAATGTTGAACATGCATATAAATAACACCTACTACGCATCAATACTTCAATTAAAATAAGGGCACTTCTTCTAGAGGTCTAAAATAGATCATAATCCACTACTTAGGAAAGGTGTGCAACAAACCTCCTATTTGTATACATGGAGTAACAATCTCTTCCCCATACTTCTCTAAGTTCTTACAACATGAAAAATGTACTAAAGTGTTGAAAAGTAGCCAGCTAGCTTCATAACATGTTTTGGATGCTTACTGGTACATGTGTTTAATATTTCTTGTAGGTTGGATATGGTATTGGAATCGAACATCAATGTTTTCCCTCTTCATCAATGCACACAGAGACCTTATCTTCACCTAATTTTCTTCTAATCTAGAACCACATTGACAAATTCTAAAGTTTCAATCTTGCACAAGGATATGGAACAAAGGTAAGAATATTGTCCTGTATTTCCTATAAACCAAAGTTACCAGACCTTGCATGTTTGCAGGTGATTATGAGACTACAACCACTGAAACTAAAGTATTCATAGAGCTAATGTGAAAACCAAATACCTATTGCAAGTGATCCTCATAATTGTGTAGTAGTTACTTAGAAAATGACGCAGCCCACTAACCAAATTAGTTCATCTCATAATATTTGCATGGCTTATTCTGGTACTGTTGATAGAGTTCTTAATTCACTTATTTATATCGATCAAGCAAATTCATAAGCCTCACAAATTTACTCTTCAAGTTTGCAATCCTGCAACCATTAGCATCAATAACCTTGTTGTATCTTCAAAAAAAAACCAAGGAATCCCTATGATTACACAGAAAAATGGTGGGTAACATTTGGATCCTACTTGGGGACATGTGTTATCAAGTGTAGTGCATGTGAACCCTAGAATCTCATCATCAATATGTTAAACTGAAATATGCAATCTAGTGTTGCCACCTCAAAAACTCATATGTACAGTGCTCCTTACCTATACACTTAGTAACCATGCAAAATAGGGAAACATTAAAGTATGAATGTTTATATGATGTAGATTTTGAGACTGGTGTGTTGACTGATCTAGTCCTATTGCCTTACTTTCCTCTAGGAACAACTTGCTTGTTCATAAAATCACTGTGATAATCCCTTCAATATGCTCAGGATTGGGTTTTCATACTTAGAGAAACCATGATTGTAATCAATGGAATTTGCAGTTTCAAAAACTGTATCCTACTCCTCACAACGCTCACATGGTTAATCATCAAAATATTGAAAGAGTGGTGTGAAAACTTCATCATTACATTGTTCAATTTCCAAGTACAAATTAGAGCCTTCTTCAGAGTGTTTCATTTCCTGGTCATTGTTTTTCCTAGGTGCTTGGTGCAAACTTGATCTGATGTATACATCATCATAAGAACCCATAACTTTATCATTCTCATATTTTGTTAAGATAGAATATGAAAACTTTCCATTTCTTCTTCATCTAGGATATTTTAAAATCGTATTAGGCTAATACCGCAAGATTGATCAATAGTAGCAACATTCAATGCACATTTTTCATTATTGTCCATGATGGAGAGAGAACCACATCCACCCAAAACCTCTTGTTTGTTTCCTTCACATAGGTTCTCATGCTTATGATCATTAGAATCTTTTGTGTGTGTCTCAATCTGCATTGTAGATTCACCAACATCACAATTATTCTATTCATTATCAACCATGGAACTTCCACCTGCATTCATAATCTATAGAGCTTCCTAAGAAGCAAGATCTTCACCCTCAAATAGTGCCAAACCTATAGAACCTAATTCTGTTATGGAGTCAAACTTTCCAGCAGACACTCCATCAAGGGTATAATTCAGGATGCCTCCTTGATCAACTTCAGAGTCTTCTTACTGATCTGAAATATCAGTGCAGTCATCCTCAACTATCTGTTCCCTGCGTCCACCAAATTATGGCCTACTTTAATCAGTGTCGACCTACTTTATTAAGTGCCAACATTTGGAGAAATAGATTCATCACAATCGACATAAAAAACCTCATTCTTCATTGATGGAGGAAGTATCACTACCATTGCAGTCTGTTACCCCCCATGCCTAGGGGTAACTAGAAAAAATCATGTTTTGTGGCCCGCAACGGAGAACATGATGATGATCGGCATGTCCACAAATGGTAGAGCAGATCAACCCTCCAAATTCACCTTTACATCTACATGTCAAGAAAGGCTCATCACACCCAAGCAACCCAGAGTATGGGAGATGGTCAACCATCATAACTGATCAAAATCTGGACCAGGGGTCAAAATTTAGCCCAAAAATGAAAGTATTCAGAATCACCTCAAAACAAATGGGTGCGTAACCCTCGTCATTAAGAACCTAACGCACTTCGAACGGGGTCAAACGGACATCATATGAGTGAGCTATCATGATCTGTTCGAATTGCCAAACAGGAAAAAAAAGATGTTGACTGTACAGTCCGTACAGTTGATGTGGCAGGGGCTGTACAACTGATGTGGCATGACCATATGATGATGTGGCAACTAATGACATGGAAATCATTTATTGGTAGACACATGGATGAATGATATTGTGACACGTGGCATCATTTTGGCAAATGGTATGGTGCCACGTGGCACCCTGTTATTGTTTTGGTGTATAAAATTTTATGGAGTCCACGGGGGTCAAACCCTAGACCTCCCACCATATGAAAAGTCTTTTCAAAGGCTGCTCTGCCAATGTGCCAAGCTATTGTTTCTTAACACTATATGTTTTGGAATATATTTAAATTGAAATATGTTGTAGTTTGGGCGCGGGGTCCGCGCTGGGGCTTAGCCCCAGCCCCCGGTCGCATAAACCTTGCCATATGACCCGCCCTCTACACGGTGGCACGGGATTCATGTAGGATTTTTGAATGTATCTACCCACGCACCTGGACACGTGTCGAGCCTACAAACAACATGCAAACAGGCCCCTATTTTTGTGCGTGAAGACTTGGCCACATGGCCCCATGCGCCAAACGCCTATGCGGTTAGGGGGCTAGGTTCCATAAACGTTCGAAAGTTTCATGCGGGTTGTGGTTTTGTGCCAGATGCTAGGTTTTATCACAAAAATGATCGTGGAGGCTAGGTTGGACGCACAGAGGTGCATTTTGGCGAACCAAAGACAACAAGCTTGAAGGAAGAAAATGGCAGGAGGCCTATCTTCTTCATTTTTTGGCAAAATGAGGTGCTGAAAAAGCCCAGCTAGGGGTTTTTGGACGTTCTGAATCCATTGACATAGTTTTCAAAGGAATTTTAAGACTTATTTTTTAGGTTTTTCACCATTGAAGTTGCAAAGAGCTCTAGGAAGCTTAGGGCCCCCATTGATGGAGGTCATGCTTAAATGAGCCCAAGTCTGTTTTTTGTGACTGAATAGTCATTTTTGGATAATTTCTATGCTATGAAAACATTGGGATAGGTTTTAGAGGAATTTGAGGACTTTTACGAGTGTTTTTTCCACAAGGAAGCTCAAGGCCACATGTAGAAGAGGTCATGCCCGGATGAGCCATGGTCAGTTTTCAGAGTTCTATTAGTCATTTTTGGGGTTTTTATGTATTCTGAACCCAATGGTATAGTCAGTAAATCCATTGGAGTTGAGAAGCAGCTTGTAAAATAATCTTTGACAAACTAATCCCAGAGAACCTATTCCATTGATGGAGGCTCAAGGAGATGTAGCCCAGTTGGGGGTGAACTCCTTTATCATCTTGTTATTGTTGTAAGTTTGATGGTTTATTTGCTGCAAGTTATGTTTGTTGTGTATTTATTTAAAACACAT
>JZKD02S2276961.1:311106-325958 GCA_000966675.3 Picea glauca | reverse complement strand
AAGTACAACTTGTATGATGCAAGTTGCATGTGAATGCAATTCGTTTGAAGGCATTCTTGTTTGTTGCACAACTTCGCCAGGAGGATGTAAAAGAGGGGTATGATGCTCACTTGTTGCAGCCATTTATCTTTTTCATATTCAGCTCTTATGTACCCACATGTTTTTGGGTTCATGTACTTATGTTTTTACTTGAAGGAGAGTTGAAGAGTCATGCACAAGCATGTGTTTTTGTGTGTGTGTAAACAATGAACTTGACGATAGATAGTTCATCCTGAATGACTCATGATTGTAACATGAATGTGTATCATGAATGTCGACTTGTCATTTTGAGAAGGTCGATATGTTTCAAATGAGTCTCGACTTGTGTCGATGTTGTCTTGACGACTATGTTGTGTCGATCATGTTTTTCAACTTATGTTTAGTCGATGGTGTTTGTTGGCTTGTAAGTTGATTTTGAGTACACCAAGATGCAGGAAAACGCCATGTGCTTTGATGAAGTACAAGATGCGACCATTTTCTTGAAGAGAAAAAAGACTTTGTTGGCATCATTTTCAGTCTTGTATAAATTTGTTTTCAAGATTGATGGTTTTCTTGGTTTGTGACAAGATGTCACAGGAAAGTTTTTGTAGCCATTGGAGAGGGGATTGTTTTTTATGCCAAAGAGTTCACAAGAAGGACTTGATTCTCAGTGGGAAGGTTGGCAGTATTCCAAGCACAAAGAGAATAGTGGGTCAGCAACAGCCAGAGGACAGTGGTTGAGGGACATAGCCAGTTGCAGTGCAAGACATGTCAAGGTATCTAGGTGATTATCAAAAAGACTTTTTCAAGTAGAATTAGTTGATAGAACTTGGAAGCAGAAGAGAATTGAAGCTCGGACAAATAATCATCAGCTTTTGTGGGTCCAAAATCCTTTCAGTGGGAAGGTGTGATCAGAATCTGGACCAGGGGTCAAAATTTAGCCCAAAAATGAAAGTATTCAGAATTTTCTCAAAACAAACGGGTGTGTATCCCTCGTCATTACGAACCCAACTCACTTTAAATGGGGTCAAACAGACATCGAATGAGTGATATATCGCTATCTGTTCGAATTTCCAAATAGACAAAAAAAAAGATGTTGAATCTACAGTCCGTACAGTTGACGTGGCAGGGGCCGTACAACTGATGTGGCATGACCGTACGCTGATGTGGCAGTTGATGACATAAAAATAATTTATTGGAAAACACGTGGATGAATGATATTGCGACACATGGCATCATTTTAGCAAATGGTATGGTGCCATGTGGCCCAGGCATGGGCTGCCACGTGGCACCCTGTTATTGTTTTGGTGTATAAAATTTTATGGAGTCCACGAGGGTCGAACCCTGGACCTCCCACCATATGAAAAGTCTTATCAAAGGCTACTTTGCCAACGCGCCAAGCTATTGTTTCTTAACACTATATGTTTTGGAATATATTTAAATTGAAATATGTTGTAGTTTGGGCACAGGGTCCAGACTGGGGCTTAGCCCCATCCCCCGGTCGCATAAACCTTGCCATATGACTCGACCTCTACACGGTGGCATGGGATTCACGCAAGAGTTTTGAACGGATCTACCCACACGCCTGGACACGTGTCGAACCTACAAACAACATGCAAACGGGCCCCTATTTTTGCGCATTAAGACTTGGCCACATGGCCCCATGCACCCAATGCTTATGCGGTTAGGGGGATAGGTTCCCTAACCATTAGAAAGTTGCGCATGGGTTGTGGTTGTGTGCCCAGTGCTAGGTTTTAGCATGGAAATGAGTGCAGAGGCTAGGTTGGACGCATAAAGGTGCATTTTGGTGAACCAGAGACAACAAGCTTGAAGGAAGAAAATGGCAGGAGGCCTATCTTCTTCATTTTTTGGCCAAATGAGGTGCCGAAAAAACCCAGCTAGGGGTTTTTGGATGTTTTGAATCCATTGGATTAGTTTTGAAATGCATTTGAAGACTTATTTTTCAGTTTTTTCACCATTGAAGTTGCAAAGAGCTCTAGGAAGCTTAGGGGTCCCATTGATGGAGGTCATGCTCAGATGAGCGCAAGTCTGTTTTTTGTGACTGAATAGTCATTTTTGGCTAATTGTTATGATCTGAACACATTGGGATAGGTTTCAGAGGAATTTGAGGACTTTAACATGTGTTTTTTCCACAAGGAAGCTCAGGGAAGCTCAAGGCCACATGTATAAGAGGTCATGCCCGGATGAGCCATGGTCCGTTTTCAGAGTTTTATTAGTCATTTTTGGGGTTTTTATGTATTTTGAACCAAATGGTACAGTCAGTAAATCCATTGGAGTTGAGCAGCAGCTTGTAAAATAATCTTTGACAAACTAATCACAGAGAGCCTAGTCCATTGATGGAGGCTCAAGGAGATGTAGCCTAGTTGGGGGTGAACTCCTTTATCATCTTGTTATTTTTGTGAGTTTGATGGTTTATTTGCTGCAAGTTATGTTTGTTGTGTATTTATTTAAAACACATATTTAACCATTAAAAAAATTCCTCACACATAAACATTTAAAAGAAGCATGAACTTGACACATAAAACTTCTTGCATAACTAAGACATTGAGCAAGGTCCTGAAGTTTATTTTAATCGAGTAGAGGGTGCTTGCATAGCATAACAAGTCAGCCCCCTATTTTCAGATCAATAACCATGAGGTATGTTAATCCTTCTTTCATGCAAAGTGTTGCACTTAATTTGTTGGGCACGTGGATGAGGATATTTGGTCGAAGTTGGATAATGGATCAATGGCTTAGGAAATTGTGTTAGTTTTCTTGTTTCACCTTGGTGGTTATCTTCTATGCCCCAGTCTCGTGTTGTCACCGCCCAGGGAAAAGGAGTACTACTAGGGGCCCCTCACAAGGGTGGAATTTTGTTCCCCACCATACTTAACACTTTCCATCATGGATCCTCTCATAGTGTACTAAACTTCGATAATGGGTCATGGTCCATTCTCTCATGAGAAGAAGGGATAAAGGCCCAAAAGTTGGTTGCAACTAATAATAAAAGAATAAGAAAATGATGCTAAATAAATAAAGGAATGATAGAAACGGACTAACAAAAGCCAGTCCAAACTTGATCTCTACCCTTTCAGTGCTCACCCTAGTCCCAAATAACAATGTTATAGCTTGAAACCTTATAAAAGAGGACTTACAAATATGATAAAGAGGACTAGTAAGATGGACAATAAAGGGGGATTGGAAAAAATAACTCCTAAGAATGAGGTAAAACAAGAGAAAGTGCACCCTCCACAAAGGCACTCATAGAAATGGATTTAATGACACTATAAGCCATGAAGTGATCCCTAAAAACATATCACAAAACCATGAATTTATGTACATTTCATTTTCCAAGAAGTTTCAAAATCCTTTCTTCTAATTTCTTGGTAAGATTAACTGCCCAATTGAATTTGCGCACACTATTTCCCAATTATTATCATGCGTCAATTTTATACACTCAACACTAAATTGTAGTGCATATCGCGCACCACTAACTAGTGTGAATGCATTTATGTCGTGCACCAATACTCTATTGAACACAATGTTAAGTGTATTTACACTGTGCGCCTATATCATATGTGCACCAATATTTTGTCATGTGCCAACATCTATTGAACACAACTTTTGCATCATGCACCAATATTTTCTGCGTACCATTACCGTGTGTCAGTAATTATTCATTTTTGTGACGTATCAATTCAACATGCACACACAACAACCAATATTATGCGCACAAAAACAACTCGAACTATTTTCTTCCAACCTGTCAAACGTACACCTTGTGCATCAATTATTAATCATGCACCACAACCTTATACCCTGCAATGAAAAACTTTAACACGCTTTATCGTGCACCTATATTCTATGCACACCACTTGTTATACACGATGCAATGCCAATACTTAGTGTACATATCTTGTGCACTCTTTTAAATTTTGTGCAATACCAATGTTTAGCGTGCATGCTTGTGTTTCACTAATACTTAGTGTGCACAACAATTTCGATCACTTAATTGATTTTCTTCCATTAATTTTGATGCATAAATTGGGCTTTTACCCAATTTCACTCAAGTGCTTCAAATTTTCATCATGGATGCCCTAAATCTTAAAACTCGACCACTTCTGAACTCAATTCTCTGCGAAAATGGCTTTGACATGATGTTAACTCAATCCATCCAAACTTAGTTTTGAAAACTGGGCTCTAATACCAATTTGTAACACCCCCAACCACCTGTTGGGAAATTCCACTTAAAATCTTTCTTGCTCTGATACAAATTTGTTACATACCCAACCACCCAGGCCAAGAACATTCCACCATAACTTATTTTGTCATAAGCTCTGATACCATTTATAGCATACCCACGCTACCAAACTCTGCTCTATTACCATCTTACCAGCAATTCCACCGAAATTTCTCTAACACAACTCTATCACTAATTAAAACATAACATAAATTATGCAACGCATAACTTATATACATATAACAAAATTATACACAATCATTACATAATATACATGCAACATAGACAATATAAACCCATGATAGAAATTGCATATTTATTACTGCAAACATAATTTAACACACAATTGGCATTTATCTTTTAAATAAAAGACACCAACTGCGGGCAGACCTTCCACATTCCTCTCAGCCTTAGACCACACTGTTCATAAATCTCAATAGTGGGTCACCCATGAGCTAGGGATAAAATCCACCTTGGTAAGGGTTCCAGATTGTAATACCCCTAGGCTGGTCCCCAAATATAAATATCAATGTAACTGTATTTCTACTTATAAGCTAGTGAGATGAAGTAACAAGTTTTATTTGTTTGGTTTTGCATGCAACAAGTTAGTGTGTGAGAATGCTACACCAAAGGAGTGCACATAGTTGTAATATGGAATAATGTGTAGTTTAATGTTTTGGTGCACACCTGAGGAAGTGTGCAGGAATGACACACTAGAAATGGAACAGTTGAAGTTACAGTGTGCACTGGTAGTGCTCAGGTTTTGAAGGCCTATGAATCATTTTGTATATAAGTCATGATGTAACGTGCACATGTGTAAGGGTGTGGGGGTGGCACATTGAGTAAATAGTGTGCACAACCCAACAGTTCTATGTGCACTAGTTTTGAATGTGTGAACTATATATTTTGAGGATGGTGAGCCTAGATGCAACAGATTAGTACTCTGGTACTGAGAATGTAAATGGAATCATGCAAATATAATGAAAATACATCCCTGCGGCAGACTGACCACATAAAAGAGAATGGGGGGATTAAAATCCACTAGATGAGGTTAAGGGGGTTGGGTTAAAGGGGCATAAACCAAAAAAAGAATATTTTATTAATATTTCTTAAAAAGTGAAAAGTAAGAATATTATATGATATCCTAAGTCCCGGGGAGAGGACAAGTGGTCGAAGGCAGTTCTCAACATGAAAAGTGTCAATTTGGGAGCATGATATCAAATAGTTTGGACTTAGTCCATTATGGTATCTTTTCCATGGAGGATTATGAGATGATGATGCAGGGGGTGACCGAATGGTGCGAGAAGTTGATTGTTCTGTCATGACCTGAAAATTATGTCATATAATTGTTCTATGAGTGAGTGAGTCGATTGTCACTGTGACCAGTATGTTGATTATTGTTGCAGATGTATGTGGATGACTTAGCTTGGAGAACTAGACTGAAGAAGCGGGTTTTCAGGCCCGTGGGTTATTAAATTGAGAAGGCGGGTTGTCAGGCACATGGGTTATTAAATTGAGGAGGTGGGTTGTCAGGCCCATGGGACATTGGACTGAAGAGGTTGTTTTTAGGCCCGTGGAATATTTCATTCTCTCTAGGTGAGAGAACTGCTGGGAATTATTTCTCGAGGTGCCAAATTGTAGCAACATGGCTCTAATACTTCTTATCTGGCATGTTGTTGAAGCCCTGGAAGGGAAGTGGGGAAACTGAAGGATTGTTGAGCAGAGAAGGGGCACACTTATTGGGGTGGGACAAGCATCTGGGGAATGAGAGATTTTATGCTGTTAGTGTGAAATGGCATCTATAACAGACTTTCCAGTAATTGAGTAACCTGTGTCTAAGTTACCTATGACTGAGTTCCTATTGAGTGAAATTCTTTAGCCTAGTTGGGAATCTTTACCCAAGTGGATTTTATCCCCATATCAAGGGTGAACCATTGTTGATATTTATGAAAAGCGTGATCTAAGGCTAGGAGGAACGTGGAAGGTCTGCCCACAGTTGGTGTCTTTTTTTTTAAAAGATAAGTTCCAATCATGTGTTAAATTATGTTTGCAGTAATAATTATGCAATTGTTGTCATGGATTTATACTGTCTATGTTGCATATATATTATGTGATGATTGTATATACTTTTGTTATGAATATGTATATAAATTATGTGTTTCATAATTTATGTTATGTTTTAATTAGTGATAGAGCTATGTCAGAGGAATTTTAGTGGAATTGTTGGTAATATTGTAACAGAGTAGACTTTGGTAGCATGGGTATGCTACAGAAGGTATCAGAGCTGATGAAAAAAGAAGTTTTGGTTGAATGTGCATGGCCTAGGTGGTTGATTATGCAACAAATTGGTATCATAGAAAGAATTTTTTAAGTGGCATTGCCCAACAGGTGGCTAGGGGTGTTACATCTGTAACCTTTGACATCTTTAGAATAACTAACAAATATACACTTCTCACTTTTAGGTTGCAATGCTTTCCTTTTCTCATCAGGAATGTGATCACATGCTACATTTCCAAACACACATAAGTGGCTTATATCTGGCTTAATTTTATTCCTATTAATCAATTTTGCATACTTTTCATCATTAGTGGGTTCTTGTTCTTTTCCCAAGGTAATATGGTACAATCCATTGCTTCTTAATAAATCCTCCATATGGGATTTCCATTGGAAATAGTTGGTACTAGTAAGAAAAATATCACTAGGAGAATCTATATTAAATATGAATAAAACATTGAAAATGATGGTCTAGATGGAAATATATTGAAAAATTAGGTTGTTAAAAAAAAATGGCACTGAAAATGGACTTCGGATGTGAAAGTTATGCCCTTTTGAAGAAATGCATAAACGGTAATCAAAGAGCCACATGGCAAGTAGAATTTGGTTTGTGTGGTGATACCCCTCATTCTAATAACCTCAATTTTACAAATAAGTTGCTTATGAAGTGACCCACTTGTATAGAATAAGCGAGGATCACTTTTACAATTAAGTTACTTTATAAATGAAAGTTGCATGCAAAATAAATAACTTAAACTAAAACATTAAAGCTACTTATAGCGATTCACTTTTATAATATAAGTGAAATACACTTTACAATGGATGCATGAACTTTTTCAAAAATAAATTAACAAAAAGGAGACTTGAACTCGAGATCTCTTCCTTAATAAAGCAACTTTTAACCAAGTGAGGGATCCCAGAGGATCCTCAGGTCCAGAAAAATGCTCAAAAATCAAAGTCATCGGAAGCAGATGGAACTGACTCCATTGTGTTTGTCTCGTCGCACTGATTTCAACCATATATTTTTTTCCTCAAAAAGACACCGTATGCGAAAGTTATCACGTTCTGATCAAATTCCCAAACATGCAAAAAGTCAACAGTCCAAGTCAACACTGACATCAGCAATACGACAGGTGACATCAGCATGAGGTCATGATGACATCATCATGTTGACATGGCATCATCAGGAGGTGACACATGTCAGTCAATTTCAACATCTTTAGGCTGAGTTGGCACTGTACAGACGGACACATGGTAGGTGATTGGCAGTACAGACTGACACGTGGAAAGTGACTAGACTGTATGCTGGAGGACGTGGCAATACAGACTGACATGTGGCATTACAACAAGCTGATGTGGCCGTGACACATGGTAGGTGACTGGGATGTACGACGGTGACGTGGCAGGCTGACTAGATGCTGACTGTGTTGTTGATTATGCTGGTATGGACCAATCACAGGGTGACACATGGTCCAATCAAAGGGAATCACGTGGCACACTGAATTTTTCCAATGACAACTAGTTCAAAAATTTTAGGGTTCGGGGGTTTCGAACCTCCAACCTATATGGGTGTCACAAACTAACAAACCCAAAGCTTCCAATTCTTCTGCATGTGATTCTTGTTATAGATTTGGCATGATTTGTTTTTGAATTCAAAGTTGGCGGGATCTCAGGATAAGCCCCGGTCAATAGGGACCAACCCCGACTGACCAGGGGCTAGAAACCAAGAGCCAAATTTAGTTGCAAGCATGTGGGGGATTAAGTGTAGGCCATATGGCCCATATGACCACTCTAAAGGGGGCGCACACCCAGCCTTAGGGGGCCTAGTCTGATGTTTTGTAACAGAGCCGGTTTTTGTTATAGTTTTGGCCATAATTGGGCCTTTTTGGAGATGTGTTGGCCATATGGAGGGGGATTTGACCCCCAAAAGAAGCCATATCTTTATGGGAAGTTAGGTTTCCATTATTGAGCCTAAAAATTATATAAACCAGGCCCTTTGAGCTTGTGAGGGTTCTTTTGTATTGCAGGGAATGTGAGAGCATCTTGAACTAATGGCCCATTTCTCATGCTTGAGGGGAATTGAGGTATGCTTTGAGAGGAGATAGTTGAGGCATGTGTGTATCTGCACAAGGAGGTATTGTACAACAGATCAGAATCCTATTTGTAATAGAAAATAGCAATTGTAAAGAGAACTTGAGCATTGAATATCAATAAAGCAGTCCTTCACTTGGAAGCAGACCCAGAGACGTAGCCACTCATTGGTGAACTCAGTTAATAAGTTCTTTGTGTCTATTTATCTTTCTTCTTCTTGTTATCTTCTCTTATTTGCAGCATGTTTAATGATGGTTGAACTCTTTAATTATCCATGAGCATCAAGTTAATGTCACATTGTTTATAATACCTTTCATTTTTGGATCAAGTATTTTGGTTGTGTTGGAAGGTCAACAAGTGCAGGATTGGATGCTCACAAGATCCAAATCTCGAAGAGGAGAAGGATAATTGGCTGAATTCATTTCAGAGATAGAATGAGTGTTGAGGAAGAAAAGAATTGCGATAGAACAAGACACTTCTCCACAAACTAGAGAGTTCAAAAAAACATTTTCTCCATGTCAGAAATGGTCAAAGTATTATATGATGATTTTTTGGAGAGAAAGAAACTTGTTCTTGGAGAACCTATTACGAAGGAGAAAACTGAATATAAAGGAGACTTTTCAAAGCCTCCTCCTTCACCACCTTCTTCTCCTTCTTCTTCAAGTTCTACTTCTAATGCTAGTTCTCATTCTACAACACATACTATACAAAAGCATACACATAAACATAAGTCTGGCATGCCTTTATTAAAGATTGATGTTAAGTTTGAGTTACCTTTGTATGATGAGGAACTAAATGCAGAAAAGTTACACAATTGGATAAGACAAATTGAAGTATATTACAGGATACATAAAATCATAGATGAGGAGACTATGATCTAGCTTGCTAGTCTCAAGATGGGAGGAACTGCTCTTGTGTGTTGGGAAAGAAGGACAAAACAGAATCTTAAAAAGTTCGGTAAGACACTCTCCTCTTGGCTTGATTTTACATCTGCATTACAAAAGCAATTTTATCCTCTAGCTTATATGCAACAAGTTATTATGTCATGGCAGAACTTTAGGCAGTTAAAGTGACAAACTATTCAAAGTTATACATAGGAGTTTCAAAAAATACCTTTATTGTTGGGTATACCATTGGATACTCAAGAGACATTGCTTAAATACATAGGTGGTTTTCATATCTATTAACGACATACCATTCTTATGTTTAATCCAACTAGTTTAGATGAGGTATGTGTGCAAGCGACTCATCTTGAATCTAGAGGCAAGAATGTAAATGTCGATTTTGTAAAACCATTTAAACCAACTGAAGGAAAAACCAAAGGCAAGGGTGAAGAGAATTTTAAAGGGAAGAAGTCTAATACAATGAAGAAGGAAAAACCTACATGCACTCATTGTAAGAAAGAAGGCCATAATGAGGATCATTGTTGGATCCTTCACCCAGAATTGAAACCATCAAAGTTTGGAAATAAAGGGAATCCAAAGACCACTGCAATAGCTCAAAATGACTTGGGATCCGATTTGGGAGATGAGACCAAGGTCACAGTCATGAGAATCAAAGGTAAAAATTCTGAAGCTAGTACAAGTTCTTCAGTTCAGTCTATAAAAGTTGATAATGAAGTTGATGAGATCAAACGAACAAAGATTTTTCACATAAGAGTAATTTCCAAACATACAAAAATTGATACTCTGTTTGATAGTGGCTCACAAGTAAACTTAATATCTGAGACAATTGTTAAAAATTTGGGATTAACTACTAAACCTCATAAGAAACCATATCCATTAGGATGGATTCATAATGATAATCAATTGCAAGTGAATAGGCAATGTGTTCTAAAGTTTGCTATCACTTCACAATTTATAGATGAGGTTGAGTTAGACGTAGTTCCACTTGATATATGTGGTATTGTACTTGGGAGTCCATATATGTTCTATAGAAATGCAATATTCTATTGTTAAGACAATAAGTATCAATTAACTAAATATGAAAAATAATATGTTGTAAGGGCTCATCAGAAGAAATTGAATCTGTCACTAATCAACTCAAGGCAAATGAAGATAATTGTAAATGTCATTAAAAGATATTTACTAATGGTCGTAAAAGCAAAGGATACTGATGGAATTGATACTTTCCAAGATTGTGATACAAAGTTGAAAGATGACTTAGTTAGAATTGTTTCTGACTATGATGATATGTTTCAAGTTCCAAAAGGATTACCTCCAAAACATAAAGTTGAACATGAGATACAATTGCAGCGGGATGTTCCTCTTTCTAACATTGGAATGTACATGTTATCAGTTTTGGAAAATGCAAAGATAAAGAAGCAGGTACAAGAGTTGATTGAACAAGGGGTCATCAGACCAAGTGCTTCTCCATGTGGGTTACCTATCATCCTAGTGCCAAATAAAGATGGCACATGGTGCATGTCCGTGGACTTCTGAGCCTTGAACAAGATCACGGTAAAAAATCGTTACCCTCTTCCTCGCATTGATGACTTATTAGATCAATTGAAAAATGTGGTATATTTTACTAAGTTAGACTTAAGAAGTGGTTACCATCAAATCATATTTGCTGAACAGGATATATGGAAAACTAATTTTAAAACAAATAGGGATTATTTGAATGGTTATTGATGCCATTTGGGATTACTAATGTACCTGCTACTTTTATGCGGGTAACGAATGATGTATTCAGGCCATTCATTGATGATTTTGTAATAGTCTACTTAGACGATATTCTTGTTTTCAGTAGGACCAGTGAAGATCATGTCCATCATGTTAGAAAGATACTTTCAGTATTGTAGAGAGAGAAATTTTTTGTAAAGTTGTCAAAATGTGAATTTGGAAAAACATCTCTTGTATATTTGGGCTATATTGTAGGGGGTGGAGAACTTAAGATTGATCCCTCTAAATTTGAGGTCATTGTAAATTGGCCAAGGCCTAAAAAAATAATTGATGTAAGAAGCTTCATGGGGGAAACACAATATTGGAGGAAGTTTATTGCAAACTTCTCTCTAATTGCAGCTCCTTTACATGCTTTGACGAGTGTGGAAAGGGTATTCCAATGGGGAGGAAGCTAGCAAAAGGCTTTCGACACTTTGAAGGAGAAGATTAGTATGGCTCCTATTCTGGCATTGCTAGATCTTTGAAATTGAAACCGATGCAAGTGACTATGCCATGGGGGCAGTGTTGATGCATCACAGAAAGCCCATATGTTGTCATTCTGAGACCTTCACTACAACAATAATTAACTATCTGACCTATGATAAAGAATTGTATTCTTTGGTAAAAAGTGTTAAAAAGTGGAAACATTACTTAATGGGAAAGGAAATAATAATACATATTGATCACCAACCATTACAGTATCTGCAATCACAAACTAAGCTACAACAATCAAGGCATTTTAGATGGATGGGGTTTTTACAACAATTTCATTTGGTCATCAGATATAATAAGGGAATTCATAATAAAGCTGTTGATATGTTATCAAGACCTCATAGTACAATTTCTAAAATCCTTAAGCACAATTCAATTACTCATGAAAGTTACATTGAATAGTATGTTGAGGAAAAAGATTTTAAAAAAGTACACACAACTTTAATTCATGGTAAAAGAGCAGAAGAATTGAATTATCATATTAAAGACAAAATTTTGTATCATTTGGGGAAGTTATTTATTCCAAAAATTGAAAGAGTCCATGTAACCAGGGAGGCACATACTTCTCTTATAGAAGGACATTTTGGTGTAGACAAAACAATTTCTCAGTTACAAAGGTTTTGTTATTGGCCTCGAATGCATGAAACTGTGTCCAATTATGTTAAAGGGTGTACTATGTGTGCAATAAGCAAACCAAGTAACAAAAAGTTAGGATTGTACACTCCATTGCCTATTCCTTCTAGACCATGGGAAAGTTTATCTATGGATTTTGTGGGGGTATTGCCTATGTCTAGGAAAGGTCATGATTACTTGTATGTAGTTGTGGATAGGGTCAACAAGATGTGTGTTCTATTTCTTGTAAAAATCAAGTCACAGCTGAACAAACAACGCAAATGTTCTTTGAAAATGTATGGGTTCATTTTGGGTTACCTACTTCTATTATATCTGATCGAGACTCCAGGTTCATGGGGAAATTTTGGTCAAGCTTGTGGGAACTTATGGACACCAAACTGAAGAAGAGCACAACATTTCAGCCACAGATGGACAAGAAGACATAGGTATTGAATATAATAGTAGTGCATCTGCTTCGGGAATATTGCAACAAACATCCTAATATTTGGGATGAACATTTGTGTTATGTGCAACATGCGTATAATCGAGCCAAACATTCTTCTACTCAGAGATCACCATTTGAAACATGTTTTGGATACATGCCAAAATCTCCTTTGGATTTTGTCTTTGGGAAGGACATTGCAATAGACAGACATAATGATGTGGACAAGGCTACAAATTTCATTGAACGAATCCAGTTGATTCATCAAGTAATACAAGAACAGTTGGAGAAAAGCCAAGACAAATACAAGGCGAGACATGACATGCATCGAGTTGATCATTAGTTCAAAGTGGGAGATCAATTCTGGTTATACATCAGCAAGGAAATATTGCAAGGAAAAGGTAAAAAGATCAAACCAATTCTCTATGGTCATTTCAAAATTTTAGAAAAAATTGGTTCTAATGCTTTCCCGTTAGAATTGCCTCCACACATGCAAATTTGTTCAGTTGTAAATGTGGAAAACTTGAGATTGTATGAGCCTCATATGATCGAGGACCAAGGAGAGAGTGTTCATATTCCTTCCATAGAATATTTTGTTCCTAAGTACATGAATGAGTTATAGGATGACACCATTTTGGACAAAAGAGTCTGTACTTCTTGCAGGGGTGATGTGGAATATCTTCAAGTGGGATTGAAGGGCACAAATACAAGTCAAGCAAGGTGGATGGAGACCGGAAAAGTGAGAGCATAGTATCCTCACTTATTTACCAACTGATACCATAATTTTGGAGGTCCAAAAGCTTCCAAGTGGGGAGGATTGATCCAGGAGGATCCTCATGTCCAGAAAAATGCTCAAAAAAAAAAGTTCTTGGAAGCGGATGAAACCAGCTCCATTGTTCCTGTCTCATCGTTTTGATTCCAACCATATATTTTTTTCCTCAAACGAACACCGTATGCAAAAGTTATCGCGTTCTGATCAAATTCCCAAACAGGCAAAAAGTCAACAGTAAAAGTCAACGTTGACATCAATAGTACAACAGGGGACATGATGATGATGTCATAATGTTGACATGGCATCATCAGGAGGTGACAGATGTCACTCAATTTTGACATCTTTGGGCTGATTTGGCACTGTACAGACAAACATGTGGTGGTACGGACTGACATGTGGTAGGTGACTGGTAGTACAGACTGACACATGGAAGTACGACAGGCTAATGTGGCAGGTGACTACACTGTACGGGGGAGAATGTGGGAGTATAGACTGACATGTGGAAATATGAAAAGTTGACGTGGCAGGTGACTGGGTTGTACGATGGTGACGTGACAGGCTGACTAGAAACTGACTGTGTTGTTGATTGTGCTGGTACAGACTAATCACAGGGTGACATGTGGCCAAATTAGAGGGCGTCATGTGGCACTCCAAATTTTTCCAATGACAACTAGTTCAAAAATTTTAGGGTCCGGGGGAGTCAAACCTCCGACCGATATGGGTGTTGCAGACTAACAAAATCGAAGCTTCCAACTCCACTGCATGTGGTTCTTGTTATATATTTGGTGCAATTTTGTTTTGAATTCGAAGTTGGCGGGATCTCGGGATAAGCCCCAGCCTACCAGGGGCTAGAAACCAGGAGCCAAAGTTAGTTGCAAGTGCATGGGGGATTAATTGTAGGCCATATGGCCCATATGACCACTCCAAAGGGGGCGCGCGCCCAGCCTTAGGGGGCCTAGTCTGATTTTTTGTAATAGAGTGGGTTTTTGTTATAGGTTTGGCTAGAATTGGGCCTTTTTGGAGATTTTTTGGCCATATGGAGGGGGATTTGACCCCAAAAAGAGGCTAGATCTTTGTGGGAAGTTAGGCTTCCATGGTTGAGCCTAAAAACTATATAAACCAGGCCCTTTGAGCTTGTGAGGGTTCTTTTGTATTGCAGGGAATGTGAGAGCAACTTGAACTAGTGGCCCATTTCTCATGTTTTGAGGGGCATTGAAGTATGCTTTGAGAGGAGATAGTTGAGGCATG